>OY754938.1:6315515-6915515 GCA_963576515.1 Cryptocephalus primarius | reverse complement strand
AAAGATATTAGTACCTTCAATTTAGCAGATAAATACAAATAGAACGATAGAGAACCATTCTTTGTATATGTAAAACATTTTAATGAGAACATAGGAGGACTATTTCCGATGAGAATATACTATCTTCTGGAAACACCAAAAGTGAAAAATGATATACCAGATATTATTTCAATAGGAGTAAGTAGGGACCTATTTAAGACGTTCCCAGCTGCTAATGCGTTAATACAACGTGATGCCATTATTAAAAAAATGTTAGTGGCATATATCCCCCACCTTTATCAACCACTATAAAGGAATCATAGGAATGCGATAACTCACAAGTAATTAGTGTCCAGCACATAAAACGCAAATTTCTGATAAAGATGGAAAACAAATTTCAATAGCAAATGATAGTTATGATATTCTTGTGAAATTATATACCTAAGAAAGTGAGAATTAACTTAGCGCATTTCACTGTATAACCTAGGTTCAAGTCATTCCATGCTTTAGATGTCTGTGGCTTGAATGGTATGAATAGTTGTTTCAGATTGTTTCATATATATAGTTTCTATATGTATATTTCTAGTATTTAGGTGTTTTTTTTTTCTAATAATTACCTATTACTCGTGACCATATGAGCATATACAAATAGGGTTCCATGTGGCTGAAGCGATTTAGTAAAATTAACAACTCCTTATTAATTGGCCCATGATTGACCATCTACGAGAGATTCTACTGTAATTCCATGATGTTACTATAGAATCATGAGAGGGTAGTTCTTGATTAATACTTGCTTCTGCTATACTGTTTATTTTGTTTTTTTTTCCAATATGGCTTGTGAATGTTTTATTTATGTTGTTTAATGCGCCCTCCTATACTGTTTATTTTGCCCTTTTCTCCAATATGGCTTGTGGATGTTTTATTTATTTTGTTTTAGGCGGAAAGTATATTGGAATGTCTGGAGATAAGTGAAAATTATAAGGAGCAACTTGCTGAACATAAAGCATTACAAGCTGCTTCATCGCAGGTTCTTCCTATACCGCTTCCGCCCCCTTTAATGCTAGCGTTGAAAGTGTCAACGGTCGACGATTTCTTATTAGAAACCATTAAAAGGATAAGGGCAAGGTAATATGTATGTCAACGTATGATATGGTAATGATAAAAGCTTGATGAAATGCATTTGTCGAATGGTGAAGGTGTTAATACCAATTATCATTTTTGTTGCAGTGATCTTGAGGAGGCTCTACTCCTCCTTCCTTTTTCTTCGGTATGCGAGCTGTTACAAATTTTACCACAGTTAATTGCTAGAGGAGACAATACTGAATTAGTGTGCAAAGTAGCCATGTTCTTACTAAAATTACATCATGCCCCGATTATAGCTAATCATGCATTGTATTCTTCTCTGCAGAAGTTACAGAAGCTGGGGACCGAGAAGGTGGAAGAATTAAGAGTAGGTCACTACAGATTTGGATTTCAAATCGTTACCCTAATTTTTTTACCTTGTTACAAAATACCTGTCAATTTGCTTAACGGTGTATATGTTTTTAGGATTTGGTGGGTTATAATTATTATGGAATGAAGTTTCTTCAAAAGGAAGTAGAAGAAGCAGAAGGAGTCCAACTATTCAAAGACCTTACTATGGAAAAGAACAAAAATAATAAAAAACGAAGACAGAGGGAAAAGCTGAAGAGATCCATGATGGTACTAAGTTGAAAGTTAAAACCTACTGGGGTAAGTGACGTAAATAACATCAAAAATATATAAAAATTCTGTGTAATATTTTATTGTTTTTAATTTATTACATATGAGAAAATAATAAACAAGTATTCTAACATTTGTTCATGAAATTATTTACAAGTAAATTAGACGAGAAAAAATAAAAGGACGCCAAATTAAAAGCTACACTGGGTCGGCAGCATAGACAAAATAAACATACAAAAAATAACTATTAAATAATATTAATACTCGAAGTCTGATAACGTAGGCGATGCATGAAGCAAACGAAAACGCCTCCCTGGCCCGAAACGGGGGAGAATTTCGTTGACACCATGCAAAGAATACTACTTAGGCTTTGGTTTAGAGCATTCAACGACTTTAACTGGCAAACTGAAATTGGCCAAAGAGCGCCAAAACTGCAAACACCGCCAAATCAGCAAGGAAAACAATAAATATTTCTGTTAGAATACTCAAATAATTTAAAAATATATTATATATATAAAGGAAATTATAAAATGGCGATGTTTGCGGCTTCAGTGCTTGCATATTTTTTCTTCTAAAATTATACAAAAATTTATTTTAATAAATTAGGAACCAAGTGCTTATATTACTAAATTACATTATTGCCAATAATTATGAAATGTCGAGACATTTATTATTGGAATATAAAGACAGCGGTATCTACATTTATACAAAGAAGTGATAGCTAAAAATTAACAAGTTACCCACATATTGAGAACCTTAAATATCTTTGACTCCAAAATGACATTAATTTGGACACTTTGAGTTGTGCTCTTTGATTCGTTTTATGGCAACAATTTGAGTGATACACAATTTTCGAAAATACACTAAAGCTCATATTAAAGAACCATAAATATTGTAGATGGAATTGTTCTTCAAAGTGTTAAAAAATATCATTATTGTGGTTCATGGTGTATTTTTAATTTCGCTGAAAATGGCAAATTCTGAAAATATGGCCATAAGGTTTACAAATATATATAAAATTCACTTTTTGAGAAGTTTTTAAACTAAACTCTATTACTATCACAGTAACATCTATATTAGGACAAGTAAAAAATTCATACGTTAAGTCTCCTCGAAAATTGTAATAATAAGTTACGTCTTTAAATGAAATATTTTCATTACATAAATTGTCTAGAAAATTTCCATTTAAAAATCACTACTCCGAGGAAACGAAAAGCAAAGCATGAGTTTTCCACTTTCATCATCATTCTAATTGATATTGTCTTGTTCAAATCATATGCTATTTGATTTTTTATTCACCTCTATTTTACTAAAAATTTCTTAAGGCAAAACGTGATGGTTTCTCTTTCTTGCTATCTGACGATTTAAGTGAGCACTTGTCAATAAGCGTATCTCAAGAATAAATAACAAGTTAACAACAACAAGCGAGGTTTCTTTCTAACAAATATATCCGGGAATGTTGTATATTAAATCAACACAAAGAAATGTAAAAAATGACAATAAAAAAAATCGTTCAATCTGCACAATACTTACATTATTGCATAATACAAGTGTTTTTAAAATACCTCTAGGGAGGTACGTATTTACAAAAAATAGCTTACATAACTTACTTCAGACTTATACATATCAGACTTGCTGTATATAAATATGAGGGGTGATAGTGAAATTTGTGAACTCGTTACAAAGTGAGCACTAGCTTGATCAAAATTTGGAATTTCTGTTTTGACAATTAATGATTATTTTCATTTGTTATAAATACTAGTCTATAGGAATTGTCTCTGGCGTAACAAGATCTCGAACTTCATCCTCCCACCTCATACACTCTTCTGAATACAATATCCCTCACTACAAGAATTCATTTTCCTTTCGTCATAGCTAGCGCATAATGAAAAATTGCTGTTGCCAATTTTAATGAAAGAAATCTATTACTAAAACAGAAAAATAAATAAATAAAAAAGTAGTAATGTTACATTATTAACATTAATTTTATTCATAATAAATTTGGGTGCCAAATCCTTTGACATTATTAGATTTGCAGAATAAAAAAGCTGCACTGCTGTTTACATATAGATATATATATATATAAAAAAGAACAATAGTAGCGAAGCTGCATATAACAAAGTGCTATCCACTTTATCTTTTTTAACTCTTCATAATAAATTTTTAGATGCAGAGAGTGAAATTTCCAGTTTAGTTCACCCGACACTGAACCGGTAAAGCCAACCTCACTATGAAATTTCGAAATAGGCAGAGTTCATCATCTCGATCATCATCTTCATCATCATAATCGTAACCTCCTCCTCCTTCGTATGCTAGCTATGTACTACGTATATCACTGATCGTTGGACGTCGGCGGTAGCAATGTGGTCACCTGGTGGAGCTCCGCCTTGCTCGCCTGTTTCATGTCCCCCCTGTCCTGGACTCGCATGGGGAGGTCCCCGGGCGGGCCCCCCGACGCCGGCTGGGTCCGCCAGCGAGCGCCGAACGTGGGCGCGTGCGCAGGCAGAGTCCGACTATCTACACAGTCTGTACCAGTCCGGGCGGCCTTAGAGCGCCGCTTGTAATGTAAATATACCACAACACACAATATCACTACGGAGAAGGCGGCTATCGTCGCTCCACCGGCTATGCTCGCCGTTTGCAGCATGAACCGTCGTTGTGATGCTGAAAACGAAAGTCGTATAATGCAGTGATCTAATGCCAGAGGAATGGGTACTATTCGAAGTTTGAAGGAGGGATGCAAAGTGATTGAAAGACTTAAAAATTCTTTGAACATTTTTCTAAGGTTCAGTACAAAGGTATGAGTTGAAAAGACATCATTGTATGATACCATCTGTTTGGTACGTGGATTATTGTAACTTCATGATAGTTAGACTTCCTTATACTAGTTATATTATGCTACAATTTTAACTATTGGTTAGACTACTCAAGCATACGGATTAAGTCTTAATGGTGTTTCCTTCTTCGATTATTATGTTATCTATGTTAAGTCCTATTACAGCACCTATCAAAGATACCTAATTAGGTTGCTTTGTTGAAAGTTTTGTTAATACAAATATTGCCAAGAGGGAACCAGTACTGACCACATTCTAAATAAAACAAATTTTCGTGAATAACAATTTGGACAAATATTTTATTCTTTTACAATATAGGGTTGAATATAAATTTTCCAAATTGTATCTTCACATTTATTCTATTGTATAGGATTAAATTTATACTTACGCAAATAACTTCCATCTAAATCTTTATATTCACATCTAGGCCCCATATAACTTTCCGCACACCTAAAAACAAGAGAAACAATGTAAATTCTAATTATGTATAAGTACATGTGTGTTTCTATTTTGCAATTTAACTCAAAACTGAAACGTAGCAATATAGGAGGTAATCAAAGATTTGGAGTTTTCATTTATTTCTCAATCTAGGAATTAAGTTAGCTCTAGTCTCAGTGGGGGCTAGTACGTAGGCGCTGCGGCGTTACAGCACCCCACAGGAAATATAGACTAAGTCTACTATAATGAATATAATTTAGAAAGAACAAATTATATAAATAATTTAGCTTGTGATGTGAGTTAGTCATTATTAACTAATTAGTAAAAGCTAGTCAGTTATTAAGTAAAATTAAATTAGACAAACTTGTTAAACTCCAGGGTAATTACTTGATCACTCTAGCTATTACATCCCACTAATTTGTATTCCTCTGTATTATCTACTTTACTAAGAGCTAACGAACCTAATCTGTTGGTTATTACAATGAATCAATGAAATCGTACATCAGGGATTGAGGTATTTGATCAATTGCAATTTAGCATATAATGTGAGTTAGTTTGTAACTAGTTAGTCAATAAGTAAGTGAACTATAAGTAGTTAATCTCCAGTGGTTAGTTAGTCAGTTACTCAACTGATTTCTGTGTTTCTATATTTTCTACATCTCTCAAAAGTCATTGGGATGAGCCAGTAAAACAGTTTATCAAGGATTGAGATATTTGATTAGTTGTAATAATACACATAGCATTGTTACTGTGCGCCACTGTCTAGGTTAGAACTAACAATTTAGCTTCAATTTGAGGAGCCACCTCAAACTACGACTTCAAGACAGTCCAATCCAGAAAAATTTATAATGTCCATTACTGCTTAGTGAGAAGCGATGTTCAAGTAAATCTCAAAAGTGATGGAAGTTTTGTGAAGTAGAAACGAGACAATCGACCAAACAGCCGATTCCACTTAGTTGTAAAGTTAGCACAGTAGATTTTATTGAATTATGAAGACACCACAATCGGTTTTACTAAGCTGTATAGGCTCCATAATCCCTAATGTGGGATGTGTTCCCCTGTTGATAAAACTGATGTTTAAAGGGCGGAAAATTGAAATTGCATCTATTACATGTTTTTCTACATTTTAGAAATTTTTGTATGTTGCGTGATATTTGCATTTTTTCGACATTGTTTTCAAAAATTTAAGACAAGGTTAAAACACGAAGAACATATCATACCTCGAAAATTGTAATAACCGAATTTATATAATACCAGCAAATATGCTTAGTGATTACTAAAAATATTCTAAAAACGGTTCCAAATGCGTTTATGAGCAAATTTAGTGGGAATAAAATTGACATAAAACTAGGTATTTTCCCGAAGTTGAAATACGCTCTTGTTACGTCGGTAGACATGGAGCGGCATCTTTTCAATTTTTAAGCATACGTTTATACACGGGACAACCCTGGCCGTGATAATTCCTCCTTGATAATTTTGAAAGTACTTAATGATAAATGTTCTTTTTTACAAAAAAAAAATGTTCAAATACCGAATAGGAATTATTGTAATTGACTATTTGACTATCCCTGTCTATACGTATTCTCCCAAACTATGTTTTTAGTAAGAAAAGTATGTCGAGGTCGATTTTTTTTTTAGTATACTTATACATGTCTTGAAGATGTTCTTCGCCCTTGCCAAAAACAGTAGAGGCAGATACATATTACTCATATAAAATTTGATGTTTTTAACGGCATTTTTCCATTTTTTGTGTAAAACTGCATTAATTTTTTTTTGCATTCTCAAGAATTCAAATGCATTTTTCCGTCCTTTACACATCACATACGTTGTAAAAAAATACAAGACATCCTTCTTTAGATCGACTGAAAAGCATTTTGAAGGGATGAAAATTGCCCTTAAATTTCTCCCTTGCAAATAGATTTTTTTTTATACTACAGAAAGTTCTTGTTGAGAGATCTGCATGAACTAAAATGATTTCTTGGGTTTTGAAAAGAAATAAATTCTCGTCAGTGATGTCCAGATATCCTCCATTTTTTATTAGGGTGAACATCTCCTTATAAGTTAAATTTTCGTTCTATTTCTGGATATTTAAAAATATTGAAAGTAAACTATCACTTGATAATTACTTAACCATTTAAGGGCCACTTTTTTCAGAAACTGACAATGATAAGGGTGGTTTCGAAAGTTCTTGGAGTCGCTCGTTACGAATTTAACTTCAAAATTCAAAATGATGGATCAAATATGAAGCCCAGTCTAAATTTTGAAATTACAAAACAAAAAAAATTACCTTCGTATTCTACATCGAATTTCAGTACCAACTGGTCTTTTCTATTTTTTCACCAAACTACATAGTTTTCGAGTAAAAAATTTTGATGTCCAAGGGAGGAAACCATCCCCATCAATTCGGCTAAGCTGTGAAATGATCAGTCAATTCGACAGCTACAAAGATAGAATGGGAATACTTTTGCTTTTCAGAATTAAGCTGGTATTTCTTGAAGCAGATCTCTGACACCTCGTCTCCTCGAGACAAAAGCGAAAGGATTATGAGCACCGAGATACTTATCACACATGTGCGTACGCTACGTGTACTTAGTGCAATATACATGTAGGTGCGTATGACTCACTCGCAGTTATACAGGAGGGAATTGTCGATTTTGACGGTGAAACACGTCGCTCCGTTAAGGCAATACCACGCCGCGTAATCAGGTGGACACTCGTACGTGTGGAATGTGATGTTGGGTCGAGGTGTGGGTGCCGGCGGTCTCGGCTTCGGCGTTGTGCGTGAAGAACACGCATCTGGAAAATAAATAATAACAATGCACTTTACTGATGTAATGACAATTGCACAGTATGTTTAATCAGAAGGTCGAAAGTATATATGGTGTAGCAATGAAGCACTATTAAGATGTCTTCGGTTTCTTTCTTCCCATTCCGATTTCTATGAAGAGAGAAGTGGAGACCGATATTGATTTCTAATCACTTTAAATTTGATTTTAAAACGTTGACGTTAACCATGTTTTAATTTTCCTATTCCACAAATATTGGTTTGGAACTACATTCTGCTCGTTTTTGTCACCACTCATTAGTTTCATAAACTCTCTATGCAGCAGCTGTTCTAATTTCCAAACTTGAAATAAGTTTTACATGTTTATAAACTCATTAAGCATTTACTTTTAAATTTAAATGCATCGATCCTATTATGGAAGGTAGTAGAACGTAGTTAGGTGAACTGTGTATTTGTTCGTACAATACATGAGCGAGTTACCTTTAAAATATCTAAGAATTATGATAAACATCCAATGGTAATACATTATCTGTAATTCAGTCTTCTCCATTCGATACGTTTTGCAACGGTAAACAGGATACCCCTTTAACACTCCCTACAAGAAAAACGGACTCGTAAATGCTCCCTTAGAATAATATTTGTCGTACTAAAATTTCATGTTCTCGTGTATCATTACGACTAAATTGAGATAAAATATCAAAATCAAAAGTCATTCATAACCTACGAAAACGTAACGGTTAATGTCATTTTCGGTAATGATTTTCCTTTTTTTGTAATAAGGAAAAACCGCCAATTACCTGTTTTGTGCCTTTTAATGATCATGTTATAAAAGCCGGAAAACGTCTTGTATTTTCCTTTTTACGATACTTTCTGCTTCCTATCTAACTCATATTACATAAATGTTCCTTTTTGGCAATTTGACGAAACGATAGAAAACACGCGATACCAAAATTCACGTGACTCACGTCACGAATACGTATAACGTTTCAGTCGGGATTTTCAAGAAAATTCGACGAAATTCGATATAGTTTAACTTGTCGGAAAACATCAAAAACTTGTCAAAGCAACTATTTGTCTCAGTGAGGGTTTTTAAACGCGTAAATATTTTATTTATTTATACGGAAGATGGTTTAATTATACCCTGTCAAAGAATGAGGCGAAGTAATAAACCGATTATTTCGCCGCTAACCAGAGGCGTTCTTAAAGAAATCAACGAATATTAATAAATGCATTAAATTTGTCTATGTAATGTTGAGTGTCCTTAAAACCGGTATAATTGATTTATTAAAAGGTAGGTATTACGACCGCGATTGTTATCATCTCAGGAACGCTTCCCTTTTTACCTGAATTGTTGTTAACTCGTCATTAATATAACATATTACAATATTGGAAATCGGTATTTTTTATAATATTTTACGGTAATGTTTTTTTTCATACTGTTTGTCTAATAAATCCTCGGGATATGGAAGAAACGAAGAGATATGAAAATTTCCTACCGATGTACAAAAGTGGGTGCTGTCTAATCGAGGTGCAGATAAATACTAAAGTTCCTTAGACGAATTTCTAAAAAGGGGACTACGTCGAAAAGTTCACGCTTTCTTTTTCCGCAACGAACTTCCAACACTAGATAAAATTCTATTGTCTGTCCAAGAAGACGAGGACTTTCCAAAAATGAGCCGATGTACATTATGGACGATTTTAAAGGATTTGGGATTTCGATGGAAGAAGCACAATAGAAAATCTGTATTGATGGAAAGAGATGACATCATTGTGTGGAGAAGAAGTTACCTGCGCGATATTCGAAGGAGTAGGCTAGAAATGAAAAAAATTTTCTATCTGGACGAAACTTGGATTAACGCAGGACATTCCGTGCCAAAATTTTGGCAAGATACCAGTGTAACTAATCGAAGGCAAGCTTTTCTAGAAGGTTGGTCCACCGGTTTAAAGCCTTCGTTGGGTAAAAGGCGACGGCTTATTATTACCCACATTGGAAGCGAGGATGGTTTCGTTGAAGGGGGAGAACTAATTTTTGAATCAACTAAGACAGGAGACTACCATGAAGAAATGACTGCGGACGTGTTTGAAGAATGGTTTGGTCAAATGATCGATCTAATTCCGAATGGTTCCATAATAGTTATGGACAACGGTAGTTACCATTCCCGATTAGAAGAGAAATTACCAAATAGCTCTTGGCGAAAACAACGTATCGCAGAATGGTTATCCTCGAAAAAGATCGAATGTGCCGAAAACCTATTAAAAGTAGAACTCTTGCGTTTAGCCAATTCACGTAAAGGTGATTTTAAAAGGCACGTCGTCGATGAATTAGCCAAGGCGAAAGGAATAACAGTGGTTCGGCTTCCTCCGTACCACTGCGACCTGAATCCCATTGAGCTAATATGGGCACAAATAAAAGGGGACGTGGCGAGAACAAATCAACGTTCAAATTAGCAGATGTCAAAAATTTGCTTAAAGAAGCAATATGTAAAGTTTCCAAGGAAAATTGGCAAAAATGCATAAATCACGTTCTGAAAATTGAAGACCAAATGTTACAGTTGGATAACATTTCGGAGTCGTTGATAGAATCAAGTATTATCAACCCAAATGATGATTCTTCTTCAGATTCCGATGTTTGGGAAGAATTCGACGATGGCAACGACGACTGAGGTTACCAAGGAGAAGGTGACGGCTGGGAAAAACTTTTCATAAACTGGCCCTTCTCAGGGCCGCAAAATTTCATAAACTAATGCACGACCATACATGTACTGAAGTGTTGTCTTTCTTTCCCTCTCTATCTCGTTCAAGCGCGCGCCCACACACAAACACACACACACGCACGCACGCACGCACACACACGCGCACGCACACGTAATTTTTTCAGTTATCGATTATTGCACATTTCGTCATTTTTCCCGACCGTACGCCAGTGAGTGGTTCTTCGCATGTGCCGAGGCGTACAAAATAGCCAATGGTCAGGGAGAAACACTCGTAATATAAAGAGATTACGGAAGGTAGCGTGCAAAACATTAGAGAACTCGACATATTTAGTGGGTGCCACCTTGTATCGGTTTTGCATTTATAATGAGTTTTTATTACTTCGCCTCATTTTTAGACAGACTATAATATTTATGAACGTACATAAGGAAATACTTCAAATAAATTTTCTTAAGTTATAGTTTCGCTAACAGTTTCCTTAGTTTAAAAAAATTATTCTATTAAAAGCCAATTTTCGAGTCATCGAAACATCGACGGACGTCGAGAGGAAATTATAATTTTATTGATTGCTGGTTTTCATAAATTTTGAATGCTTTTATAAATCCACTTGCGAGGTCGAATTCATTTATCTCCCCCGCGAAAATTTTTGGTGTGATCAAAAGCACACTTTGTTTTGACAGCTGATGACACCCACAATTTCACTTATAAATTAAAGTTATCCATTTTGAGGCCGCTTTTCTTTGATCATCTGCTACGAATAGACATACTTTCACAAAATGTGTTGAAGATTTTTAAGAAAGGAAAATGCAAATTATTCTGAAGATCAGTCCAACGGTATCTATTTAATATTTATTATTAAAAAACTAATGACAGTTAAATTACTTGGCAGCAATAAGTAAACATTAATTTAAAAAGTTAAAAAAACCCAAAAATCTAACTGAAGTCGATGTAAAAGTAGGAAACAATGTATTGAAATCCAAATAAGATTAGATTTAATAAGAATGTTATAAATGGTGAAACGTAGTCAATCTATTAAAGTTAATGTATTTTTCAGTATATCAATGCATCATACGTATACAAGCGCTGCGACAATTTGATCTTAGAATTTAATTTTCAATACAGCCGGGGGCTGTTTGATAAAAAGAGCAAGAAAATTTAAATTTGTCAAACTGTCACAATATTTTTTATAATTGTCGTATTCGTCTAATGAATCGATACATATTTAACACTAAAAAATATTATAATCGAATTCGAATATATACTTATAGATACCTATACGGTATGCTGTAACGTTCTAGACACGTTAATGTGTCTTATGCTCTCTTAAAAATTATGTGAATTTTAGCTATAAAATTTTATTAATATACTTTTTATCAATATAAGGCAATACTTCAATTAACTTTTTTATTTTTCATCGATTTTTCCTTAATAATAATAAATTTACATTACGTCATGCTTTTTTCACATATCTATTCGATTCACTTGTAATGCAGTGCGTTGAGCACTATGCTTCCCCTCCCGGTCATTCCCGGAGTGCCTTATTTCATTTTTATTTTATTCTTCAATACGTCCAAGTTTATCCTCTACAGATTAAATGGGGAAAAACAAAGATATCTGTTTCCACCCTCTTTTCTTAGCGAATTTACGAGATGTCTGAAAGAAACAACAGCACGAGGATAAGTATACAATGCAATCCTAAAATGTGAACGGGAGAGGACGCCTCTCTCCTCTCCTTCGTATTATAAACGCGTACGTTTACTAACCGAGTAAAGAACTTTTAGGCCTACCATCTAATAATAAGAAATGGCGAAGGCGCGTTGCTGTTGTCAGCGGAAAAACAGTGAAATTATCTCTGATATCTGAAGTTGTTGGTTCGGTCGTATTTAAAGTTAAGCTATGAAACTTCTGATGAAGTAGGGAATACACTGAACCATTGTGCATCACAATCGGTCTATATAATTAACGGTTATAGTGGAAGAAACGTACATACTACTGAAAACATAATATTCCTTTTTTTTCTGGAAGTCGTATATAAACTAAATTACATATACTTCGAACAAAATTGGCTAGGGATTATTATCGATATTTTAATGGTATCCATACTGCATAACTGACGATAAATATACCTGATAGTCTTTGAATATCGAATAATGTGTACAACACAAAGTTTACATTTTGATTTTGAAGTAATGGACCTTGAGGGGTGAATTCCAAATTACAATTTACACAACAATTCTGTAACGACTTACAAACCACGAAATATGAAACTTTATCTAAAACCTTGGAGTAAGTTATAGTTTCACCATTATCATTAATATATTTAAATGATCATAATCGTTTAATTATCATATTTTGTTTAGTCGTCGTGTTAAAAATGCGAAGACAAGTTTCATCTTGTATCTGTCTAAATTACAAATTACAATATAGGTTAATAACATCGACACGTTCATTTGTATCGTTTCCTGTTTTTGAAGGACGCATCACCACATTATTTATTATTAATATCATTCAATGCCGCTCATCATTACTTCGTCGTTATTAAATCAATAGTAACCAAGTTAATCTTCTGGTTAGTTTTATTTATTTTCTTAAGTTAAAAATACCTGTATATGCTAAATTGAGGTCGAGACGAAGTTTGTCCTAATTCTCTACGAACTACCTGAACAATAAATAAATAAAAAAAATACTAATGCTAAAATCGATGTATCAGATGTTCAAAGGGAAGCCTCTGAGATCTATAATAATAGTACAGTATAAAACAATTAATGAAACTGGAACGGTTTGTTTGAGAGAAAAAAAATTATAAACTACCTACGTTGTTTAGTGGCGGAAAATATCAAATTATTTAATAATTTTCAAGTATGTCTATAATGGTAGTAGCTTTATTTAATTTCTGCGCACTTCATGCTTTTGTCATCCCGCGCAGAAGACGGAGTGTCCTTTTCGCGAAAGGCACAAGCTCATCACCGTGAGCTTCGGATAGCTTTATTTCTATTTCCTATGTATTATTCAATATCATAGTAGAGAAATGAGGATAGTTTATAAATGTGGTGAGCCCTGACGGGCTTGCCACCTCTCCTGGCCCTTTGAGTTCCTCGACTATGTCGTCAAATCATATATAGGAAATTTCTGATTTTTCATAAATAACTTTTTTGCTGTAAGTTTTAGGGAAAAATGTTAAATAGATTTCAATTGTCGTTCTAAGTAATTTTCGATTTTACATAATAACTTTTTCCTTTACGTTTTATGAAAAAAATGAAGGGGCACAAAATTGTGGAGCTTTTGAAGACCTACAAAAAATCTCAGTAACATTTTCGTTTCCGAAAACTAAAAAAAACGATAAGATTTATTTTTAGGTTTGACAGGTCGCCATTTTGTTTCTATTCGGCGGATTAGGCTCGTTAACGAACTTATTCAAGATATTTACCCAAAAAATTGCGCCCTCTATCATGCTAACAATATAGGGACCCCAAAACGGATAACTGCCGTGAAATTTTTTCAAAGTCGGGACAGGCGTACCTCCGCAATAGCCTATATTTCAATAGAAATATGTACTGCGTACATATAGAAATAAGGCTAAAAGGGCAATTTTTTAGTTACTTATGAGTGAAGTGAAAAAATATTGAAGTTAAAAATTTATTAACAGAAAATGAATGAATGTTAATAAACTAGACATACTGCGTGTCATCAGTAGAGTGAAAATCAATTTTCGATATGCATAAACATTCAAGTAATGAAAACTTCTTTACAAAAGTTTTATTTATGCCTTAAAAAAGAGAAATAATCTCGAATGTATTTAACTAATCCGATCTAGATGTCAAAATGAGTTAATCCCCAGCTAAACTCCCATAGAAACCAATAAGGTATTGTACGTCTGATTTGGATCCTTTTAAAGGGAGCAAATCGCTTCGAAATGGTCATTCTGCGACCGCAATTACGGCGAATTTCCCTTTACCGCTCGTTACACTCGCACACAACATACGCGCGTATTGTCGCCGGAATCGGATTAGTCCCCGAATCAGCTCGTCACTTTTCAATGGGCCCCCCGGTTGACAGGTATACAAATCAGTCTCCGCGGTGGCTCAACGTGCATACAAATACCGATTTTTGTTGTCCTGACAAAAGGTATGCCGAAAGTGGATGCGGGAGCGAAATGGCAGCAGAGAGCCATGAGAAAGAACTCTCGTTTACAAACAGACGTAACATGTTTACGGTAAATTTTCTTTGTCGTGGAAATACGCGTACTTGGGAAATATTCGCCTTGTGAATTCTTTTACATCCAACTGTTTTTAGATGCAACTTTTTTCTTTGTTATAAGAAAAATTGATGAACGTTGCACATAAACTCAGAGTAATTCCGATTTTGCGCCTCTTTGTGGAAGTACTGCTGAAGCACCTATGACAACAAAAATACAAGACAACATTCCGTCTTACATATAATTACGGGTTATGTAGCCCTATGGCATGCCCCATGGTGACCCCTGTCCGCTAAAATTAGGCTTTTTCAAAATTCAATATGACTTTTTGCCTGGTCGATCAACTGAAACTTTGTTATTCGCTCGTAGTATGATCTGGTCGTAGCCAGAATCTACCAGACATCGTTATAGAGGATTGTACAAAGACTTTTGACCGAATTCGTCATGGTGTGTTAATAAAGCAATTTACTAAATTTGGATTTTCCTATAATGCTATTTAATTTATGACATTATTACGTTATGGGAATTATTGGTTTGGAAACCACAACCACCAAACGAATGTAAAATCTTTTCCGAATTTTTTCCTACTGCAAAAACCTTCTTTACAGCTACGTAATACACACTTTCCTTTAATTAAACGAAAAAGACAGAAAGTGGCCACCATGGATTAGAAAAAGTGAAATGACTCGTTACTTTATGCCCTTTTCTGAATTTTAACGGGGCTTAAGTATTTTATCGCCGTCTTCTTCAAAGGCACCAACAGTAAAGTTAATTACTTTTATGGTCGGAACCTCTCGCAAGCGTAACAACCCTTCTCCTCCAATTAGTCTATCTCCAAATCGGCCTATTAACTATTTTAATTGTTATCCAATATATCAACTAAGTGATCAACACGGACAGCTCGATAATTAACAACGCCTTTGGACGGCATTCCTCGAGTTCCAAACAATCGAGATGAGGAAAAAACGACGAAAAGGACGTCACGGGTGAAAAAGAAAGATAAAGAGAGCGAAAGGGACCAGGTAGCCTTTTAGGTAAATAAGAGCGGTGCTGGATCAAACCGCTCTCGCCTCTGAAACAATATGATAAGGCGGTTATCGGATTTGTGGGCACAATAAAAGCGCGGGCGCCCTTCTTCTCCCATCGGTAGTTCACACACGGTGTCCAATCAATTTTTCAAGTATGTGAACACCCCGAGGCCCGATCGCTTCGCTCTCAGGTATTTCCGACAGTCGATGAACACGTCTCGAGGAGATGCCTTTTTAGCATACTTAACCGACTTTCAGACATGGCTCGTTAACAGAAATATGCTGAGAGTTTCTCGCCTGTGAAATTTTTTTAGAGCTACCTTCGATTCTCGACGGTACGTTTGTTATTGTTGTCGGCTTTCCCTCGTTTGTCACAGCTTGAAGTGATTTTTTTCATTCTTAAATTTTACATTAGATTAGCCGTTCATTTGCAAAGGAGACTTTATTCTCAGTTATTTCTCAGGTAACAACGAGCGACTCCTTTGGACTCTGGTGATGTTTAAAGTGTTTTGAAACCTAGCAGTCCAAGGGGCGTTGTGGTCTAGAAGTCTTGAAATCGGTGGGGTTAGGTTTTAAGACTAGGAGGTCTTGTGACGTATTTACCTTGGGGTCTTTGGAGGTTGAATCTTTAGAGCGAAGCATTTAATGATCCGAAATATTTCCTTGCCCCTACAGTATTTACACAATTTCTCACTCTTGAATTACCTTTTGAATTACTCTTGAGGAAAATCAAAATTTTCGTAAAAATTTAAACATTAATCATCCACTCGACGTAGACAGAAGAATTCCTTCACTAATTTCATCGCAATTTTCATCACGTCCATCGAAGAAATGATTTATAAATAGGTTTTACCTTGAATAGACGCGGCACGTATACAAGTCAATATTCGGGATCACCGCGGGTGATGAATAAGACATCCCAAAATTCGATTACAATGAGCCGAAATCTCCCCATGGTCATACGGAGTTTTTAAAATTCCGCGAGAGTACGCAGAGACAATTACAATCATATCATGAATGAGATCCACAGGTGTGGGACATCGTTTTGTCATCAGGAAAAAATCCTTATCAAGCCCGATCATCGCTTAATACAAAATAGTTGCTCACAGGTATCCCTAAGTTTCAATTCAACATGACTTAGATATGAAAATAAAAATAAAATATTCGCAGCGCGAGGCGAAGCAAAACGTGCGCAAACGAAAATAAAGTGCACTCGACAAGTGTAATTTACGATGGGCCACCAGCAGCGTTTTGGTCATAATCATTTTGGCCGAAGTAAAATATCGCGTGATAAAACATTAAACCGCAATATTAACCCAATTACTTTAATTTATCGGTAAACATATTAGTCATTAAATAAGCTGAGGCGAGCAACAAAGTTGCAGGAACCGGTGATATAAAGAAAAACGCGGATGGCTGCCGCACTTCCAGAAAGTAAATGTCAAAAAAATCCTAATTAGCTGTGCCTATCCACGTTAAAGATAAATAAATCGATTTTTTACTGTTTTTTACTCGATTGATTGATTTTTCCGTTCCATCCATTTTCTGAAATAGTCGCTAGGAATGCCGCGGTACTTCATAACTGGACAGATGTTTTCAATTTTGTGAGAACATGACGGAAAAGTTCGTCGAGAATAATTCCCTATTCAGCAATAATACCTTGCAAGGCGAGGTCATATTATCTTTAAATGGTATCGTTAATATTAATGTTGATAAATGTAATTATCGCTTCGTAGATTCACGTTCAATTGGAAGGACGCTTCGCATTAGCTATGAGTGAAAACTATATGTTCTTTAAACAACATTTAACACAGAACGGGTTGAACAGTACTTAGATTAATCTATAGCAACTAATAAATTCTTTTAAACGTATCAAGCACGTAAATTGTGCCCCTTTAAACTGTCTACTTATATCTTTTTGGTCCTTGTTTCTTTTTTATTCTCTCTAGAATGCCACGGAATATCTTTAGATTCTAAAACATGCAACTGTACAAATATTAGAATTAGAAAACAATTTTTATGGAAAAGATGAACTATACAGATTCCTCGCTCTAATCAGATTGATTGTTTAGAATTTGGAAGGATACAACGATTGCTTACGATATAGAACCGCTATAAAGGATGTAGAAGAACGGGAACTGCGTAAATTATAGATACCGTAACAATTTCCATACACATTAACCATACACGCAACTATTATATATAGAGAGAGACTTTCTAGAATTGAGAAGAATATGGAAGGCAGTCAAAACAATCTATGTGGTTGACTGGTTTTTCAAATTCATATATGCAATACATTTTTTACTCCAAGTACAATTAGCTTGTCTGGAAGGATTCAAAGGTCGTTTGCAATGTAGAAACTACCAAAAAGGGTTTAGTATAGTAACTATAGATTTTAGACATCGAGACAATTTTCTTACTCACTGGAGGTTAGAAGAGGAACAATTTCTAGAATCATAGTTACATTGTGCACTTGTTTGAATTTATGTAACTTTCGAATTATATACAATGGAGAAAAGTAGAAAGTTAGATTTTGGAAAACAAAAAGATATGTAGATTTTACAATTACTAAGCACTATATGACTATATGACTATATATAAGCATTATATGACCGACTGGGTTTCCAGATTCATATATCCCAAGATGAACTATACAGATTTTTTTTATTCTTAGTACAAGATTAGAGGGTGATTTATACTCCAGAAGAACATAAACTAAGTAAATTACAGATATCGCAATAATTTTTAACCTCATTGGAATCTGGAAGAGAAACAACTTCTAGATTTCTACAATATGTAGATTGCACAATTACAAAACGATATATATGGCTGACTGGCTTATAAAATTGGTATTTCCAAAGATAAACTACACAGTTTTTGTTCTATGTACATTTAGATTGCCCACATCGTCGAATTCGCGAAATTTTTTGATAATACCGAATTGAAAATAATATGGAAGACGGTTAGATTCGGGAAAACAAAAGGGTATGTAGATCTTACCCATTACAAAACAATCTATATGGCCGACTGGTTTTCAAGACCCATACATTCAAAGATAAACTATACGGATTTTTTATTCTAAGCACATTTGGATTATCTAAAAGAACTCTCGGGCTTTTGAGAGTGTAGAAACTGCTAAAAAGAGTCTAAAAAATAATTTTTAAACTCACTGGAATCCAGAAGAGGAACAATTCCAAGATTAGTAGTTCAATTTTGCACATCTTTGTACGTACAAAATTGTTAGATTATATAGAGTTGAGAACGATATGGAACACCGTCAAACTGTGGATGATAAACGGGTATGAAGATGGAAGATCATCAGCTACAACAAAATCTACGTGGTCGACTGGCTTTTTAAGTCATATATTCAAAGATTAACTATTTTATTCGATTATTATAACGATTTTTTATTCTGACCATACATAGATTGTTTAGAAGCATTCAAAATCGTCGGTGCTTAGAAACTGCAAAAAATAATCTAGAAGAAAATAAATTGTTTATATCTACATTCACATAAGTATCCATTTATATGCATTAATATGGTAATAATTTTCATATTCAATGGAATCTACCTACAACAGAAACACAGATAAGACATTATAGATTTACAATTACAAAATAATTTACATACCCGGAAAAGGCTCAGACTCATTGGCAATTAGAAGAGGAGCGTTTTCTGAATGCTTAGTTGAATTATGTACATTTTGTAATACAGGAAATTTTCGGATTAGAGTCTAAAAGGACATGGAAAACTTGTAGAGTTAGACTTATAATCAGAAAACAACATTTCTCCCTTAATGCTTTTGGTGTTATAATGTATTTAGTATTTAATAATATCTTGTTAGCCGTATTCAGAATTACATTTACGTCGGTTTCGTTTTATACCTTTCTTGTTTTAATTAGAGCAGACATGTGCGCTATTGGTTCCTCTCGACCATATTTACTTTATTCTATTCTTCCCATTCTCTTTCGTTGTATGATTTCTCTAATTTTATTAACCCTTAGTTTTTTCTCCGTTATTTGTTCATCGAGGAGCTTCTAAATATAATCTCTCCATATTTTTTTTTGTATTTCCTATCTCTCTTCATCTTATTGCACCATACTTCACATCAACTCCACTTATGTTTCGTCTGAATGTTCTATTGTGTTTATTTATTTTCTGAAAAAAAATTTTGGGATTGTTATTTTCCATATTTTACTTTTTCCTAAAACCAGTTTCTTGAGATGGGAATGAAATGGGAGTGTTATGTCACTTGTCATTACTGTGACATACAGAAACTAAAACAACCAAATTCCCATTAATCACGTTGGCATTACCATCAGTCTATGTAAACTAAATAAATAGTGTGGTGGGCATTAATATCTACCGATCTCTTATTAATTCGGCCGACATCTTTACACATCCTGTGTATTTTGAGCGTGTTGTAGGCGCGCGTAGCATATGTGCAGCTGATACCTTTCTGGAAATATATATAAAACACAAAATAAAATGCCCTTATGCGATTTCGGAAAAGTAAACATATGCTCCCGAATAAATTGACTTTTCTAATAAGCAGGGAAAGTTAATTTCGCCAGCGGATCTGGTTCTGGGTGAGGTTTTTTATGGGGTCGGCCTATAAGGTTGTTTTTTTTTTATATATACATAAAAAGGAACGTAACAAAAATAACAGATGCTCTCTGAGGCCGTCATCTTAGGGTGGAACGGGCCCATTAATGAGAACGTGCCGACGAGAACACATGCCATTTTTTAAAAAGGAGAAAGGGAAATCTTAAATAATAATAGACTACCAGGATGTTTTAATGAGACAGGGACACAATCAAAATGTGCTAAAAATAAATTTTACAATGATTTACCTGGATCAATTATGGAGGTAAAATAAATCAAATGATATAAAGTAAATGAATAATCGCCAATACTAGCAAAATTGACGCTTAACTAGAATCATTTGCAGAAGTCGTGAAAATACCAACAAACCATATTCTATAAAACAATCAAATATTCACGTGCCGTTGCAAAATACTTTTTCGAACTCCAATGACCTTTCATTTTTCGAAGTAAATCTGGGATTTTCTATAAATGAGCACAATGAATCCTTCATACATTTTTATTAACCTAATCCAAATCTGTCATCGTAAACTATTCGGATCGGCTAACAAAAGCAAACTGCCCCTCTTAAATAAGGGTACAATCAGAATCAGAAGTAATATAAAGGAACCCCCGCAATGTGTTTGCCACCGAGCCATTAAAGTACTCAGCAGTGGCGTTTCAAACAAAATTAAACACATTTTATTGACTGTGAAAATGGTGAGAGAATGTTTAAATTACTCAGTTCCTACATAAACGAGTGGTACCCGGATTACGTTAATCCTTAAACACAATTTCTTGTTTTCGATTCTAAAACTCTACATCTGTATCTTCCTTTGCTAGTTAGGGCGTTGGAAGTTCCAACCAGAAGGGTGGATTTATTAATACGTGACTGGTACTTAATACTTTATTGCATATAACCAGTTTCATGTAAGTTTAAAAGTCGTTTGTCACTATATCGATGGTCTCTCTATGCGACGATGCCCCTTTGCGCTGCTCGTGTTTAATGTGGCCTTTCCTTGAAGAGGGAAGCGCCTTTTCCGAAACGTGCTTTGCGCGAATTTAGTGTACAATCACACTTCTGTAACTAGAATCTCTTATATCCAATATTTCTGTAAGACGAATTATGACAATAAACATTGAACTAAGTAACTTATTTCTATATATTTCATTACTGGAATACCCCGTACCTCGAATTAATTTCAGGCGTTAGTCAACATTTTTCAGATTTTCAATAATTCTTTAGTAAGCGAACCTTAAATGTAGTTGTTTAGGGGTAAAAGAATAGACTCAAAGATACTCGTTTGACCACTGAACTGTTAATTTAGTATTATTCCTATTATTGTGCGATATAGGCAAAGTCGCTGTAAAATGAAAATTTAATACTTCATTGATTTCGTATAATTTGTGAATATTTATGAATAATAAAGGTGAAAAGAAAGGAAAATTTTGGAATTTGATTAATGTTATAGCACTTTTGTATTAGAAAACTGCAGAGATTCTTAAAAAATCTGGAAATAATGGTGTACTGGACGGAAAAGAATAAAAGTCCACCTACGCAGATATTGCCTTAGCATTTTGGAATGGGCAAAAATGATGCTCGTACATGTTTACACATTTTATAATAGAACTTTTGAGACCACAATAAAAGCAAATTTTTACCTCGAATTTTCCTCAGGAATCAATGAAGATTTGACTTACAGAAGTTCGTCTATAAGTTTAATTAATATAACTCTAAATTTTCTTGGGGACTCATGAAGATTTGACTTACGGAAATTCGACTGTAAATAAATCAGCATAAGTAGAACTATTTAAATTAATTGATTCAAGTAAAGCCTTATAACATGTTATAAAACTGTTACGTCCATGTCCTTTCGGCCATTATTGGCGAAAAATCTTTTCATCGAAGGACAACAATAGGCCCGATGACCGATGGTTATACTATTTTCTCTTCTCCTTCTCTTCCTATGCACAATTCCAAAAGGGACACAATACTTATGAGAGCTCGAATTATAAATACAGGATACGAGGAATATCGGGGAGGCATTCGATACCATAATACGCGATATCTAGTCCATCGACATATGGCCTGCGATCGCACATTAAACGAAGACCTATCGCAGGGGTTGGTAGAGTGTGTGCATCTTTTTTCAATGTCGACGAAAAACAGGCACGGCATCGGCTTTGAAGAGGTAAACTTTCTTGAGAAGTCGGCTAAACTGAAACCTAAAATCTTTCAGAAGATAACGTTAAACTATCAAATATCAGAGAAGAAGAAAAAAGTTAGGTAAATTGAATTATTGCCTCTAACAGTTTTCTAGATATTAGGAGCATATGACGGCACTAAAGAATTATCGAAATTAGAAAGTCACTCACTCTACACACTTTAAACTTAATCAAAAACGAAAAGATATCATTTACATGAAAAAAATATAAACGAGTAGAGAATGGATCCACAGTATTATATGGGCAAAACTAGGCGTATTTATAAATCAAACACTGCAAAATTAAACAATAAAATTGTTAAAATATCCCTTAAAAATTGGAGACGTGTCCATCATATAATTTTGTCATATGACGAGGAAAGGAAATTCTCAAGAATAAAATGCCCTTCAAGGAAGATTTGGAGAAAAATGTTTCAAATCAAAATTGTAGGTATTAGATAGATAAATTAAATTGCAAAGTTTGGAATAAATCACTACAGTTGTTTTGGAGAAAATTCAGAAAAATTAAACCTTAGGAATAAAAGCTCTTTAGGGCTCTTTAAGAAAAAAAATGTTTCAAACGTTATAGGCACTAAATAGATAAGTCAAGTTGTAAAGGTAGATATGAATCGCTAAAGCTGTTTAAGAAAAAATTAGGAGACATTAAAAATTTGTGTCCTTTACGGCGGTTTTAGAAAAAAAAAAGTTTCAAACAAAAATTTAAGTAATAAACAGGTGTTTACACGAAAACAGCAAGGCCGCTTTTAAAAAAATTAAGAAAGGATGAAAATTTTGAAAAGTAAATGGAGCGTTCTGAGAAAAATATTTCAAATAAAAATTATAGGCATTTAATGTATTAGTTCAAACGTAAAATTTAGTAATATGAAAAGTAATTTTGGAAGGAAATTGAGAAAAACTGAAAATTCACATGTACAATGTGCCTTTCAGAGAAGATCTGTCAAGATAATGATTATGGTATGCAATATGGATTAAACAGCATATCGTATATACAAAGTACAAAAAAAAAAACGTTGGACTAGTTTTCGAGATAACACAAAAATGACAAGAGTAAGGTGTTCTTTATCCTTAACCGATTTTGACTAAAATCGCACCAATTCGGGTGTTTAGAGGACCAAGCCCAAAGGCAAAGTTACAGCTTTTCACTATTTGCAGTTTCTGAGAAAAAGTTGACCACATACATTTGCAAACATATATACATAAACACACATACATTTTTCCAAGAATATGTTTATCGGACCCAGGGAACTTAAAACGCCTAGAAAATGCAATATCTCAAATTTCGAAAATCAATCCGACAACAATCCTTTCTTCATTATATCCGTACCTCATAAGAGATAAAAACGTTTTTCGTCAATGGAGTGAAGATTAGTTAAAGCCACAATATGCTATAAGAACCAAATAACCGGTAATTGAAAAACGAGCAAAATGAGCTATAGTAAGCTAAAATGGGCCCATTTGCTGCTTAGAAGATAGGAAAAAAACAAAATGATTTCTTTAAAAAAAACTGAAAATGGATTATTGTAATACATGGAAATTTTAAAATCAGTGAAATGATGGATACATGTACATAAACACACACCAAAGACAGGCTTCGATGTTTAGTTATAGAAAGTTAGATAGATAGTCTAGGTATAGCTTCGAGTTACAGAAAAGGGCAATACTGCTCAGATTTCTGTAGACACACTGCTCTACATTTCATCCATTTGAAGTTTAAGTCGACATTTTGAGTTTAAGTGCCAAAAGCGCAATGGAAGATGGGGCGCTTCAAGCTTCCAGGCGAAAGTTGCATTAGATTGGGGATTTTTGTCTTGTTTTTCAATGACCTGGAACTTTGTTCTTGTAACATTTGGTGTAACAATAGGAAAAAAAATCCTTTTTGATGAATTAGTCAAAAATTTTATATTTAATTTTACAAATCGCACTGCTACAGTGTTTTATCCATATAATACCGTAGAGCTACTTCCGGTGTGTTCGTATTTTTATCACGCAAAACCGCCTGATGATTGAAGAATTTGAATGTAAATAGACTCAAAAAATTAAACCCATAACTCTAACAGTGTTCAGATATTTGAATCGGGTAATTTGCTCGTAAACACGACATCTATCGTTCTGAAGAAAACTCGTGCAGGGTGGAATAGTACCACAAAGAGCAAACAATAATAAGAGGGAACGCTTCTCTAATCGGGGGTCGGGAGCTGCCCACTTCGGGACCGCGGAATGAACCGCCGTCCGATGACTGTGATTAGATCGGAAAGTAAACAAGAGGCATTTTCGGCATCCGAATCGAGTGCTTTATGGGCTACGGTCCCCTTTCTGAAAGTTTGGCGCTTTGTGATTTGCACTAACGCCTCCCATATAATTACAAAACGGCTTCAGATCTCTTCCATCTAATCGGCTGCCGCCTCGTTTGCTAGGTGGTCCAGTCCTCGTTAGAAAAAAGAAGGAGGTGGAGGAGGGGGAGGAGGACAAGAGAGCTCCGGGTTCGGCGGAGGCTTTGGTCGTTGTAAATCATGAACTTGTTGGTCAATGACAAAACGTGACTATAAAATTTATTACCTTCGAAAATGAAGATATTTTCCGTCAGCTCTATCGAATTCCGACGTACTTTGTAATGGAAACCGATCGAAAAAATATTTTACCACATTTTCTGGGAGAACTAATGGCTTTAAGAGGTTTAAAAAGAATGTGTGGCTTTACGTTGTCCTATTTGTTAGTTTAAAATCCATATTTTTTCCACCGCCTTCAAAACGTACAAACTGCCGCGTCTTAGGGGCAAATTTATAGTCCATCACTTAAGGAATACTCAAGCAGACCTTGGTGGAGGAAACCTTGGTGGAACTTCAGATAAGCTGTTCAATAGTTACCAAATCTTCTTGCTTCCGCCAAGGAGCACTTAAGAAGGTAAAACTTCTGACACCAGCGCAAATCGTGTATAACTAACCGGTCAATGGAGTATTATTTCTATTTCTATAGTTCTACGATCGTGTCAAAGTGAGGTTATAAACTACAACAAATTAAAACATGTAATTAAACTAAGAAAAAGCAAATTTAAACCCTCAACCCCATTTTTTAAGCACATAAATCGTTCTTTCCAGATTCCCAAACATGTTTCGAAGATATTTCTGGTGCTTCTATGAGTCCTATTATAATTTCTTTCTGCATGTATATTAGGGTGTATAACTGGAGTTAGCAGATATTTTCACATGTATAGCCATTGTCACCCAACATTTTACCTCTAATAATACATCATTTATAACAGATTCATGTTGCAAATTTGATGTTAAACAAATAATTATAGGCTGACCTGGCACTTCATTATTTTCATATTGACATGAACCCCACTTCTCTGAAATATTGTGTTATCATGAGTGGACCCTGGATACCTACTGAAAATATCTAATATTTGCATTCTTGGGCCACATACCACCTGTAAATAACACTTTTTAAATAATTTCATCAATCATCATTGAGATAATATAAGTATCTGTAAATTAATGAAGAAAATTCCTCTTCTATTTCTGTATATTTCACCAACAGAACTTCCAGGATTTTTTACTGGGATGTGGGTACCGTCTATACAAGATGTTACATCAGAAAAATTGGCAATTTGAATAAATTCGTTCATAAAAAATTGATAATGAAAAGAGTCTTCTGGGAATTTTACGACATTCCTTATTTTTCTGCTAATGGCTAATGAATCTTTTTTATTATTAGAGACACTGTAGATTGTGAAATTCCCCTAAGATCAACAGCAACAGTCCAAAATAAATATGAAATAGTAGAATAGATAAATAAAGATCAAAAACTTGAATAAAGCATAAGTAATCATTCTTTTTCTAGATATAAATACATATATAAAAATGCAACTTGCCTGGAAATTTCCTGTACCATAGTATCGTAAACTAGTTAATAATTGGATCAGTGGAACCACTGGCAAACCTCTATTATTGGGTTTATGAAGAGCATCCTTTATCAGAGGCAAAATAATATGTACAGTTGTATTTTGAAAAGCGATACCTCGTTATACACTCACGTTCACTATATAAATCTAACGGATTTTACCCGTTTCATTTTCAAATACCGTTTAGGTAATCGATTTACATTATTAATAATTTGATTGACGTACTCATAATAATCGTCATTCATCTTGAATCCACGTCTTGAAAGCGAACTTAACTATAATATTGTAACGTTTCTACGTACAAACAGATTTAGTTCTTCCGAAATTACAACAGCCTTTACACACAGAGATTTTGTACTACACTGACGTCAGTATTTACATTTCACAATTACATAAACAACTACTTGTTTTTCCCTAACAACGACCTATACGGGGCATTCGCTACAATATTTTCTGAGGGATACTCAAGGTAAGATCAACGGTCTCACCTCATCCTTAAGGTGCACTTAGTTGACTATAAAATACCGATGGCACAGTAAGTACGCCTTAAGGTCTGAGAAATCCTCAAGGCGCGATTATAGATTTGCCCGTTAGTGCCGTGCTAGAGGCACTTCGATTTGAGCCACCGAATATGACACGTTATTTTCATATCTTCTTTCTAATAACGAAATACGTCAATAAGTCTTTAGGTGTGTTGGAATAAAATTAATCGCCATTATTGCACATGACCCATCACCCAATTTACAGGAATTTTTTCTTTTACCTGCACATCTATCACTACCATCAGAGTATTAAAAATTGCGTTAGCTGTATTGCGAATTAGTTTATGCTGATGTTTCTCAAGTTGGAAAGCCAGGAAACCTCGTCTTTTGGGTCCCCATTGTCATTCAACTTTGACCGGAAAAATTTTTGGAGAACCCTGTGTTTGCTGTTGTTTTCATTACTATGACCAAATTACTCCAATGTTCTACGTTATATAGTAAACAAAATTCATGAGCCCATTCTCAGGAGTACTACTTGGTTCGTTACCCCATCCACCCAAGAAATTCTGAGAATACCCCTGAAAATTCACATTTTAAGCTTGCAGTTTGCTTTCCATAACCTTTTTCTAGATGCAAGCTTTAACATCCTACAGAAGGAAGATACTGTACCGGTGATGAAACGACGCCACTGTCTATTCCAGCATCGCCGAGAAACTTCTAGTCGCGCCTCGATGTCTATTAGATTGTTCTACTCGATTCGAGAAATCGCGTGGAAGCGTATATAAAAAGACAGGAGCCGAGCGGTAGACGGACAGACGGAGAGAGAGACCGACACCGAATGTAAACAAACCGAGAAGCGGACGAATCCCTACCTGCGACTAAATACGTGATATATAAATTAGTCTATAGAGTTAGTGTAAATAAATTACATTTAGAATAAGTAAATAAATTGTGTTAAGAACAATAAGTGGACAATTAATTTGTGTGAACCCGCGTAAAACGGAACAAATTGGTGTCAGAAGTGCGGGATTATTAGTGACAGACAAATAAATTGGGACAATGAAGAAACTCTGTGAATTAAAAGTGGCGGATTTGAGGCGGGAGCTGGAGGAAAGGGACATCGACGCTACGGGCGCAAAAGCAGTCCTGCAGAAACGCCTGAGGGATTATTTGATTGACAATGGGGAAGATCCGGAGACGCTCGAGTTTGAGGAAGAGGGTGAGCGTCTTTTGAACAACAGAATAGAAGATCTCCGCGGCGGCCTGGACAATAAAATAGAAGATCTCCGCGGCGGCCTGGACGATAAAATAGAAGATCTCCGCGGCGGCCTGGACGATAAAATAGAAGATCTCCGCGGCGGCCTGGACGGTAAAATAGAAGATCTCCGCGGCGGTTTGATAAACGAGATGAAAGATCTTCGCGGCATCCTGACAAGTGAAATAGAAGATCTTCGCAGTGGTCTCGGCGGTCTGGAAAATAAAATGAAAGCGCAGAAGGAGGAACTAGAAACTAAAATAAGGGAACTGGAGGCGCGCTTGGCAACGAAAGAGGCAGCTAAGGATTTCAAGATGCCGGAGGTGAACCTCAAGGTAACACCAGTTGAAGAGCCGTCAAAAGAGAACATCGGAGCCTCGGCACGTTTGAAACCACCAACTTTCGACGGCAAAACATCGTGGCCGAATTATCTGAAACAGTTTGAGGCTGCAGCCAAGGCCAACGGCTGGACACCCAGAGACAAGGCAGGAGCGTTGACGGTGGCGCTGCGGGGAGACGCTCTGGATATCCTGCAGACAATTACACCGGAGGAGGAAGGCGACTACGAGGGGCTGGTGAAGCGTCTGGAGATGAGGTATGGACAGGCGCACTTGGAGCAGGTCTACCAGTCGCAGATGAAGACCCGGAAGCAGAAGGCGAACGAGAGCCTCCAAGAGTTTGAAGCCGACGTAGCCAGACTAGTTCGCTTCGCGTATCCGACGGCTACCGACCACCTGATGGAATGTCTGGCTATTCAAACGTTCGTCGATGGCCTGCGAGACCTCGAAATTCAGAGGACGGTGCGGTTGGCGCGCCCTAAGACCCTGATAGATGCCCTGGCCATCGCGTTGGAGTTTGAGGCTGCTACCGAGGCCTCCAAATGCCATGGTCGGGTAAGGGCTCTCAATGAGGCTGACAGTTCCAACG
Organism: Cryptocephalus primarius; assembly: GCA_963576515.1. Taxonomy (NCBI): domain Eukaryota; kingdom Metazoa; phylum Arthropoda; class Insecta; order Coleoptera; family Chrysomelidae; genus Cryptocephalus; species Cryptocephalus primarius. The sequence goes on along the minus strand of OY754938.1, from coordinate 6,886,468 downwards.
AAGGTGCCAGGGAAGACTCCATTGAGCAACTGGTCAACGCCGTTAAAAGCCTGGTGGAAAACAAGCAGACAAGACCCGTCCGCTGTTGGAATTGTGGTGAGGTTGGCCACCTGCGTCGTTCCTGTAAACGACCGAGGAAGGAGGGACCGACCGCGCAGGAGAAACAGGAAAACTAGAACGGGTCGGCTCCGAGGGGGCAGCTTCGACCCGACACCCGCTTAAAGACCCCCTAGTTTCTGTAGCTTCCCTACGACATCATAGTGGCAGTGTCTACGTGGACGGTATAATCGATGGGGTGAAATATGCCCTATTGGTAGACACTGGAGCAACCAGGACGATCTTGAGGCCCGGAATACTTGACACCAAGCGAAGGAAGCTACTTAAATCCAGATGGCGGCTACGAACAGCTACGGGCGAAGCGGCCACCGTCCACGGGGAAGTCGATGTGGAATTCAAGATCGGAGCAGTGAAGTTTCCACACCGAGTGATTGTGGCGGACATCGAGGAGGACGTGATTATGGGAATGGACGTAATGAATAGCCACGGTATCCAACTGGACTTTCAACGTCGCGTATTGAGGGTAGGTCCAGAAGAGATATTTCTCCATCCTCAGAGGGAAGTCGTTGGACGAGTAATTGTGGCCGAAGACGCGACTGTGCCTGGAAGGAGCGAGTCGGTTGTGGTTGCTAGACTCGACGGCGTCGTAGAAAAGGGGTTCCCAGTTATGGTGGAGCCCTGGAACCACGATGTGGAGGTCGGCCGAGGCGTTCTTGTGGGCAAGGCGTTGGTGTCACTGAACGACGAAATTCCCATTCGTGTGATTAACGTCAACGATTACCCCGTGACTCTCAAAGGGGGAACCAGGGTAGGGACCTGCGCACCGGCAATGTCAATAATCCGCCAGGTAGCACCAAGTGCGACACCGGATTCTGTTAACCTAGACAGAGTGACTTCGGCTGCCTGCCACAACCTCCAACCTCTTCAGAGGAAACAGCTGAGTGACCTATTACATCGGTACCGAGCCATTTTCATTCCCGAAATTGGTAAAACCCGAAGGACCGACATCGTCAAGCATAAGATCGACACGGGCGATGCGAAACCCATCCGACAACCTGCCAGGAGACTGCCCCAAGTAAAACGGGAGATGGCAGAGAAGATCATCCAAGACATGGAAAACGAGGGAGTGATCGAGCCATCTAATAGCCCCTGGGCGTCTCCGGTGGTTTTAGTAAAGAAAAAGGATGGGAGCACTCGGTTCTGCGTAGATTACCGTAGGTTGAACAACGCCACGAAAAAGGACAGCTATCCGTTGCCTCGCATCGATGATACGCTCGACACGCTCTCAGGATCAAAACTCTTCTCTACCCTGGACCTGAAGAGTGGATACTGGCAGATCGAAATGGATCCCGCTGACAAGGAGAAGACGGCGTTTTCAATTGGCACAGGGTTATGGCAGTTCCGTGTAATGCCTTTTGGGTTGTGTAATGCGCCTGCGACCTTCGAAAGGCTAATGGAAAGTGTGCTGAGGGGACTCTCTTGGAAGACGTGCTTGGTGTACTTGGATGACATTATCGTGGTTGGCAAGACATTCCAGGAACATCTGGTGAACTTAGAGGAGGTGTTTAAGAGACTCCAGGCCGCGAACTTGATGTTGAACCTGAAGAAATGTCACCTGATGCAAACAAGAGTACAGTACTTGGGCCACGTGGTTAGCAGCGACGGAGTGGAAGTGGATCCGGAAAAGGTCCAAGCAATCCGACAGTGGCCCACTCCGAGGGATAAGCATCAAGTGAGGAGTTTCCTGGGCCTCTGTACCTATTATCGTCGGTATGTCCGAATGTTCTCGGACATAGCCAAGCCCCTAACACGTCTAACGGAGGGAAGGCGAGCTTTCCAATGGGACGAGGATTGCCAGGCTGCTTTCGACACACTGAAAGAATGCCTGACGACCGCTCCAATCCTGGGGTATCCAACAGAAGAAGGTCCATTCATCCTGGATACGGACGCCAGCAATGTCGGCATTGGAGGAGTTCTGGCACAAGTACAAGACGGGCAGGAACGCGTCATCGGGTATTTCAGCAAGGTCCTGTCCAGGCCGGAGAGGAACTACTGCGTTACTAGGAGAGAGCTCTTGGCAGTAGTGAAATCCGTGGAGCACTTTCACAAATATCTCTACGGTAGGCGGTTTTTGCTAAGGACGGACCACGCAGCCTTGAAGTGGCTTTTACAATTCAAGAACCCGGAAGGCCAAGTTGCGCGATGGATTGAAAGGCTGCAAGAATACGACTTTGGCATCGAACACCGAGCCGGGACGAGCCACCGGAATGCCGACGCCCTCTCCCGGAGACCCTGCTCGTCGGAGTGTCAACATTGCACCCGTGTAGAGAAGAAGGAGGCGGTGGTGTACAGAACCACGGTCGTGAGTGAGGACTGGTTACCTGCCGACATCCTGCAGCAGCAAGAACGCGACCCGGAACTCCAGAAGATCAGGAAGTGGAAAACAGAGGGACGGCGACCGAGCTGGCAAGAAGTGGCTCCATTTTCCAGAGTCCTTAAGTCGTACTGGGCCCAGTGGAAGTCCCTGGTACTCGAGAACGGGGTACTAAAAAGGGCACTCGAGAACAATGAGGGCACCGAACGAAGGATGCAGTTGGTTATCCCCAGGAGTAAGGTGTCGGAGATACTTCGGCTGGTGCACGACGAGGCCTCGGGAGGACATTTGGGTGTGACGAAGACCCTGCAGAAGGTGCGTGACCGCTTCTATTGGGTTAACTGCTCCAACGACGTGAGGGATTGGTGTCGAAGATGTGCCACTTGCTCCGCCAGTAATGGTCCACATCGTAAGCCGAAGGCGCCGATGCGTCAGTACAACGTCGGGAGTCCCTTCGAAAGGATCGCCCTGGATATTACGGGGCCGTTCCCAGTGACCAGCAATGGGAACAGGTACATCTTAGTGGCCATGGACTACTTCACGAAGTGGGTAGAGGCGTACGCGATTCCAAATCAGGAAGCTGCGACCGTGGCAGACGTCCTGGTGAAAGAGTTGATCAGCCGTTTCGGGGTACCGATGGAGTTACACTCCGACCAGGGCCGCAACTTCGAGAGTGAACTCTTCCAAGGAGTCTGCGAGAAACTGGGCATTCGCAAGACCAGAACGACGGCGTTACATCCCCAGTCTGATGGCATGGTCGAACGAATGAACCGAACGATGGGCAAATACCTCTCGAAGGTAGTATCTCAACACCAACGAGACTGGGATCAACACCTTTCCTTCTTCTTGATGGCTTACCGATCAGCGGTAAATGAATCCACTGGGCAATCCCCGGCCAACGTTCTCTTCGGCAGGGAAATGAGGCTCCCGTGTGACCTGAAGTTTGGGTGTAGACCTGGGGAAGACCTGGCAGGAGAGGATTACGTTACCAAGCTCCGGAGGAAGATGGATGAAATTCACGAGTTGGTTCGAGGCCACCTCAGGATCGCCAGTGACCGAATGAAGGATCGGTATGACGTTGGAGCGGACGACGGCCTTTACAACGAGGGAGACTTGGTGTGGCTCTACAATCCACAGAGACGACGTGGACTCTCGCCGAAGCTGCAGAGAGCGTGGGAGGGCCCCTATGTCGTCAAGGCCCGTATCAACGATGTCGTCTACCGAATCGTTAAGGTCCCTAATGGAAAACCCAGGGTGGTGCATTTTAACCGGTTGGCACCGTATGAGGGAAACCACGACCTGGAGGAGCAAGTCACACGGGTTCAAGGAGAGGAGGTGGAGCTGTCTTTCGAGCAGTTCATGGGCGCCTATGGAGGTACAGGGAAAGCGAGGTTCGGCGTCACTAGGGAAGAGCATCGTAACCTGTTCGAGGTGCCCGAGGACTATTCGTTAGCACACTGTGTCGCCCAGGATTTGAAGATGTCCCGAGGGATAGCGACAGTCTTCAAACGGAAGTTCGGAAAACTCGATGAGTTAGAGCAGCAGGGCCCGGCAGTCGGACGCACCTTGGTGATAGAAGATGACGGTTCTCAGGGGAGGTCGGTGTTCTACTTGGTCACCAAGAAGAGGTCATACGAGAAGCCAACGTATCAAGATGTATGGAACACTCTATGCGATTTGAGAGTGGTTTTACTCGGTAGAGGCATTGGAAAGCTGGCCATACCAAAACTGGCGTGCGGCTTGGACGGCCTGGACTGGAGGGTCGTGAGGAATATGTTGGAAGTACTGTTTAGGTTCACCGACATTGAGATTCTGGTATGTTCTTGGGCCCCTGGCGGATACCAGAAGGAGAAAACGGTTGACTGCTATTTCCACCAATCCTCGCGATGTAAAAATGGGTCCAGCTGCAGGTTCCGACATCGGCGTGACGGAAGAACGTTTCGGGACGAAACGTTTTTTTTAGGGCGGGGGCAGTGTACCGGTGATGAAACGACGCCACTGTCTATTCCAGCATCGCCGAGAAACTTCTAGTCGCGCCTCGATGTCTATTAGATTGTTCTACTCGATTCGAGAAATCGCGTGGAAGCGTATATAAAAAGACAGGAGCCGAGCGGTAGACGGACAGACGGAGAGAGAGACCGACACCGAATGTAAACAAACCGAGAAGCGGACGAATCCCTACCTGCGACTAAATACGTGATATATAAATTAGTCTATAGAGTTAGTGTAAATAAATTACATTTAGAATAAGTAAATAAATTGTGTTAAGAACAATAAGTGGACAATTAATTTGTGTGAACCCGCGTAAAACGGAACAATACGTAACATACAACGAGTCATTTTTCTTTAGATTCGGTTATCGACACTTGCTGATTTCTTAATTATAAGTATTGAGTTACACGTAGTTAGACGTTAAAGCATAATTTTGATCGCAGTAACAAAATTAGACCGTTACCAAAAACAAAATGATAATCCGCCTAAAAAATTGACGAAATCTAAAATAAAATTCTAAAACACCTATTCCATTTTCAAGGCCTATTAACACGCCGTATGAAGAAAATTAAAAGACATGAAACAGAAGAACGAAAGAATGAAAAACAAAGAAGACGGAACTTTTTTAGTGAACTTTTTAGTCACAGGTAATAAAGAGACTAGAAAATTATTTGCAAATAATCAGTTCCCCCGGTATAGTGAGATGGATTCTCGAAAATAGTTTTAATGGGAAAATTGTTTTAAAACTTATAATTAGCACGATTTCGTTAATGTAATCTATTGCGATCTCAGCGATAAACGTAAACGTAGCAAACATATGTTCCAAAAATAAACAATAAAATATCAATATTGTTGAATACTATAGAGAGTAACCACAATTGTTTGTGAAAAACTTGTAAGAAAAAATTTGTAAAAAATATGATAATCATTTTAGAGAATATCGATTCTAATTTCTTCTCTAGAATTTGTAAGTAAACAAATACACATAGTCTGCTTAAGGTTCGTTTTAATTTTCATATTAATCGACATTCTTTTCGATTAATTTAAAAAGCTTGTCAGACATAAAAAATACTCGCACGTTTGGGATATGTCAACTATTTACATCACGACCCGTTCGAAACCTGTTAAAATTCTGTAAATATTCAAAATACACCTGATTTTATCACCGGCGTATTTTATTACCTACTTACCGCTTATTACAGATACCCTCCTGTTTCGCTAAATCATTTATAATTGAAATTACGGACGAGATTAAAAATCCTCGGATAAGCAACATACTTACTTTCGCATTAACACAAACCGGACTTGTTCGCTTTAATTGAACCTGACAAGTGTAAAATAATCTGGAAACTTTAGAACTAATACGTTTATCTAACAGTCGTATCGCTACTATATCACATGTTTGCTGACAGACAGTCCGTGTTTATCATAAATCGAGGCGAACGACGTTTCCACGGATTTTAAACTTTTATTTTTTATTGAAAAGCTGGCGTGCTGACCTCGCATTATCGCCTTATTAATTCAACGGAGGGTTGTTTGGAACTTTCACGGGCAGTTTGAAGTACGAACAGATTTTCATTTCTTTGACTCGACGGAAAAACTTTTGAAACTTTTTTAACCGGAATTGGTATTAAGGAATAAATTAATGTTAAAATATAAAGCTCAAAGGATGTGTGTGCGTTAAACTTCGTAAGTTCTAAAACCTGAAATTCAGCACACGTAGGATATAGGGGTACACATGACCATGGAGAGTCGGAAAATCCCTAAAATCTATAGATTTTTCGAAATAATAAATAGATTTTTCGAAAACGCCCACAAAATCAACAGTGTTAAATTTGTTAATCATTAGAAAGATTAACAGATAACAAGATGACGCTCTTGAATAATGGATCAATTGAAATTAGTGTCAAGCTCCACCTAACTTTTTTAGATAACAGATTCCAGTAGTGGATCGGTTGTAAGTAAGTGATTTGGATTTTTCGTCACCAAAAAATTGTCATGTTAAGAAATATTTAACATGAAAGGTACAATTCGAAACAAGTCAGTCAAAACACAGGCTACACAGATTATTAATGGGTGCATTTTCTGAAAACAACACAGCAACCATTTTACGATAATCGACTCAAGAATTCGATCGTAATAATAGGTCGTGTTAATTTTATTAGTAAACTAGTATGACAATTTAAAGAAACGATACAAATGCTCTAAAAATCTAGCCAGATTACATCTGGCATAGATTATGCATGAATTACAACCTGGAGATCATGGACAACGTCGAAAGTACAGTAGTTCCATATCAGCACTTCAATGTTTTTCAACAACTGATGGAGCGCATTTTGTTTCAGCTGGCTATGTAAACAAGTACTACTGCTGTAATGAAACATCTATGAAGTGTGACAGTTTGGTGAATTACTCGGTTTAGCAGGTGTAAAAATCTAATAATGGCAAATATGACTTTGGGGGGGACATGGAAAAAGAGATGACCATATAGTAAAACAGGTATTACCTGTTGAACATAATTTTTACGTCAGAGGAAGAAATATGTTCATGATATATACTTTAGACATGCAAAATTGGGAGTATTTTATGAGCCCAACGGGTAGTAATAACCTATTGAAATACTGGTACGATAGTAACACATAGCTCTTATATAATTATTTATTATGAAGGTGTGAAAAAACGGCTTTTCGCTTATAACTCAAAGGCTATTGGCCTAGCTAAGACAGTTTCACTATGAGAGTTGCAGATGTATTTTATCTGGTACAAAATAAGCTGTGGAACATTCAAAATTCAACGATTATTTAATGGAAAGTTTGCCAAAAACCGTAAAAGTAGTGTTTTCTTTAGTGCCTAATAATTATTACAAAAAGGGTAGTAGGTTTTTTGAAAATTCCTCAAGAAAGGGCATTTGCAGTCTTCAATATGTATGCAGATTTTTATATATAAAATTAAATATCGTAATTGATTATCTCAGGGAGCAAATTTTTAATGTCAACGTTAGACAATAATGTGAGCCAGAGCTCACAGACCTGATAGCCATATTTTGATTCGTCGAAGTTTCCTTCGTGCATTAATATACGAGGAGAAATTGTATTTCAAGACTAAATTGTTGAAAAGTCGTTACGATTCTACATTAGTCTACACTAATGAACAAGTACACAGTCTTCAAAAATTCCAAAAATCCATACTTATCCTCCGTGCAAGATAATCCTCGTCGTCCAAGGACTCACTGACATCTACAAATCACCGAGTAGGTGCCCATTAACCGTAGTAAGCACGGAATTCCAAACCAACTTTCCCAGTTTCGAATCGGGCGGATTTCGCATCTTTACCCTGCTTGTTTTCGGCAAGACAAACACATCGACAAAAGAAACGAAATGGAAGAGAATAGTGGACGAGCGAGGCTCGTTGATTTGTTGACCAACAAAACCCAAATAATTTACCGCCTTATCGACACTCACCATCTGTCAAATAGTCGAAAATATCTGAGAATCGGCACCGAATTAGAACTCTGAGAAGGTCCCCCAGCCGCCGACCTCTAATTATATCTCTTTTGTGATGACAATGACGTTTTAATCGGTCCCGAAGAATGGATCTCGTGTAGACAGGATAATTTTGTGGCACTTCTTCCAACGCCTTATTTATTTTTATCGGGCTGCCTTTAATTTAATTAGCATCGGGCCACACCAGAAGAAATACATCAGGGGTGTTCGGTTATCACTCCCTCCGCCTTCCTTTGTAGGTAGCCGGTTTAGTGAATAAATTTTTTGGTAAATTCGTAAAATGACTTTTACGGGGCTTTTACTCTTGGCCCACATTTCGTCTCACATAAAAACTTTCAAACCTCAAATGCACGTTCCCCCGCACTTTTTGCTCATTCCCGTCTTTCTGGGAACCAATACACAAAGGCTGTATCGCTTTCGGTACCCTTTTATCAGTGAAACGTGACCATTAATAAGAGGTACGGATTTGCAGCAAATACGTGTTCTTTTTCTTTTTTTGAAGTGGCAATGAGCAATAAATTCAGGTGCTATTTTCGAGGAAATTATGTCAGAAAGGCCTTTGTTGGCGGCGTTGTATTATGTGCGTTCGACGCTGGGAAATTCGATGGAATTCAGCCTAGTCACCGTCTCGACGATGGTCACAGATTAGAATTTTACTTTTATGAGGCATTGGCGTTCATACTGAAATGATTTTTCAAAGGGAATTCCCTGCTAGGGGGAACGAAATAGCCGATGTTTATCAAACTGCAAAATTCAATATAAAAACTTGCATGTACAAGGCTGATGACAACGTAGATTGTCGTTACCACAATAAAGTTTCCGATTAACACAAGTACATGTAATGTTAACACGAAAAAGTGTCGGATTTTTCTCGTTTTCATTAAATTATCCTCCATCCACCCTAAGACCAATCCAAGCTTGTCGTATTTGACATTAACCTAAGAAGTGTATTAAAAGCGTAAAAGTAAAGTAAATGTAAATTTTTTTTGTTGCATTGTAAAGTGTTAGAAATCGGTAATTTCACACTACAAATTTTGAAAATTTGGCATAATTTTTGTATTTAAAAGAATAAAATACAAATATTATCACAAACTACAAACAAATTAGGCTACTAGGCAATAAGAAAAAAATTTAGGTCTTATCGCATACGATTATTGTATCACCGCCATCGATTGTCAGTACGTATGCATATATTTCTTGGAAAAAAATGTAGCGAAATTGTTAAAATAAATAAATCAATAATAAATTCAAAAGCGTTTATCATCAAATAAATCATTTACATTAGAACTGCACGTTTGCGCTATTGGTAAGCACGCCTCACTTTACAGGTTTGAAACGATATAGCCTCAAAAAAGGAAATGTATTTCATATTTAATCACATATTAATTCAATAATTATAGATTTATCAAGTAAACTAAGTAGTGTTGAAAAAAAATCAATTGAAAAGGCTGTTTTGGTATTTCCATCCATTCATCCATGATGATTAATTTGGATTTTTTCTTCTCTTTTTTACTAAAATAGATAAAATTTAAAATAATATTAGCGTAGTTTTAAGACATCATCAATTTTTTTGAACGTAATATGCGCCATTTATTGCAACAGATTTTAATTTGAAATATTTTTGATGAAGATGGCAGCAGAAATTGGTGTCGAAACGTAAAAGAAAAAGTTAAGGTGTCATCTCTTGTAATTAGGCAACTTCGGTGCTCAAGACGGCTGGCTGACAAATTAGCGATCTATATCTGCATCCAGCCCCATGAACTATACTAATGTTATTTTAATTTTTTATCTGTGGAGAAAACACTCATATACATCACAAAAAGAGTTAGGTGTTGTTATAATGTGCAAAAATACGGTTCTAGTGCATATGACAGCATGACAACGGGAAGGATACACCATTTATGATTATATTATTGAGGCATTTATTTCAATCATTTTGTTATAACGCTTTTACTAACCCGCTTACTTGTTTGTTGGTTGGGCAAATGGAATTTTGCAATCGATTCTAAATCAACTTCCCGATAAGCTAGAGACTTGAAACTTAGAGCAGAACTGGATATTTCAAGATGTTTAAAATCGATTGGAAAATTCTAGGCACACAAAATTAAAAAGTAGAAAATAATCTATATATAAAAGAAAATGAATATGCCGCATTTTTAAAACACATTAAAAAATTCAAAATATTTTCTTCTGTACAATCTCATAGACTCATTCAGATTTCTCATTCAGGGAAATACCTAACGGAGTCTGATTTCCTGTAGCACAATTCGTAAAACGTTATTACATCACATCGTGCTCAATTACCCAAAAATTACCTCAGAGGCAAACTGTACTAACTCCATATTCTACCAAATTGAGATTTTTGTACAGCTTATATATATTTTGCTGCCTTATTCATGTAACATCATGTATACAAAATTCTAACTGGGCCTATATTTCATTGCTAATTAATTGCTATTGAGCGATACATAATAATTCTCATACAATATTTCATAATCTCATAATAAATCTCTGCAAGAAAAATCTGTTTGAAATAGTTTGAAAGACCTAGACTGTGACGTCTGTCCGTCTATGACGGTATTTTATCGTTATCTGACGATAAGGACGACTCTGACACAAAAAGCTTGGTTATTTCCCAAATATTCACCATCAGGTAAATCTACAGAATGTAGAAGTTTTAAATTCAGTCAAAAGAGCAGAAATAAAACGAAAAAGAGCCCCTACTGACTGATGGTACATCATTAGTAAGCAGAAGTGTCTTTCAGAAGAATATTATACAAAAAAAAAAAATTGACTGCAGCAAAATCCTTAACTACATGCTATGGGAATAAATGCAGGCTTAAGTAAATATTTTTGAAACTAAACGAGTAAATATCTTTAGAGGATGGCTATTATCAAAATCAGTTGTCACAAAACATGAGTTGTTGCTTTATATGTCGAATTAACTAATCTGACTTATTTCAAAAAACGCGGAAAAACAGGAAAAAGAGCGGGGAAGAAGACTTAAAAATCCGAAATCCGGCACATTAGATAGCCAGCAGAAGTGAAACTTCAAAAAGCAGATATGCTGATCGTGTTTGTGTACGCGAAAGTTTTACTTTAAAAGGTAATAAAGTGCTTGCAATGCCTAATAAACAAATTCTTCCTTTCGTTACTTCATTCACATAAGAAGGGATAGGTTTCGTCAATGTGAATACTACTCATACCACCCATTTTAACACGTATAAAATAAAACACTAAATCCCACTACATTTATCTACACCGACAAAATTGCTTTTCTCGAAATTTACCTCCGTCTTATAACCTGCGACAAAATCTGTCCTTATAAGATTTTGTTTTGCCTTCACCTTAAATAAAGTACATAACCTCAAAAAGACGTTGACAATTTATATCAATGTTAGACAAAGCAAGCATACAAAGGATTGTAAAACGGATATGAAGGTCAAATTGACATGGATGCATCTGTCGATGGATATTGTACTGTAATTGGGCGTAATGTAGGTGCGATGATTAGAATCCCGCGAAATTTAATAATTTCAACATGATTTTTTGCTATTTTGTATCTAAAATTGCATTTTATGTCAAACTTTGGCTGAATAACTGCCAATTAGTTAAGTTTGTATGATTAGCAATTATATCAAATAATATCGGAAGAAAGACGTAAAACACCATCAGGAGCATAAGACATTTGGGATTAATTTTCTTGATTTTATTTTTATTTCTTTCTATTACAACCAGAAACTGAATGGCATAATTTTCTTTTTTTTTATCTCTTCTCTCCTCGTAATTTACAAAACTCTTTAGTTATATTCAGACTTTTCCTTCTGTTTTTGGTCAACTTAAACACTATGCCCGATCCTTTTAGAAATGGTTCGCTATGATTGATTCCAAAATGAGACGAAGTAGTCGCTCGCGCGACCGTTCATCTCCTCAATGAATCGACCCGATGGAATTATCCCTTGCGACATCGCACGAAATATTCTCGACGGAGCGAGAATATATAAGGACGATGGCAGAGATTTAAGTTTCAGCCATTTTTGACTGATGGTTGTATTAGTCCTCCGTGCGGTAATTGTTGTAACCTAGAAAAAACATTATAAGTATGGCCTTCCCTTATTTTGTAAGTCCTCTCATCTAGATCTGCTTGTGTTTGTTGGCCACCCTATATTATACCCTCGGGCATCACGAGTCATTTCCTGGTGAGGCGTAACACTACCATCAGAATTTTATGCAGAAGTTGATGGTGTACTCGATGAAGACGAAAAGGAGGAATCACTACAGCTTGTTTCACCTTATTTTTCTAATTCTCAGGTCATGGTCATATTTGCAAATTTCAACATTTCTAAACTAAGAATTCGTCTGGATTCAAACCTACAGCATTGACATTACTATCAAATTTGACAGGGGTTTTTATGCGATAAATCGCAGACAAGGGACTAGAATTCTCATATATCAGGCTCTGCTGCGAATTTGAAAGAAGAAATTTCTGAGACCATTTTAGTGTAAGTGGTGTAAGCAAATGCACGTAATGTTTAAACCTCTATTCAATCGACAAATAACTTTTTCAGTGAGTTTATTGACATGAAAAACCCGATTTAAAAACATTGACGTTACTTTTTCACATATATTTTATTTTCCTTACTGCATAAATCGTTTTATCAATCTGTCACGCCTTTCTGATATTTGCTTCTGGCTTAAATCTAAGTAATCCCTTTGAAACAGAACGTAAAAGAAGTTTTGTCACCAATCTAATTTATTGTCTTAGATTTTTTCACCAACTAGATGTTTTCGTGTTATTGACTTCGGTATCTGTAAGAGATGGTAATTATTACAAAGGAGATTTTGCAATAAAAGCAGTCTATAATAAATATTTAACCATTCACAATCACGAAATTTGTTTTTGTATATACAATATATTTACTTATTTATTCCTATCTTTCAAGTGAGCCAAGACAACGATTGATAAAGCTACAGATAAATTAGTGATAATTTAATTTAATATAAGGGTCAGATAATTGCCATTCAGAACTGAAAAATAAACTGAATTTTGGCATGTTTCTCAATTTTGAAATTTATTCCAATATCGAAGGTATAAAACATCTTCCGAGAGGTCATATTTGTGTAGATAGAAGCTTACATCGAAAGAGAGAAAAAAGAACATTCCAAAATTCTAGATGACACTTTGAGATGGGCAACAATTTAGTAAAGATTTTAATGCACCGCTTCTACAAAGAAAAAAAACTGGCAAATGGAGAGGACATTAGCAAAAGTATTTTGCAAGAGAAGTGTTGATTGGGCATAATTTAATGTTTTGACCTCGATAGAGCATCAAATAGTTCATTTTTTCCCGAGGATAGTTATATTGTTAAAAGTAACCCAAAACTTACAAGAATAACAAATACAAAGAGGTTAGTATAAAAAATATACCTGTTGGTTGAATTTTGGGAATTGTAGATCGGGATTTGTCGGGTAATACAAAATCGAATGTTCGATATTCAAGACAGGTAGTGAAATGTACTGAATCCATTCCAGCAAACATTTTGAACATTACAAATGCCAAGTAGCACGTCGACAAAGGATAGTGTTTTATGGCGAGTCTTCATTATATTATAAGGAATATTATATGAAGAACCAACCATACACCGCAAAACGAATGGGTTTCGTGCTAGTTTCATTTCTGCAATATTTTATTATGGGCACAGCACACTACTTCCAAGCTACCCACATTATAAGTTAATGCTTACAATGGATTAAATTTTAGTCACTAGTGCATCGATAACAAAAGCCTCAAAAGCTATTCGAAAACGCTGTTGCCGGTTCCCCTGTTTATCCGTAGTTCCAATCATTATGTCTACTAAGAAGGAAGTAAGCCCCTTGTTCGCAGGGCGCGAAGTCGAATCGATCGTGGTTTCCGAATCGATTGAGCGAATCGGTATATTGAGGTAAGCGTTTATTTTTGGAGATTTCCCGCGCCGCCCATGATCGGTGGCTGCGAGAGTCGCACGGGTCGTAAAGATCCCATGCGACTTGTTATTTTGATTCGACTCTCTTTTTATGGGATAATCTGAAATTAAAGAGACAACAAAACACCCACCGACTTGATGGGACACCATCGAAAAAACCAACATAATAAAATCGGATGACTCTATTATGCATATATTCGTGAAATTCCGCCAGCCGTACGGTGTGTGTGTGTGTCTGTATCATATTATAAAACATCCCGTGAGGTGAGGTGTTCGGTAGATCGGAGATAAACTGTTCGATGGTGGAAAAAGGATTCTGCCCCGAAGTGGGTGGGCCGATAAATAATAAAGCGATATGTGCGGTTATTAAAATGCGTCCTGATTAACCGGTGACAAATAGGCGCCGTTACCGTCACCTGCCCGACACTTCGGACGGGCCTGTAAAAGACTGTTTTCTGCCTCGAAACCTAAATTCGAGAAAAATGAACATAAATAAAAATAATCGGACAGTTTTGAAACCGGTAGTTAAGTTGCAGGAAACAGGTAAAGTACAGGTATAACAGAATTTCGCATCTCTCGACTTTTAATTTATGAAACTTCATCGCCTTTACAATCGAAACATTTTAGAATGATTCGTCTACTTCACATCGTATGTCAGGAAGATACACGCACTATAAGTAATACTATTAATTAACCCTAAGATTTTTGCACAATGTATATTTCATCATTCTTCATGAAATAGAATATTTATATTGAATTGGGTATTTTCACGGCATATGATCTGTTTTGTAAAGGAAACGTTCATGAAAATATACATGTTAGATTCTTTCAGCCTTCCAATCATTTTTCAATTTTTGACTCTAAACTCAAGTCAAGTAACAAAGTTTTCATCAGTTTTTAAATACGGGATGAGTCTGAAGTAATGCAAAACAACTTAAATTTTTTTGTCAATACCGCGTACAATTCGAATTAACCGAATAAAAATTTCGGCGTCGCCTTAGATTGCAGGAATGAAGTAGGTACGCAACACATAAGAAAATCTCGAAACTACATATTTTGCTAAGAAAATTAATCATTTCAGTCAAAAAAAAAAAGCTAACTAAAGTCAGTTTGTGTTTTATTATTAGAAGCAACCATTTTTTTTTAATTTTAAATTTAACATAGACTTATCTGTATGGCTATTAAAAATTTCAATGTTACGTAAAAAGAAATCCGAAAATAAATGTGGGAAAGTTGGCTGAACAATTTTGATGAAAACCAAAATAAACAAACAATTATCCAAAAATTTCTAATGGTCACGTCAACCACTCGATGATCAATCTAAATTGAGAGAAAAAATGGCAATTTTCATATTTAAAACCTTCGATTAATGATTTATTATTCGAAAACCAAAAACGTTATTATTGCTTTTCCAGCGAGAAAAATGCAATTTTTTAAAGTAAAATATCCGAGTTCGAGCGATATTCTTATAAACATTTAATAACACTAATAAATTATATGTATATACTTTGTACCTTTTCCTAGTTTTCACCCTCTCGCAAAGGGAAATTTGGGGTACTCGGATTTTTATGAATATATTCGGAACCGAATCTATAAGCGTGCAAAGTTTCAAGTTTCCAAGAAATATCTAAACATTTCCGGAGGTACGAACAGGCCTGTATCCCAACCGATTCACCGTACAATAAATATAAAGGCATATATGATTTTACCACAGCAACAAATAAAATATTACCGGGAATTGTGGTTTTGCTCACTCTATGTGCCTTCAGGGTGGGAAATCCCTAAGCGGTATCTCCTATTAGCAGGGTTAAAACCCTTTGTAACCAATTGTCCCATTCTTATATATTATTACTTTTAAGTCTGAGAAATGATGATTCCATGTTTCATGAAATTCATGTGGAGTTAAATATATTCTTAATATGAGTAAAAATATTTCATGTCAGTAATACATGAAATTGCGTTATTATTCGAACTCTATGAAATTCTGGGATATTTCAATATGTCAATTCCGAACAGATTTAATGCTTTTCGACAATCACGTCGACTGGAATATTAATAAAAGAACTTATTAAACTTAATGATTAATTTTTTATTTTCTTTTTATGTATTGAACTGTCTTTTGCCCAACAATCTTTCCTCTGAAAGCCTCATTACACCCCATCGACATTTTTTATTTGCAACAGGGGCAATCTCGATAACATCGGTAATTCATTCCCTGAAATGTGAGGTCATAACCTTAAAAAAATTCGTAATTAGGAGTTAATCCATATTTCAAATCCGTTTTACCGTTTTTCCCCTCTTTTATTTATTATTCCTGTAATCTTTCCATTAGACAGAATGTAGTGCGTGAGGCCTTGACAGTGGCGGTTTCGTAGAAATTTGATTAGTAGGTCTTGTAATTCTTGGAAATCGACTTTGATGTATAGCCGGTAAATATTAATAAGTCGCAAGGTCGTTTGATTTCCAAACGATTGCCGTGGAGAGCCGATTTCCTCGGGTGGTCTTACGAATAAAGCGAAAGAAAAAAGTGCAAAAGCTATTATTAGCACCTCTTTACGGCGGTTTCGGAAAGAAACTACCGACAGATTATAGTTGATGGGAGGGGAGATTCTAATGTGTTCATCAAGAACGAGATTTGATGTATAAGAAATAATGACTTGTTTGCTTAGTCATTGCGGTTTGAGAAGTAATAAAGTGAAAAAAAGTAATAATCTAGGCACTAGACACACTAGATTCCGGCTCTAAGTCAATTACCGTCCGAGGATAGAGATACTAAGTGGAAAGTACAGTAAAAAATCCAAAAGATAAACTGCAACGAAAACCTAATCGAGCTTGTTATTGAAATTGTAATGACAACTCCTAATTAAATTGTAAATAATTTGAATATCAGCATACAAAAAGTACATATGCATTGTAATATTTTTAGAACGAGCAATCTTTAGTGGGTACTTTCTTTACATTACATTTAAACGTATTCTCCCGGCGCATTCGCCACTCCACAACGAGCCATACGTACTTATAGGAATTAAAGTTTTCTCCCCCTTTTCCTCACGATAATTTATAATTGCATACTTCTAATGGAATAACAGTCACCTACAACGAGGAAACCTCGCATGCACCCAGTGCGATCGACAAGCATAAAAGTAACGTGAATTTTTAACTGCATCGAATGAGTTATTCGAATTGTCGGTTGAAGAGATTTAAACGTATGCTTCACATGCAATACATAAATAGAATTGCATGTTAGTCCCGCGTTAGATAGAGGGGGTGGATTATGTAAAATGTACGAAGGATGGTCTTACTGAAAACCCGAAATGAAAGCGAAAATTGCAAATTGCAAGAACGAGGACTTGACTAGCGAAAAATGGAAAACAAGGAAAGAAAGGGGAGTTTAGAATTGAAACATGGGTGTGACGATGGCATCGAAAGCTTCAAAAATAAAAGAACTATAAATACAACAAATTACACACCATGTCACTCAGTCATACTCTTAAACAAATAATAGAAAAGACATTACCCTAAAAGTGAAGTAGAGTTGATATTTACAGTTTCCAACAAACTTTTGACAAGGTGGCAAGGATTAACCACATATATTTCCCTTAAAAGTAGTTTTGGATGGTGAAGGTTTCATAAAATTCCCTGGAATCTTCCTTCTAGAATCCTGAAGTTTACCAACGTTTAACGTTAAATTTGAAACGTCTGAAATTTCCATAAACCTTCTAGATTCAATTTGGAACAATTTGGAATTATATTTAACAGTTAAAATTGAATCATTTTAGGTGTGTGGATAGAATGTACTATTTAATAACATGACCTGAAGTTGCACGAGAGAACATTCGAAACATGTACTATTTTCCTGACAATAAAGACACTTTGGATTAAACATCTCCCTACCGAAGTGAAGGACCGCTATTGAAGATGAAAATGAAATTGTTTGAAAAAAGGTGTGAACGTTCTAGATTCTATTTTAAAACTATTCTAGCCTTGATAAACTCTAAACCCACCTCTAGAAGCTTTGTCGCCACGATTCAGACTTTCTAGTATATGAAATCAAAATGAAAGCTTCTAGATCCTGAGGTGAGGTTTTGTGGTCCTCGAAGAATGAAGAAAACAAAGAGATTTTCTTAAACATTCTAGATTTAATGTTAAGGCACTTTTAACGGTTCAACGTTCTAAAATAACCAACAATTTTTATGGAGAACACAATTATGTAGAATTTTTGTAACTGAATCAACGGGAATCAATATCACTACGAAATATATAACGCGTCACTTGTTTCAATAATTGCTACACATATGTAATTAATAGTTCAAATTCTAATTGTTATGTATTTTATTCGAACGTTCGATATATTTTCTGTAACTGGACTTTGCCTGCCGAGAATAAAGTCTGAAGTCTGAATTTTAAATCTTAATTCAAAATAACTTGACCTGAGAGATTGGAGGATCCAATATGGACGTACTGAAGCAGAATTAGGGTTATCAATCAAATAATGGTAGATTTGGTTATAAAGGTGATGATAACAACACCATATGGGATTAATAAGCAAAAGGGATAATGTACTGAATCTTAAATTAATGAGAATGGGAAAATAACCATTGAACTTAAAAGTATGCAAATCTAGTAACGTGAGACATGTTTGGTTACCTAGGAAATAACTAAAAAGTTAATACGCAAAAGGAATCATAATCTGAATCTTAATTCAATGAGGCTCCTGTAAATTACGGTAAATTAAAAATGTGAAAATCTGGGAATTAATAACAAAACTGTAAATGCGACGCAACCTATAAACACAAACACCCTTTAATAATGAAATCGACTGTGAAAAAAATCAAAAGAAATCAGATTTCGACAAACTATTATCTAGAAGCACAAAACAAGTACTATTACTCAAAATCTTCTCCCCGGCCGATGAGAACGCCTCAATCCCAAAAGTAATCGACGTCGGCTTCACACGCCATCGGACTTTAATAAAATAAATCAATCATATAAAGGGGTCGATTGACACCTTCCCATAAATTAGCGCCTAAGAGGCCGAGGATCGACCGGGCCCGAAATATAAGTAGGTGTACGTGTGTCCTTTTGTCGCCCCCTAGAAAGGGCAATTACCACCCGAGAAGGTAATTATGTTTCGACTGTTCACCGGTTCGATTCTATTAAACATCGAACCGTAATCTATCACCTCTCGCGGCGGCATTCCACCCTTCATCCTTCTTTTTTCTGTCATCTTAACAAGTTAATCCAGACAAATACGATGCCAGATAGCGAGGAGACAAGGTATCGGGCTCGGTGAGAGGCAGTGACGGCGAAAGTAGAAGAGAAAAATCTAAAAATTCCTGACCTAAGTTTGAGCTTGGAACAGGGATGTTCTCAATTACATTAGAAAGCTTACGAATGGAAAAAGAGTAGCGTTGTCGCTGACGGTCTTAAACGAATACGAAGTTCACGATCAGTACTATTAAAAGACGTGTTGTAAGACCCCTTTTTAGTTTATTCAAAACTCACTAGCTGTAAATAATTGTGCTACGTACTATTTTTATACGCATTTGTATACGTACTATTTTATAAGGTAATTCATAAGGTTAGACGAAAAAAACATTATTTCAATTAATTAAAGTTAAAACGAATAAAGAATTAATAGACGTTAATGTTCAAGATAACTTAATAATAGTATATAGCGAATAGAAATTAATAGTTTCTTTACTTAGAATTTTAGTATCAAATTCGGTTTGATCCTCCCGAACTCATAGAACATAATGATTAGAGCAATTTTTAAGAAATAATTAATCCGTTATGATAACTACCCTCGCATGTCCCACCCCTGGTCATTTCTAGCATGCTGGCAATCGATGAGGACGGTTTACCTTTAAGTGGCCTTCGATTAAGGATAGGGTTTCAGTGGAAAAGGCCAAATTTCCCTAATCCCGATTTGTCTCTGGTTATCAGATAGGATGGTGGGAAACCTCGCAGGGAAATCAAACCGAACATAGAAAAAAGTCGAGCCCTTTCAGTTTCATATTACTTTCCGCATTGTTTAAATATATCGTTTCCCATTTTGAATAGCTCTAATGATAAAAGCCTTTATACGGCATATAATGGGCATGTGTTGTTACAGGGCTTGGGAAAGCATGCGATCCGTTTCGCGATCCGTCCCAGCATTAGCATGGGAAAATTCATTAACAATTAAGTCGGATCGACAACATTGTAACAACTCTAAAGTAGTTAAATTTACAACGTTTGTGGTTCCCGGAGACAAAGCGTATTTCAGACAGTGAAGAATGCTGCCGGCGTAGGTGTGAGATTTAAATTTCATACACTTTGTCTTTGAATGCGTTTCTGTTCGGCCGTCTGTTTACAAACATTAAATTTTGCCGCCTAAGCAATCCTTTATAGGGTTTAATGTACGATCAACAAAATGCTTTCATTTGTTTTACTCACGAGGAACATGAAACGAGACCTAAACCGTAATGCGCGTATTTACTCAAACGACGACTCGGAAAACCATTCATTAAATACGAAAGCTTTCTTCTTCATTTAAAATTGGTTTTTCATTTCCAACCAGGAACGTTTCCAAAAATTGCAAAACTGTCACGAATCTAATGGACTGGATGCTCGAAACGTTGCAGAACTGCTTCATCTTTTGGATTTGACTTATTTTGTTATCGTCAAGTAAGAGTACAGAAAGCGTAATCGATACGCCAATAACGGGTAACATATAGAAGGTAAATGATAGCACAAACATCGAAGCATCTGGACAGTAAATTATGAAAAACAGTAATAATGGCAATGTCAGTTTCCTTCTTTTGTATCATTCGATTATTCAAACAATTACTAACAGGAAATTAATGACAAGAATTTTAATGACCAAAAATTCAATATGAACTGGATACGAAGAAAGTTCATTATATGAATAACAAGTATAAGAAGATGGCACAAGAATCCGTGTACTCCGGGAATCAGGGATGGTAAATCCGGGGAATATCAGGTAGATCACACGGTCAGCCGCCCATTATTCCCATCCTGGAGATGAGTCACAGGTACGTTTCTGAGGGATTAAGGGATTTGAGAAAGTAGTATTTTTAATAATTAATTCGAAATCAAGGAAAAACCCAAGCGTTTAAATATGTGAAGAAGAATGTATATTCTTGAAGTATTCTAGGACAGATTCAGCAATAAGAATAGTTTTGTGTGGAAATTATTTCCCCTATTAACCGATGAAGGTTGATAGTCGAAATTAGTTCTACAGTGGTTCTGTATTAAATGTGGTGCTGACATTGAGTTCTTTCTGATATCATGTTATAAAGCATCAAGAATACAAATTACAGGTTCTACCACTACCTCAAATGACCGAAAGTACCTTATAATGGAATGAGAAGTTTTCTGAATTGTTCGATTTTTTAATTCTCCAACGACCATGGAAAAAACTAGACCCCCCAAACAGCCCCAAGTAGAATTTAGAAACGTTTTCGTTTTTGATTTCAAATATGACAATTATAGAATCAAAAACTAGAATTCTAGTAGTTTTTTTAAGGGGCATAACAACACAGTAACTTTTGGGACAGAGGAATTTCAATCTAAAGAAATAACTTGCTTTCAGATATTTCTCAGTCTGTTTCATTTGGTCATATAAACTTTTGATCCTGTCCGTTCGCTTTCCCCTTGTACGTTATACATTAAAATACCATGACAGACTTTTCCAACATTTCCGTTTTTGCTTGCTAAAAACAGCATTGGCTTCTTGTTCTCAAGAACTTTAATATGTTTGGCTACCAACGAAAGTAATCGAAAATAGAAAACCTTTGCAGCTAACTGTAAAATTGATTTTTGTGTTCTTCCACATATGCTTTTTTATGCGCGACAATTTTAATAAGCAAAATAAACTGGTTTTGATGTTGACCACTGCCGCAAATGCACAAATCGAACACACAAAACGTCGAAAAAATCACAGGGCAGCAAAGAAATAGCCAGCATATAGGGTTCCCAAAAGTATTGGTGAACGCCAATATTAGTGTTTATGTTGTTTGCAATTCTCGTTCATTGGAATTAATACATATTCTCAAAAACACGTTGCCAGTCCCTATTAACATATTTAGCAACAATCGAGAACGGATTTGGTTAGAACACCAAAATAGTTTTGCTCCATAAGATTCTAAACTAATTTTGGTACTTGTTGGAACAACCCCTCTGTATTTCCGCCGAAAGCAACCGAGCTCGTTCTTTTACAGATTTTCTCCTCATTTCAACGCGCCTAAAGAAATTTAACTTTAAAAATTCAATTCATTAATTCATTGCCTGGTGGCCAAGCTGATCGGTATGAATAACACGTCAGTAACATTGCCCCAGTTACTCCATGTTCAAGGTAATTTGTAGGTCTTCACCAAATTTTCCAGTAAAACGTGAGATTTTTATTGTCAATCATTCCACTGAGATAAAACATATTCAAAAGTCTTTATTGCAATCTACCAAATTTCAGCTAGTATGAAAAAAACAACCCAGATCTGTCCGCTTCAATTAATTCGTCTGATGAATTTCCGGCTTGTCTTACCAATCGATCGATTCCCCTAATCAATATTTAGAATCAATTACCGAGCTCGGACTTTACAAGCCAATTTCACATTTTAGTGCTCCGATGACGTACCAAATAATTAGTCATCGATTAGTTTTTATTCCAATCAAAAATGGTAATTACAGAAAGAAATGGTTTAATTCCGAGTTGAGTTTATCGGCGTAACAGCGATACTCGTCTACTGAATAAGTTACATGCGGTGGCAGAAGTATTATTTGTCCGGTTCTTTGAATTAAATATGATGTTTGACCTACATTATCAAATGGCACATTTGTTTACCGTTTGATGCCGGTTGGCATGCTGTTTTATGCATAAAACACGATTATAACTGATTAATGAAGGGTTAAGTTTGTTTGATATTGTCCGCGATACTCGATTATGTGCAGAAATGAGTGTTTTTTACGATACCATGGACGATAAACATGGGATTACTTCGGGCATTAGAGATGCAAGTAATGCCTAAGAGCTAAGCTGAGGAAATTAAAATAAATTTACTTAATATACATCATACAGTGAGATGGCGAGCAAAAGACGAATTTCAAAAAGGGGCTCCCTGCAAAAAGCTGTAAATAGATCTCGTCCTCTAATGATACTGAAGAAAACTTCAACTGTCTAAGCGAGACATTTTTAATTTTCTTACAGAGGTAAAGAACAGCATGAAATATTTTTAAAATTTGGACGTACAGCCCCTAGCAACTTGTACGTAAATTATGGAATAATTTTCCATTTCCATCAGTTTTTAATAGATTTCAAAAATTTCAGTAATAGGCAATACCATCAAAAGACTCTTAATTAAAGATCCTCGCCAGACGTCGCGACAAGTAACGGAAGAAATCTCAGTACAATTAATCTTGAGGTTAGTAGCAGAATTGTGACAAATTGCCTAATTGACGCGGGAATCTATTGGCCGAGTTGCAATCAAAGACCTCCTCCTCCTCTCAAAGCAGAACAGTGCGACGTATTGATTTTGCAAGATTTCACCTGTCATGAATCAAGCAAAAAGGAAACTTCGTCCTTTGCAATAGCGGGAGTAAATTTAATTTATTCGCTTCCAATGGTACGTCAAAAATACAATTTTAAAAATTACATTTCTACAATCGAACGTGGAGGAACATTGGTAGTTTGGAGATGCTTTTTTCGGTCCAAAACGGGCCCTTGGTCTCAGTAAACAGAAACAATACAGGGACATCTCAGAGGATCGTATGTTATATGTGCTAAGGAAAAGATGTCAATTGGATATTCGATCAAGATCCTAAGCACACGTCAAAAAATACTCAGCAGTGGATTTGGCAAAAAATATTATCGTGTTTGAATGGCTCTCCCGGTTCAACGATCTTAAATGTACTGAGTACCTTTGGGAAATACCATACAGACATCACATTCGATCAAAAACACCAAAAACAGAAAAGAACTTTTCCAAACTCGATAGGAAAGGTGGCAATAAACTCCTCTGAGAACATTGCAGAAATTGGTGGATGCTACACCTAAAATATGTCTTGTGACGTATCACAAAATATTGAATCACAATTTGTCCAAATAACACTTCATCTGTCTGCATAAAAAATGAAATAATTAATCAAGTGGAGTAGTTAATTGCTGATCCTGCATGAAACGTTATTTAAAATAGTACAATCATTTCATATTTCTTGCACCACCGTATGTATGTACGGAATGAAAATAACGAGTTCTTTCATATTTAAACTTGTAAAACTCCCTCTTTATGAACTTTTAGATCTTTATCAAGCCTTCATGTAGACGTACCGAACATCTGGTTTTATGTATATGCTCTCTATTAAATTAACTGCCATTTTAGCTCTAAACAACGGATTCAGTGTAAAAACATTTAGATCGTAATACGCATCATTAGCGTACGATTCATGAATGGACGATCTGGAGCCTTGCACAAAGTGACTACTCGCAGTAGTAATAACAATAATAATAATACCACAAAGGCCATAAACTACACTTACTATGACCATAACTGCGTACCACCTGTCCCCTCCAGTCAGGTGTACTTTTATTGCATTCTCTCTATATACCTGCACTTTGAAAAGCAATAAAACCTTTTCTCTCAATAGTCCTTTTTTTATTATCATTGGTTACTCATTCTGTTACGAACCATTTCGTTTGTCGATTATGCAATTTACTTATTGTTGTGGGAAATGCTGTCCGCAAAACAAACAGCGCAACGTGAGAAAATGCGCTCTTTTGCGGACCGGTCGATATTCAAAGGGAAACAATCGCCAAAGGAAAGGTTGAATCGACGATTTCTTTAAAGTTCGACATTTCTTTTAAATGATTGACGTTTTATTACATTACATCGTTAACTTCTTTGAGTGGTTCTTTTAGAATTCCTGGTTTTCCTTTGGGGTGAAATGAGACTATGTCTACGCCCTGCGAAATATGGACTTCGATTTCCGTTTCACCGTTTAATTTAGTTATTACTTCAGTCTTTTCGTTCTCAAATTTTAAGAGGTTTTATCGGGTATGAAATAAACGATTCAGTATTCCTCTCGGCTGCCTCCACGTTATATCTGCGAGTCAGTAGCGGCTAACAACAGGTAAATCACAGGGAAAACAACTACTTCCTCTTATGGCGATGATGATGGCGGCTAAGGCGCTAGACGAACGTCACTTCCTTTTCCGGCCACTATGTACTAGCTTGCTTCTCTCCCACACCTGTCCCAGACTTTATGTGGACCCGTTGTTTATTTACCAGGACCGAACTGAGCGTTTCAACAACAAATTTTTGGATATTCTATAAAAAAGTGACGGGGTCATGGGGGCACGAGCAGTGTGAAAAAGTTCTCGGCCTGACAGTAAAAGAGTTTTTCCCTTTATTCTCCTAATATACATATAATCTCCGAATATATAGTCTCCTAAAATTTGAGTACATTTATTTCAGTTTTTGCAATAATTCAGTACCATCATTACATGGCGATTCCGGACGATCTATAAATTATACGTGGACGACCGGAAATTTAAATGTAAAAGCAAATATTGAAGTAATTCGGTCTTAAATATTTAATCCTTGCTTAACCAATAGTATTTATTTTAATTCTCTTTGCTACAAACGCAACTACTAGTTGTATTAGTCTAAGTGCGATGTCTAAAACTAGTTGCTTAATTATACCTGCCATTTGTTACAATTGTAGTTAGTAGTTGTTCATTACTTTTTACAAATTTAATCGCAATTTTTATTTCTTTGGTTGCATTGATAGTGATTGCAATCGTATCGTATCGTAATTATTAGCTGCTTCATTTTATTTACGATACCTTCATTAATCACAATTATAACTATTAGCTATTCAATACCCTAATCGGAATAATTGTAATTACTAACCGTTTGATTATACTTACTATAACTTTATTAGTCGCAATTATAACTACTAGTTATTATATAGTAATTTTGATCATGCTAATTACTATTTGTTTGATTACCCCTACACTGATTACAACTGTAATAATCCTAATCACTGCTTGCTTGAAGAACTTTGCTATAAAGACATTTGAAATTCCCATAATCTTAATTACTAATTGTTTAATTGCATTTACACCGATTGCAAATCCAACAATCGAACTTTTGATTACACCTATAATAAAATTTGCCACGATCGTAATTACTAACTGTTAAATTGCACTTATAATGATTACGCTTGCAATAATCGTAAATATTAACTGTTTGCATTTACAATACATTACATTTACTATATTTGAATTCGTCTCAATTATAGTTATTAGTGGTTCATTGCACTGAGTGCAATTTCCTTAATCGTAATTACTAACTGTCTGATAGCACTGATTGGAATTATAAACATGGTAGTTACTAAGGCCCTCATTACGTTTACTATAATTGCATTTGTCACAATTGCCATAATTAAATGTTCATTACTCGGAGTGCAATTAATCTAACGGTATATAAGGATGGTTGATTGGATTTGAGTTGATTACCATCATCGCAATTGATCAATCATTTATCAGTTGATGATATCCAGAATGAACATACTTTTCTTTTGAAATGTGGTACTTGCGCTGGACAATCACTTCTAAGACAAATATTTTCATGTTAAAACAATCTAAGCCAAAATTAAACAACCCCTACTCCTCGAATAAATTGACAAACCGAATTTATATGAAGCATAGAACACTCCAGTACAATTGTGGTGTCACGATTTCTAATGCAGTCTGTGAGTCAGGCTGAGAATTTTTGTGATTGCTCCTAGTACTTATAACTATTGGTCCAGGTTTCCAGGCTTCAATAAGATCGGCTCCAGAGGTATGTTTTCTCTTAAAATTGGACTACAACGTTGGTCAGCCTTATGACATTTCCTCCAAAAATTATTATACTTCAGTGCTTGTGGTATATTATGAATAAAGTTTGGCGAGACATCCAACAGTGTTTTCATGTTGAAATGACCTTAATTTTCTCTTCGCAATGAGATATGGTGTTGCAAGGTTCTTTTTGAGTTCACTGTAACTTTTCCTACTTGTTAAATCTTCTCGAAACACTTTGATGAGGACACTAATTACCCCTTTAATGGATTAAAGACGTAAACATTTATTGGACTGTTCCACCGAAAAGTAGAGTTGTTCTTTTAAATTTCTCTGCTCCTGTTGAACACATTTGCTTTTACTTCGCAGCCTACTTTTCGCTTCTAGTGCCACTTTTATTCACTCGCTGTAATGACATATGTGTTACATCACACACTATCAACAATATGAATATTCAAATGCAGCCGAACAATAAAATTACGATTTAGTCTGCAAGGTCGTGTTTCCATGCATTTCCTCTCACTTCCGACGACCCCACGAAACAATAACTCCGGTATATACCTACACAACCTCCGCCTCTCCCGGCGTACAGAATCTACCAGAACGCATGAATGGGACATGTACTCTATGAATGAAATCGACCAATATTCCATAATGTGTGTGTGGTAGTAGTGACAACCTTCTTGTCGCCGTAAAAGCACTCGTCCGTTGAATAGAGGGTATACGGATGTGTGTACAGGTCGAGACTTGCATTTTCACCGCGTTTTGTGCAGCATGAGACTCAACGCAAATTTGTAATGACATGTAATAACGTGTAGTAGTGTGACTCATATACCTTTTCATTACGATAACAAAATGATAAATTTTGATATACAGCATTAAGAAGGACCCTTTTAATTTGCATTTTCCACACCATTTGTTTTTAATTTCTGAATATATTTGATACTCACGCGTTTAGCAATATCACATTCTATCCTTATCCTAACTACAGTTAGGTTACCTTGGAATGCAATGCGACATTACTTTATGGGTACCTCGATAGTGTCTATTAATTATAATACCATGCAACTACTGTTTCGATCCCGGTCACCCGATACCCGCAAATAACGAAGAGAACTTGTCGCCGGATGCAGGAATAACACTAGAGGAAAAGCGAAAGTTTCGGCGGTTCCCATGTGAACATTTTATCTACCATCTTTCGTCTCTTGTCCGATTAGATTCTCTTGATGGATTGTTTTCTTGCAAAATCCATTCGATTTACTTTCTTGTTGTTACGGTCTCAGCACACGACCCGGGTGTATATCGCAAATGATACGTAAGAGTAATTATAAACGGTGGAAAGGTATGGTTCGAAAATGTATGAGAAGTGGGAGTTATCATTTCCACTTATGCTTTCCCTCGGGAAACCAGCCATCTGCGTCAATATCTCTTCCAACCTTTTTACATCGTGCAAAATAAATGGTTAGCTTTTACCTTTCGCCACCACCATTAATGGATTGTCAATTTTATTATGTAATGATCTAATATGATAATAATTGTTTATAAATTTTAAAAATAACCCTAAATGAAAAGTTGAATTATATACACTTAGTTATTAGTAGTTATTAGTGTACATAGTTGTTAATCGAATGAGTGAAAGGCCGTCGCTAATCAGTGATACCGTGTTTTAATTAAGTCCGACTAATTAGTGACGAATTGCTTTATTGCCGTTGACTTTCCTTTGGTAAGATAAGCGACACCACTTCCCGTTTTGCTCACCAAGAAGTTTCCAGTAGTCCTTCATGTTAATGTTAATTTGGAATTTTCAAAAAATTCAATTTCAATTTTTTCCTCGTTTGACTAGTTCCTTAGTCTTAAAATAAGATACACCTGGCCCAGTACTAAAGGTCCTTAATTTTGGCTCCTCATTTTTGGCGAATTCGTTAACACGTTGCATTTTTAGTAGTTCCAAACCAAATCAGAAAATGGTTCATATTTTCAACTAAAATTTTATACATAGCTTTAAAACTGCAGTGCAAACTTAGGCTTGAAAGTCCGATCCGCCCCGTCTCTGTTCGGTGTCGGCCATTTCTTTCCAAACCATTGCGTACCGTCCTCGTGATTAGACAGTTATATATTTTTTTTATAAGCGTAGTAGTGTTGTAGTTCTTGCAATAACAATAAAAAAGAACAACTTCTAGTCTATGTTCAATTCTGGCCCAATAAATCTAGAAGTAAATACTTCATCATAGGGAAAGCAATATTATCGAGATTAACAAAGGGGTTGCTTCACAGAACTGTCTTGAAAGGTCAAACTCTAAAAACTCCAAGACACCCAAATCCTTCTCAATACTGTCATACCGCTCCATAACAAAAAGCCAAAGTTATAACAACATGTCCTAGTCATATCACAACGATTATAGTACCACTAAAAAAGTTCTAGTCTGTGCTGTGTGCAACTGAGGCTGCGCAGATGTGTTATTTAAAGTTAATCCATTCTTGTAATAATCTACCAATTAAATATAGTCAAGCTTCGTGATTGTTGAGCTTCGCATAAGCAGTGGTATAAGGAGCTTAGCTTTTTTAACCAAGCTGAAATTTTATGCGGTGGAAACGGGCGTTAATAGAGTCAGAACACCTGGAGAAGCTAAACTTTTGGAAATACCGAAAATTAAACGCGTTTTTCTCAAAACAACATTTTTCGTATTGGCCGGACTCATAAATTAGTTATTTATAAGTAACTTTAATAATTACATTTGTTATCATTCATGATACTTCCTTATAAACAAATTGTAATAAGTACTCATTTTTTCGCTCCAAAGTGGCGGTACTGATTAAATCCCAAGTCCGCCATTTCATCGTACACAGACATGAACGTGGGATGTCCAAAAATCGAAATTGCAATATCATTTAAATCGCAATAGGAATACGCGTCTCGAATCTATCTTTTGGGTTTCGTTGATATGTAATATGCAATACACCTACAGTTTAATCACACTTGGTTTAAACAAGATACATTTTACCAATAACCCATTCTACGATAATAATATTTCTCACGCCGGATAATTTTTGGGATATAACAGTTTGGACAGAATTCAGAATTCAGACCCTCGACTCATCCATTTTCTTAGCTCTGAATGAATTTTCTTCAAAAATAAACATTTGGTGAATACATCAAGTACTCACATAACTACTTACGAAAATGATACATGACTCATTCTTTCAATCACTGATACTGGGAGATATGGGATTGCGCTGAAACTTTGGGAAAGTATTGTATAGGCTAAAATAAGAGAACACGCTAATTAGTTCCCGGAAGTGATCGTTATGAAAGAACATAATTTAAATTCCTGACAGTTTTGTTGACTGACTTGTTAATCGAAAGTTTTTATTCCGTAAAAATCGAAAAACAACTTGTCGAACAGGGTATTTTAGAGCATTCGATAGGTACTACAATCATAGAAAAGGTATAAAATCAGAAAATATAGTTCTAACTGCTGATTTATGACAGAATTATTTAGTATAAGTGGTCCCGAAGTCAAGGGGTTTCGTGTAACCCTATTCTTACTACCTTTTGTCGGACAAAAAAAGAATACCTCATTTCTTGATCAGTTATGTAATTGTCCGACAAAATGTGGGGTCAAAAAACAGTGTTCTCTGTTATTTAAGTAAAGTTCATTTTTGGAGAATACTTTGTTTTCTATCCTAAATTTCATTTACAGGGATCATAAAATGAAGTAAAATTTATGAAGAGCGATGCATTTTTTCAAATAAACTTTATGATAAGCAGAAAATCATGAAAAATACTTACTTATCATCTATGTGATGTAAAATTTTCTGACGAATCATAATCTGGCAGCAGATTTGCGAAATTTTTATGTGAAAAGCTAGAAAATTGGAAAATTCTTTTTTTAAACTCATATCTCCAAAACTTGACTAAACCCATATAGTTGTATCCAGTTCATAATTGCCACGTAAAAAATTTTATCCAAAAGTATTTATAAATACCCAAACTATTCATACTATTAAAAACTATAATTAAACTATGAAAGTTTAACACCAATCCATCTCTCATTTTCTAGACTAATTTAAATTTCCCAGCTCCCATTCTCCGATGAGCTGAAGTTCTAGTCATTTTCATCATTAGTACAATCTATAATGTATTATTGTAATTTCATCAGTAAAATATAAAATAAATAAAGTAATAAAATAAAATATTATATTATGATCAAAAAATAAATTGTTTATTTTTGAACGAAGAAATAATGTTTATATCTCGAGTGGCTGTCGGCTAAACTTAACGGAGGTACCTATTTTATTTTTACTTTTTTATGAAATATATATGAAAAAATAAAAATCATCTCAATTCGATTCAACATTTTGAACCTTTTAACTTGTTAAATGTAAATTAAATATATAAATATTTAAATCTCGAAATCCATAGTCTTATTCATTTCGTGTTTTTTTTTCAGTAGTAAAACATTTATTTTTTGATATACTAAAAAACACTGAAGTTATTTCAATTTATAGAAAAATTCCTCTGTTGTCCGATAAAACCCCTCATATTATTGTCGGTTAAATAATAATATATAATTCAAAAAGAAAAATTGAAAATTATGTGAAATAACCAATATAAAGGTTATAGAAAACCATTGATGTAAGGGTGGGCCAACAATTAAAAATTCCGGGAAATTTTGTTGTATCAAAGTACTTTTTTATTCTAAACATTTTAAAAACAATTTTGGAAAAATTAGCTATTAGGTACTAAATTTTTTGTTTTTATAATTTTGCTATGTTTGTTATGTCGATGTCGGATGCTCTAAAATAAGCGACATATTTTTCCGGAAAATGTTTTTCTATATTTATAGAGAAAAAACCCTTTTGATCAAGTTAATGAGTTTGCACGGATCCCAAGTGAAAACGTCTGCTTATCGAGACATTTCGTAATAGAAAAGTTGTCCTACTTGACATAAAAAATAAACATACAAAGTCTCAAAGGTGAAGAGTATTTGGATTTCTTTTAAAACGTGGCTTATTAGTGATGCATTTCGACTCGGCAGATTCCGATGGAACAACTGCTAAGGCCCTGTGCACCAAAATTCGAGCAAATCCTCAATCGCATGAGTCCTGTGTGACGAGCAACCATATCAAGAATATGGCGAGTCATTAAAAACTGGCATAATTACTACACCTGTATCCGCTGCCAGAAAGTGAGCAATTTAATTGAAGTGAAACCCTCGCGCGTTATAACATTTTCAATTGCCGTGGGGCGAATTGCAATTACATCGTCCTCCGTAGACGTGGCATCTCGGGCCCGTCTAAATCCGGCCCCAGAATGTGCCGGACAGAGGCCGCCGCCGCGAAGTCTTCCGGCGTCTCGGTTATTTCCAGCAAGGTCGCAGACGTCTAGACCGTCGCGACGCCTCCGGTCCCCTCGCGACGCCTCGGGAGAGCGCGACGAGCCCCCCCAGGGGGACCCCTACGAAAGGGGGACGGGACGCGCGATCAAAGGATTCTTCTCCAAAATCGAGGATGCCCCTGAATGAATGGGGACACACTGCTTTATTCGGGGTTTTTTATGAGGTTCAAGAATAGCTTGCGGGATTTTTCGGATTCCTGGGTGTTGAAATGGCCAAGCAGTCTTTTGGTGAAAGTAGAAGTTCGCGTTATTGACGAGCGTCGAAGTCGAAAGTGAAGAAAATGTACACAATGAAGCTCAGAATTTGACATTCATGTGATATGGCGATTGGTTCTATAGTCGAGTCATATTTTTAACAGGGAGAGTTTAACATCGTGGAAGATATTTTCGAAATTTTCAGAAATATAAAAAAGGTCATGCTCACAAGCTGTGACTGAATGGGAACATTTTCAACTACCCACCGCCGTATCGCCCTGTATATACTGCGTCTAGCAGAAAAGCTCCTGTTAAAATATTTACATCGAGCAATGCAATAAAAGAATCGTTCACGTACACTCTCCAATCAAAATCGATTAGATTCACTTAAGGAGGTATAAATAGTGTAAAGGTGAACGTATCACTATCGAGTGCCGTAACGTAAACATAAAACATGTGGGGCTACCAGTGTAAATACCCCCGCCTTATCTTTTAATATATGTAGGTACGTGCATATGCACGTAATAGCAAAAGAAGAGGGCGCCTTCCACATACACATACATAAATACAAATCAAAGCCGCACTGGATAAATAAATTGAGAACAACATCGCCGTTTAAAGATTATACACCCGAGCCACCTTGTGTACATTACAAAAGGAGAAGGGAAGAGGAGAAAGAGAGAGAGACTAGCTTTGGGAAATTATAATACAAACAGGTCGGAACTTTGGTGCATCTCGTTTTTAAAACAATGTAGTCTTGGTTTATTGATGCTTCGTTAAAAGTTACGATGCCGTAAAAATTACACATAATCACGGCGGGTTCGTTGTAATTCACAATTTTATGTGGCCGGGATCATCGGATTCTAAAGACGAAATTTATCTCGACAGGAAGTGTTTCATGAATTATCCAAAACGCAAACGTTTGACGAAATTTAAATGAACAAAAATTGAAATAAATATCCACTGATTATTTCATAACCCAAACCAAAGTAAATTCACCGTTTAGATGATCACACTACTTCCTAAAACTGTTAACCTAATATTGAATTAGTCAGTAAAAGCCCAATATTGTTACGTCATGTTCACCCAGTGTTGGAATCCATATTATTACATACAACTCCACTACACCAATCCTAAGCCTGGTACCTTATCACGCAAGAAATAGAAATGAGAAAGGGAACAAGTAAAGGTAAAAAAGCAGGATTAATTTGGTCCCGATGATAGCACCCTAGCAACTCCTGCCTAGCATCACAGACGAAGCTGCTGCCTTCTATAATTGTGAACCACTCGGCACAATACTAATGGAATGTGCGAAATGTACCACCTGCATGCAACCAAGATGCAAAGGAACAGACCTCGATTACAAATCACCTGATTTTCCACGTTGGATGTTGGGTAATTGCGTCAACACCTCAGAAACAAAGAAGAAATGAAATGGTACAGAATACATTGGCAATTGCGTACCCACCTACACCTGAGTTAGTAATGATACGAGGAGAAAACGACGGGTCACCATAGTTTTTCATAAAAGCTTAAAACACAATATTATAAACTGGGAGGCCATATACAATGGGTAAAACCTATCAAAGTAGTACCAAAATTCATAGCAATTCAAATAGCTGGAGTGTAAAAGCAACAAAATGTTTAATCGTTCAATAACACAGGTCTGTGAAAAATGGGTTAGCTAAGAGTAATTTTCGAAGTAATTTTCTGCATAGAATCACAATTCATCGTAAAATTGGTCCATCAAGTCAGGATCTTGAGATACTTGAGGTCGAAAATCCGAAAAATGGCCTTTTGGGATACACTTTCGAGTATGCATAGGGGACACAATATTTTTAGCTTTTTTCCAACGTCATCACATTTGCTCTTCAGAATAAGTATTTAAACGGTCATCTACGATTTTTCTTGGTAAAGTAATGACCATTTTAAAACGATATGTATAAAATTTGTGAAATTGGAAAAACGAAGAATTGTTTTCAAAAATATCGTAATGATATGTCTGCAATGAGTACTTATTAACACCTTCTTCTTTTTGTACTTTTCTTTATAACATTTTTTCTTCTTATTGTACTTTATATATATATATATATATATATATATATATATATAAACTCGATTGAACAAAAAAACTAAATCTATAGGTTGGTGCTGCAAAGAGATAAACGATTATTCTTAAAAGAAGCAGAGATAGCTGTGTTTTTGAATTCATAGATTTATTTTCATGTCTATTTAATCTTATTGGAAGCAGTCTTCTGGTTTGAGCCAACACAAAAGCTTGAGCCATCACAAGAGCGGCAATTTTTTTTTTTTTTTTGATAAACAACAGATTTAGAAATGGTATGAAGAGTCCTCAGGTTAACAAAGTGTCGAAATTCATTTACAATCATTTAAGGAATGTTAATGCTAGTTACTTAATTAGAGGAAGTTCTAACAATCAAACTATTAAGACAGATACACATTAAAATCCTTAAATTCTCCAGTAAAATCAGTTAATTAAGGTCTATGAGGTCATTACTATTTTATTAAGGTCATATGATATTTTTTTACTTAATCAATTTACACACTACGTTCAATTAATTAGATCAGCATTAATTTAAGTAACAAGATCTGGCTTAAACCCATGTAGAATGACATGTAGTAAACTTTTAAGTAATAATGCTAACTCAGGAATAAGTAGCTAAGTGTGTTATTCAACATCGAATGTAATGTTACACGCACAGTCAGGCTAACGGTGGTCAAGCTGAATATAATTACAACTGTAAATTATAAAATTGGAAAAGGTTAGGAAATTGCAACAAGGGTAAACCATCTTATCGTTAATGACAGATCGAAGTATAAATCAATTGATGTCAGAGACAAGGAGGGTGTGAAACGTTTTCCGAATAAACATACCGAATAAAGCATACCTTTATACTCATTAAACGAAGGGGTCATTAATCTGTTACTCCTGACCCTAAAACCCCACAGCCTTTAGGCATATTTACGCCACATTTCAACTAGACTTTTGATCTGATCTACAGATTTAAGCCTGTAGATTTATATTTCTTTTATTCCAAGAACCACAATCAACCACCTACAATAGTATGAGCTGCAAAGAACTATTCCAGAGTACTACAAGTCTCAAGAACTTCTAAGGTTGTATTCTGTAATAAGCACCTTTTCGTTCGCTAAGTAAGGACCTAAGTAGTTACAAGGAACCGTAATATCGTCAACTCTTTTAGAAGCACTTGATAATTGTTTTAGGAATCAGGATTAAAACGAGGTAAATTTCCAAATTCACAGTATCTGATAGTACAAGAAACGTTAAAAAATGAATCAAATTTGTAAAAATAGTAAAGAATTCCGTTGTTAAACTGAATATTAATTAAATTAGCCGTTCTGCGGTAAAGAAAATAGTATCTGGAGATAAGATAAGATAAGATGGAAAGCTGGTAATTTGATAAGTAACTATAGCAACATCCATGTATTGTGAATAAAACATGAATTAAAAGAAAATTTGGTCTAATTTCATTGTCTTCAAAAATAAATTTTCTAATATATTTAATTTAGCCTTCAGGTGGAATACTGAAAACCAGGTTTTCAATGGAGATCATGGGAGGAATATAAACTCTGACTAAATTATTTACTAGCCCAAAAGATGAATTGGTATGTATTTTGTAAATTGGGAAGGTTTATGGCAGATTTCTTATTACTTCAACAAGCGATGAATGTTATCCATTAGTATGAAAAAAATTAATGATAACCGATAGGGCAAGGGAATGTTAATATTTTTATATAACTTTGAACGCCAAATCGCGTGAATTGTCCCCTAAGTATAAAATTTTCCCAAGTGATTTTCTCTAGCTCAGTTTAGCTCAGATAGTTAGTCTCTACAGAATGAAAAATCAGAGCCGTGCCATTACGAATTTATAAACGAGCTATTATTCATAATCGACTAGCTCTGATACGCTTCTGCAAAAATCATGAATTCCTAAATGAAACGTAACTTTATCATTTTAAAAAATTCTAATGCAATATAAGAAATCAGCTCGAGTGATAATTGTGAAATATTGAGTGTAATTGTGGTATTTTTTTGTGTACATTCACGCAAAAATCGGTAGTATAACATTTATGCACTCATTTTCCACAAAATTAACGTCAATTTTTAAGATGTTCGTACCGCTTTTTCAAATTTTGTGACGGTTAAAAACGACGCATCGAATTATCATTGCCTCCTAGTTAATAAAACCTTCACTAATCCATTAAAATCGTCATCTGGCAACATCTCGGCGGCGCGCCGGTGTCGCCCAATCCAAAATCTGGTATGTTTATTGCGTTAGGTCGCAGAACTCTCTCTCTCTTTCTCGGAAAATTAAATGAATGAAATCAAAAATAGATAATGAGAGGAGGTTCCGATGTGACCCTGAGCTCCTTCTCACGATAATAATAATTAGAGAAACGAAAATAGTGCGACATCGGGCAACCTGCATTTTTCGGAAAGTAGGTTGTCGACAGATAAAAATACACAAACAGAAAATGGTCAATTATAATAATAAAAGTTTCAAGGTGGCAGATATGATAATTGAACTAAAATTAAGTTTCACTCCTGATAACAAACTCCTATTGTTTGATTCATTTAAGGCCGTCTCACTTTCTTAATTTACAAGACGGCAATAAATCTTCTCTGGCAGGATAAACGAAAGTGACAACTCACATTCGGATTACGTAATACAAAAATTATTAAAAGCAATTTCAATAAGAGACATGAAACAGCCGAGGACGACCATATACGATACATAAAACAGATTTATGAAGACGTTCTATAATAAACTTTTTAGGACTCTGTACTGAGAGAATTTTTTAATTTCGAATATTTCACTAAATAAGTCAAAATTTAAATCCTGATATTTTAAAATTCACGTCCGCAATTATACTTCATTTCTTAGTCTATGGATTATAAATTCCAAATTTAAAATTTTTAATACATCCCCACCCATTCAAAAAGACATGTGTTAAGAAATTTCAATTTAGACTGCACCAAAATTTGAAATAGAAAATTGTACTCTCAGAGCATACAGACGAAACCAGCCATTTTAATAATCCGCTGCATTGTGCACGAAATAAAAATAACCATCCCGTTCATTCAGGAAACAAGCGATACAATTTTACTCAGACTGTATGGTGAGTGTGTGTTTACATACATACATGTGTGCGTATGAATGATACCGAATGGCGGATGATTTTAGAAGATCTAAAGTCTTTTCAATTCCGTACTTCAATGCGAGATGATTTTAATAACCAGTCGTGTTGTTCTCTTACCGGAGAGAAATCAATCCTTGATTCTAATAAATTTATTTTGATAGAAAACGATTACATGAAGAAGCCATTTGCATGCTGGCCTTGGCTGTACCGTACCAATTTAGTAGGTGAACCACCTTGAGGAATGACGCAAATGACCTGTCTAGCTCACTTCCAATTTTTACCGAAATAAAACAAGGCGTTTGCAATTAAAATAAGTACTCCGTTGAAAATACAAAAAACAACAATACTTGCTATGTGGTCAGAGACAAGCGGTCTACAAAATTACTTACGCGGAGTCTGCCAAATTTTACCTATTTAAAAATTATTACATTGTCATAGAAGTCCAAGTGGGTGTCGGTCTGAAGATTACAACAGCAAACAGAATTTCTATTGTGACTGCATATGTAGTCACAACTACTTTCACAGGGTGCATTGACTCTGAAAATTCCGAAATATAATTATTGTTAAATTCTTCCATTTTGTTAATACCGTTTGACATACTTACATAATTTGCAACAGAATTATAATCCAAAGAAAGTAAGGTGACACGTTCTGGCTATCGGAAAGTGAATTTTATTAATAATCATGATTTCCCAATCCCGGTATGGATTTGAAATTTTTTTTCGAAACTTTCCAGTTTTTTTTTGCTCGAGCAAATATAGTGGCATTTACTCTAGCTGGGAACATACTGTATTCATGTCAAAACACCTACAGCGCTATATTTTTAAAATATCTATAAATATTTATTTCTTTGGCAGATTTGAGATAGTTAACTCGAGATTGTCAGAGCAATTTTGCTAGTAATGTAATATTTTATTGCATAATAATTTATTATTTATTGTTCTGTTCACTGCTAATTTTTTTAACATGTCTTCTAAGCGACACGATGATAGATTTTGAAACTTGGCACATCAATTGACGTTTCAGTAGCGAACGTCTTGTTGTTAGGTGTGATTTTTCTTTGACGACCGCAGCCACGACACATTCCTAGATCACAAAAATTATATTTTTGGCCTCTTTAAGTTTTGAGATTAAATTTGAAAACTTTCACAATTTCCCAATATTACGATTCTATCGCTTCTTGTTGCAAACCTTTTTTTTTGCTACGTGAGTAGTATTTCCACGAAGCCTGTTTCACGAAAGGGCTAATTCGGCTGCTACACGTAAGTTTTATTCTTTCTCTGTCACACTTACGCGACATTGTAATTATTCCCTCTCTATCGTACTTATACCGGTACACAACATGTTTACTGACAGGAAAGGCAGCGGTGGGAGGAAATAACCTTACCAATGAACGAGAGCAAGAGGAGATAACCGCTTGGCGTTGGCGGTACCCGGCTGCTTGACGATACGGATGGTGCCGCACGCGTCTCGCGTATACGGGATAAAGGACTTCCAGTATACTCGTGTAATGTGACAACGAGAGTTAAAATAATGAAGACGTATCGCGACAAAAAATAGAAAGACCAAAAGTACTTATTGGGCCAAAGTCTGCGGAAGGCGTAATGGTGCCACAAGAGCAAGACGACGCACATAACCACAGTATAGTAACTTCTAGTCACTGAAGTCATCAACACCTACGGAAACGACTTCACTATTAGAGAAATATAATGTAAGCCGTTTCTTCATATTTCTTCTTTAAATACTAAATTCAAGATGATAAATTGGTGGGCTTAAGTACTCCAATTATTTTACTTATTTTTATTACTGCTCACTAGCTAACGCGTGAATACGTAGATATTTTTATAAAGGGGCTTTTGAAGAAATCAACGTTTTAACTTTTACTGCCGAAGAATAAATATACATCAATTGTTTTTGACATTTTGCCTACATCGATACGGTACAGCTTGTTCTAAGGGCTTGAAACAAGCGATGATATGTACATAACGAGCTGCACAGTACTGTTGAGAACCAAAAGTGTAAAACAAGGTGTATATATATTTCCATACATTACCAATTTGCTTATTTGCACCGTGAAAATCACAAAATTTGGTCTAACGAGTTGTAAGGCACTGTAATAATTTCAAAATGATATATAACGTATAACACACAATTTTTAGTTAAGAAAAGTTGATTTGAATTTCCTGAAAATGTCTCATAAAAAAATAATCATGGCGAAGTTGACTTTGAAAAAACGAAACAAACGAATCAGTAAAATAACGCCATAAAAAGAAATGTGGGATCGGTCGTTCTGAAAAATAATAAAGGAAGACCAGCTAATGTATAGGAAAGTTACAATAAAGTTATTATGCAGGCTGAAAAAAATGTTATTAATACTAAGAAACATTAGAGTTTTTAAATTTGACGTCAAAAATGAAAAAAATCACAAACAAATTTTTGTGATTTAAACGTCGATTAATTTTTGTAAAACATTAACGTTCTTTTGTTAGTGCAATAAATTATACTTCAATCGAAAGATAATAATTCAAAGAATTTAATAACAATAGAGCAACCCTCAAGTAGCCTGGCACAAAAAAACCTTTTTCGTAGATTATTTATGTTGAATTATTATTTAAATAAAATATATACCAAATTAAAGGTCAATTTTTTATCAGTAGGAAAAAATTTGGTTGCCTATATAAAATGGTGCTATATTTTGTTGCATATGTTATGTGGAAACCTTTTGAAATATTTTACTGAAAATCTTTTGACACGATATTCTGGGATTTAACACTTTCTGTAATGAATACTGGACCATCTATGTTTTCAAAAGTTGATAAAATAACCAGGATATTCTGAACTTCCGTGTTGAAAACAGAGAATATTCTAAATTTTGGAAAGTTCATGCATTTCCAATATGATCTGAATTTTTCTATAAAAGATTTTGAATCCTCTAAATACTGGAAAATTTCTAGGATCTATAGAATGTCTTATACCTTCCCATAATAAACAACGATGCTACGATATTTTTACTGTAATTAATGAAGATGTAAAATGTATGTTTTCAAGGAAGTTCGAACATAGTGGAAATTTAGAATTTTCCCACGATACATGCTTAAAGTGCAGGATTTTCTATGCTAACATTTATAAAAGAATTACATCTGTCTTAAGAACGTGGAAGGTTTTGACGAAAGTTGGGAAGTTTGCGATTTTTGATAAAGTAGTGATACTTTTGAAAGAGCTGAAATTATGTTTGAGAAATATAAAATGATACACTTAAATGATTACTGGCATTTTTCAGGAATTTGAAACATTTTTTGGGGACAATTTTAATGGATGGACTTTTCTGCACTATAAAATGTTTTACGAAAGAACGCTTTGCCAGATTTTGTTTCTTCAGTTACTCTTTCACCAATGTTATTCTTTTAAATCGTCTTTTAGTTACAAATGCTAATACTATTCCAATAACACTTTATCTTGAAATTGTGGTTATTCATTATCGTGTATATCTTAGGTCTTCAATAAGAAGAATGGCAAATTGGATTGAATATTTTGGAATGAACGCCTAACGCCGTTTATCAGTGTAACAACTTAATCATGATTAAGATCATGGATTTAAATAATGCCGAATTCACCGTCATAGCCTGTAAAAGAAATTTTAATTGATGTATTATTCAACTTGTCAGCGTCAGAAGAGTATTTCGCCTGATTGCTTTTTTTCGCACGGAAGTGATCGCAAATATAAAAGCCTTAAAAGCGTGCATTAAATATGTCTGCAATAAAAACAATATAATGTATGTACATTATAACAAAATAAATTTAAAATGTAAATCACGGCAGTATTTCGCGGTATCTCGTAGGTAATCTTAATTTAGAAATTAAATAGCGTATAGAATGGCTCTCGACTTATCAAAACATTAATCGCTCCCAAATTACGGACCTCTTTAATAATGCCAAAACTGTATGTTTTCCTTTTAAATTTGCATACTCATAAATATTATAAAGCGTTGCATATTATCCCTCACAGTTTCGCTGTTTGTTGATTTGTCGCTATCTTTTTTTGTTGGTTCTTCTTTAATTGGTTGGCGAAAAAAGCAACAACTGTTGGAATTAAAAGAGCATTTACCACTGAATTAACTTTATGACGGGAGATGTCGAGATAGCAGCGCTCGCTTCACGTCAAAATTTATTATTTGGAAAGGTCAATTTCAACGTCGTGGACGGTATTTATTTGCATGGATGACAATCTCAGCCTGAATCACAGCCGCTTTTGTTCCATAACTAAATACACACATACCTACATGCTATACGTGAGCATGTAGGTATGTCGAGTCCTTTTTCGAGAGGCTCACAGGATTTTATGGCGGCGACCAGTTTTCAAGTCTTTCTCTTTGCAGTAAAGATGAATGACTTGGGATTTACATTGTCGGGGTTCGGAAATGACTGCAGAAATCCTTTTGAACACACCTCTACCTCGGGGGTGAAAATTAAACAGCAGTATTTAAAGTATATTTACGAATATATTGTCATGGCATATATAGTTGGCACCATCTGTAGCTTCTACATTGCGTAAACTAAAAGCGACCAATTAGGTCTTCACTAGCACTATCCTACTTCCAAGAATGACCGTTTCTTATACGGAAGCCCCTTTAAGGATGTCACATTTTATAAGATAATTATATAATTATATCAGAGCTCCTCCAAATTTCTTCAAAGCATCAGTACTCTTTTAAGAGTGCGAAGATTTAGATTTGAAATTTCAAGTTTTCTCAAAAAGAATTCCAAAATTTTTTAAAAATTGCTAAGATTATCATAACTTTCTTAAAAAAAATCCAACGACCCTTTTCACTTGTTCTCACTTATAAGAGGGACCAATCTATTTCAAACTTCATGCTTTTCTTAAGACACTTGTAACTCTTTTAAAATTGTCATCATTGAAATTCATTAATTTCTTTAAGAACTCAGAACTCTTTTAAAAGGATTATACTTTCGA
This sequence comes from Cryptocephalus primarius, assembly GCA_963576515.1. Lineage (NCBI taxonomy): Eukaryota > Metazoa > Arthropoda > Insecta > Coleoptera > Chrysomelidae > Cryptocephalus > Cryptocephalus primarius. The sequence goes on along the minus strand of OY754938.1, from coordinate 6,843,992 downwards.
CGTTTTTTTATGATAATTGTAATTCGCTTAAAAATGTGGCAAGATCATAACCACTGTAACAAATGTCCGAATTTCTTAATTTAAACGTCATATTTGTCTTAAAACAATTACAACTACTGTTTTTAAATTGTCATTCGTCCATTACAATTGTCACTAGAAATTTCGAAACTTAGTTGTGTCGAAACCTAGTTTAAAATGCTTAAAATGATATTTTAAACAGAGAATTGTAAATCGTCCAGTTCAAACTTTACGAGTTATTTTTCATACTTCATGTTATTTTATGATTACTACAGTTCTTTACAATCTACAAGAAGTGTTTGGAAATTCCTCAAGTTACTTTGAAACTTCAAGCGTTTATGATTTTAAATTTCAATCAACGACGTTCCTCGAAGGCAAACACCTACAGTTTGTCATACGTTTTCTGTTATTTTCTTAAATATATTGCAACATTTTTGGAAGAAACTCCAAAAATATTTTCCAGAAAGGTTCAACATAACAGTACCTGTAAAAGTAGTGTTTCGAGATCTGACATTTTCGAGCGTCAATTTTTATTGTTGGCAGTTACGATTAAATGTCGGATGAGTAAATGTGAAAACATTACCAAAATATGAAAATAAAATTAGAAGTGAGTGACCGTGCTATCCTACCCCGTGTCTTCTATGTTTAGAATGGCAGCAGTATAGTTGAGACGTCTACTCCTTATAGCCACCACCCACGACCAGGCGCTTCTTCGTGCTCACGGTTTTGCAATTAAACCGAATTTATAGTCAAAATAAATACCTTCGGAATGCTAATTCGTCGCTATAGGACGTGTTTCGTTAAAGTAGTTTGATGGCTCTTCGGTTTTTCGGTGTATTATCTCGCTTCCCATATTTTTTCGGTTTATTTATAACTCAGGTGGTATAAATAAATCGCGAGACCTCTGGAATGCTCTCCGATTGGATTTCAAGGTTCGTTTTTTTCCTTCAGATTGGCCTAGGTTAGGGTATGATTTATTACAGGTTGTCAAAAAAACCGTAATTGTTTTAAGTTTAATCTGCGAAGGTTTAAATTGCATTACTTGCTTATCTTCATAAGAATCAAATTGAAGGAAAATTCCCTAACTACTTTTCTTTTTAGTTATGTGATGAATTAATGTATATCATGAAACACCATCGATTCAAACCTAAATTGGAACCAGTTTGGATTATGTAACAAACCAGTTTTATTATGGGACGACGAATCCTACAATTTCTTGCGCCATTAATTCAAGGAATAACTTCAATCGCAAAAAATAAGATTAAAAGTACAATTACAATTCTGCTAGCAGTTGTCATAACTTCCCACCTTACATCGCTACATCAGAAGAATCCAAAACCTACAGACACAGATCGGTGTTATTGGTTCACGCAGAAAAATCAATTTTTGAGAAATCAGTCGAATATTAAAAGAAATCATACATTTTATTTTTCTGATATAAATTAGCATCTCTGTCAATTATTATTCCAACATCGTATATATTATTTACTTATATTTCCTACGGCTATACGATAATTAATTAGAAATACAGATCGAGCAATTTATAAATTATGGTTAAAAAATGTTCGACTTTTATCGACCGAGTTAAAACCAAATGCTTTCACGCAACAGCGCCATTTATATAAGATTCCCTTGCAAAGAGACTTTTTAAGGTTAAATAAAAAGCAGTTCGGAGTGTGCGTCACGGTACTGATCCTCTGTACATGTCTGCAACTTGCCTTATAAAGCGTATTAATACATTAATTAATTATGTATATTATTTCGATACGGTCAGCGGGTATGCTTTTATGAAACACTTCTGTGCTCTTCTTCGCTCATTCTTTTCAACTCCAGCGTTAATACAAAGGCAACTCCTATCTTATACTACAACGTAGATCGTTCCACCCTTTATAAATCTTTGTGTCTGTTCTGCAATTTGTCATTTTTAGTTTAGTGAAGAAAAATCCTATCACAAAAATGTTTGCTACAAATTCAATTGGAGTCTTAAAAAATCTGTCTGTTCACTGTTTTCACTAGCCTGCAATGATATAGAGGCCGATCAAAAATTAATAAGAGTAGATAGAAACACAGGTTGACTAATATTTCTTCCTATAGAGGCCGATCAAAAATTAATAAGAGTAAATAGAAACATAGGTTGACTAATTTTTCTTCATTAGTGAAAAATCGTAGTACCATTCGACAATAAATTAAAAATATTGGCAAAAAAAGCGGTATTGCGTTGTCTACCCACAGTAAAACTGACAAGAAAAGTAGGTACACAGGGAATATCCCATCGATCTCTTTAAAATTTGTGATATATTCTTTAAAAACCTCGAGAACAAGTATTTCCTTTACTAGTTAAGAAGCATACAAATGATAGACTTCGTTTTATACTTATAGAATGAACTCTACGAATGAATTCTAAGCTACTAAGTTAGATTAAAATAATTTAAAAAAAAATTCGATATTTAAACAAAATAAGATATATCAGCTGATCGATCAATTTTAGTTAATATCGATACTTTTTTGTGTCAACTGCCAAGAGTGAAGGTGGTTTCGTCGTTTGATGTTCCCACATATATTTAACAATAATATTATTAAGAAGGACATCAGATAATTATGGGACGACTCGCAACGTGGCGCTGCGTTCGTGTTTGTTCGGTACCAATAATCCTCGGTTAATATGACGATTTTATGGTGCTACATCTTCGATTTTGGATAGTCTAATAAACTTCTACTTTACACATTGAAAATAAATGGAACAAGTATTTTGCGGTTTCATAGTACAAACGGAGCGCGACAGGAGCACGGTAGTACATATATGTGGAAAACGTACTCAAAGCGTTTGTTAGCTGCTAGTCCCTCTCTTACTCTCTCACTGTCATCTCATCTATCTCTATATACCTCTGTTTCTCTCTCTGTGACTTTCTCTTTCTTCCACTCTGTTTCTTTCATTCTTCTAAATTTTTCGCTACATAGAGGACATGCACAAATGAAACCATACATGGCAGACTAGAACACAGGCAACAAAGAATCATTTCAGTGCAGACCAGGTTTATGCAACTTGCATGTACGCATCACCCTGGAAATACCAATTACTTTATGTTCTGTGCCATGTGTTCTATGAAGCCCAATTTGAACTATTAATTGTCAAAGGACTAAATTTTACCCGACTGACTGTCTCTGGTTTTGTGCACTAGATTTTCCCGCTAAGACTGTCCCGCTTAGGTGCTTTGCACTGTAAAAGCTAAGGAAAAGTGCGCAGCGCACGTTAGTGATGAGATAATTTAACTTACAAATCCTTATTAAAGATTATCTTATTAAATTATTCTCATTCGAATCTCTTTTCTATTATCTGGGAAACGTTAAAGGAGTTCTTGATAACATTGGAAGTAAGAGGAAATTCAGTTCTGCACTATTAAGTTTTAAGGGTTCTAGGTGAAATTCAGAGTTTTAGTAAAAAATTAAGAGTCCTGAGACGTTCAGTTGATCTTCAGTGAAGAAATTAAAAGAGACCAATTTCGTATGGACTTTTTGAAAAAAGTTAAGGAAATTCAAGATAATATTTAAAATAACATGAAAAGCAGTTCTGAATGCAGTCAAAGGTGATTTGCAAAAAACAGTCACCTATTTGTTTTATATCCCAATATAAACCATATAATCACTTATCACATGTATAATTTTTGTTTTTTGATATACGCATACCACCATTTAAAAAATCAAAATCGGTGAAATACATCATGGGTGTTTTCCTTGTAAGTGCATTCGAGTGATAACAAAGAGAAATTCCTATGCGTTGTTGCAAGCGATCATGCAAGGAGATGAAAAGCGAAGTAAGAAGAGAGATATCCAAAAATGGGCAAACATGGGCGTAGAAAAACTGTCAGGTTGTTACATCTAAAGAAGTGGTCGCCAACCACCGTCGCTGCGCGGAGGAGAAAAAGGGGAGAATTTCTTCAACTCCCAGGAGACGTAAAGATTATACGGAGATGCGAGAAAGAAAACATCGACTCTGAGGAGGAAGCTTCATTAAACACTATAAAACAGTCGCGGGGATGTTTAAAATAATTCAATTTGTTTAAATCGTTTTAGTTGAAGTGGAAAACTTTCAAGAAATGGGTGGCTTATTTTGCGTGTTCACGCGAATTTCGCGAGGATTTCCAAGGGGAATTATCAGAAAACTTCCCCGGGCTATTAAAAACTACCATCGCGAAATCTACTTTCTCGCCGATTCTGCCATCGGGAATTCCGTTTAAGACCCCAGGAACAAAAAAAAACCCGACCTTGAACCAATCTCTAACGAAATGTTCTCGACTCTCAAAAGCCATTATGCCCTTTGGAGCAGAGGAAAGCCGGGAGGGTAATTTCTGAATGATCTCCATTGTTCGAGGCCTCGCCGAAACAACAAACAAACCCTTGACTGCCTCGAACGTGGAATTGTTCGATCACCCTCGAAGTTGTTTACCAGCCAGAGAGGAAACATAATGCCCTGACGAATCCGTACAAGAGACCGTCTCCCCTGCACGCGATCGGTTATGATGGCGGGGGTTGCAGGAATTCCTCGCGCGAGTTTCTTTCTATTCCGGCCAGATGAGATTTTAACGAAACCCGTCGAAGGTCCCCTCCGATCCTGATAAAGAAAAATGGAAGAAGTGAAGAGAGAAAATACTTGATACAATTAAGATATGTAGTACAACCAGAGAACGCAACTTGAGCATGTTCGAAAACCCTGGGATTGCGGGGTATTGGGAGTTGGGGTCAATTTTGGTTTTGATGTGAATATTTGTTTTCACTTGCTTGACTCTACTTTTGCTTAACTGTACTTTTGCCCGAAAAAAAATGTTGCCGGGTTGTCGGCAACATGAGGCGAGCCGTGCAACTGTGGCAGCGATAAAGCAATAAGCATACATACAAAAAGAGTATAAGATCCATCAAGTCAGAATTGGTACAGTTAAAAAACAAAAAAAATATCAACTTTATATCGAGCGCATTAAAAAACTGCGCTTTTACCCTACATAAAAGCAGAGTATTCATGTGACGTACCGTTTAACCTTCTCCGTATCTTTGGCGCGGAGAAATGTTAGTCGCTACAATACATGCCTATATATGAAATGCCTATTAGTATCGAGAATTAGACAGGTACTCTGCAGCCATTAAACTTGAGCGCCGAGCACATGTTCATTTTCAGTCGTCATTAGAATTCATTGGTGTAAGATAAGTCGCAATTATTATTTTAAAATGGCTTTTTGGAGAACGTGGACGAAATTAATAATGGTAATGATATAGACATTATACGCAATACAAATAATGCTACAGAAACAAATGAGGCAAAAATTTGGGATTTCGTCATGAAATTTCGTTGACGAAGTGAGTAACAATCTTTTGTATTTCTTTAAATATGGCATACTTATGGAAGCGGTTTCTGGTCTTTGTATGTCGGTAGCATGGCCATTTAATATTATTGCTTTTTTTTCAACTGGACCAATTCAGACTGGATGGACCTTTAGAGTCAGGGAGTAGCAAAGAGGAGGGAAACCGTGCAACATCTTGAAATACAGCGTACAGTTCAGTCAAAATGAATCTGGTATCACGAGACCTGGTGTATAGCTATAATAGAGACAAAATTATTTTATCCTATGTTTATCATAATTATATAATTGTTATATATTAGACTGCTGTTTAAAATTTCACATACATTTTACTGTGCATTGCTCCATTTTTTCCGACGCTCCATATACTATTTTGGCTAAATGAGAGAGGGAGAGAGTTTATAGTGAGTGTCTAACTTTCTAAGGAAAAAAATTGGATGAGCTGTTAGTATTAGTGAAATGTGTATGTATAAATTATATGTACAAAATGCTCATAAGATAGTTTCCTCAGAAACATTGTAAATGTACTTTGTGGTGTACATACGTATATACATATATATATATATATATATATATATATATATATATATATATATATATATATATATATATATATACCGCAATAATATAGATCACTTTATTGAAGTTTGTATTATTTTTTAAAGATAGACATCTTTAAAAAATAAAACGTTAATTCAAGTTTCAATGCTTTTAAATTTATAATTTTCTAATATAATTTCTTTCATTACTGTGGCTTCCCGTAATAATGAGTAATTTCTGTAATTTTGTTGAAGATAATAAAGTATTAAAAAAACCAAAGCATTAAATTTACAATTTGTCTATTTCTGAAAAATAACACGCGTAATTAAATTATTTTAAATAAGAAATAATTTTTTCTAGAATAAAGACTAAAAAGGTCAAAAACTGAATACCATCCGACGTTTCGAAAAGGTGTTCAGTCTTTGCGGAAGGTACATTAAAATCCAAATCCAAAAGTACCATACTGACTGACTTTGTGCTGCGACTATTATTCAGCATTTGGACTCGGACTGCTTTATCCTACCTTTTTAAATTTTAGTGTCGACTACGTATTAATTATTCCTTCACATGTTGATTATTTCCTAAAAAAATATTATTCAGACTCATTCCCGCCCAATCCCGCCTAGTTCCCTACCTAAAAAAAATAACCGTCTGCCGAATGTAATTACCGAAATGTACGGGCCTATACGTTGTGTGTATGTGCATGTATATTCCGCAGTTGCCAACCTAATTTATGGCAGGACTAACCATCTCTGGCACGCTTTTACCGAAAATTAGCAGATAGCAGACGACCGAGCGTTATTTTTTTTTTTTCGGATGTGTACGTATCCACGAAATTCGGGCATATTCGCGAGGTCTGCGATCCTTATCTGCCAAATAAGTACCTTAGAAATCACGCGAAAAAGGTCAGAACGAGAACGGAGTGTTATTGAACCTGCGGCTCGGGTTAGTTAAAAATTTAGGAAAATTATCCCCTAATGGATTATTTACTCGCTACGCTCGAAAATTGATTAGCAGCTTTTAATTAGCACCTAGTCCCGTAAGAAACGGTGAAGGGACTGTTCCCTTGGAAGGCAGTAATTAATGACGACGCACGAAAGGAAACAATTAAAAGACATGCGATCGAAAATGTCTCGTCATGGAATTGAAATTCATTATTTCGTATATAATTTACAATTATTACGTTTAGAGTTAAGTATGTGGGTCGAACTAATTTTTTTGTACCCATCATTAGTATTGTCATGTGCAAGACTCGAAACGCTTCAGACGGGAAATCATTAATGACAACTCAATACCGTATGAACTTAAAAAAGATACGAAGATTCTCTCTTGAAAATAACCTTTTAAGAAAAATTCTTGAAAAAAGCAATGTAATGCCAGTCCACTTAAAATTTTTTGGTAACGCATTCCCTTATTTCAATTAGGATATAATCCACAAAGAAGTAACATTAGCAACGTTTGCCACTAAGTATAACGTGATTAGTTCATTTTTGTACTCGTCTTTACTCGTTAAGAAGTACGACAATTTTACAGGCTTCAAAAATAACTATGCATTAACTTTGGATTCACATGCGCAGTTCACACCTTGAACTAAAGAATAATCAAGATTAATACAATTACGGTACTCTCCATTGTCTAGGAGAATTTCTCTTTTTATGTTTTGATTTAATGCTAGATATGAAGTGCATATATATCACTTTTACCGACAGATTATTGAACCTACCTAGATTGCAGATTACTATGAGAGAAAATCGGTCAGACAAAATAGTCTCGTCAATAAAGTAATGGTTTTGAAACCTTAGGCCATCTAAATCGATGTTTATACAATTAAAACGTGCTAATACACATTAATATATGTTACAACGTTTCACCAATATGGCATTCAAGAAATTAGTAAGTGAGACTTGTACTTTCAGAATAATTAAAACAGAAATTTGCCATCCTAAAAATGTACACAAAAGCTAATTATGGATGTTCAATGAAGAATGGCAACAGCACTTAATATACTTGACACAATTTGTTTCACCCAGATTTTTTTTAAATTCTATGTAAAATTACAAAAAACCTTTATCACAGAATTTGTCTGCTCCCCACTAACAAATTTTATTCAATGTCGATCAATTTGGGATTCCATTGGGATGTCGAGATTTATTTGTGTAATTTTCAATCGCTCCCAAAACGTAGTACTTCGGTCTACTCAGATCATAAATCTTTGGAGGATAGAACATATTGACATTTTTAGACAGTTTTGGCCCAAATTACTGGTATCGGTCGGAGCATCGGCTGATGAAAAGCATATCACGCAGATCTCCCGAATACTACCCCCTCCATAAGCGGCTTTGGTTCTTATTCGCACGTCTAAAATAGATACGAATTTTGCAAAACTGTCCCTGGATTCTTAAAAATCAGCGCTTGTTGCCTTTCAGGGACAACTCAATCCTAATCAAAACCTGGTTATAAACGAATAACAGGTTTAGCTCTGAGGAAGTGCTTTCTCAAATGTTTAAAAATTACAACATATGAGGGGTATTCAAAAAGTAAGTTTCCCTATGTTGGGAAAAAATAAAAAACAAGGTTTGGGCTTTAAAAATAAATTAATTTTAATCCTTGACTCTTAAACTATTTTTCTAGATAGTCGCCTCGAACATCAATACATTTTAGGTATCTGTTTGTAAGCTTAAACAAACCTTCCTTATAAAAATTCGTGCCCTGTTTTTGAATCCACGATTTGACGACCGTCTTGATTTGTTCGTTTGAAATGAAGTGCTGGAGAGTAGGGTGGGTGTTTGAAAATTTCCCGTTTGAATTTCTGCAGTACAGTTTCTGTTTTTTTTTTTGACAGAATGCGACCGAGCATTGTAATGAAAAAGCAAGACTTTTTTGATAATTTTCCAGAGAATCTTTTAGGGAACCTTTTGCAGTTAAAAAAACGGACAACCGCAGGTTTTTTACAACCGGACATGCTTTGCACTGGTAACTCCATGATTTCCGAGCTCGTATTGCTGAGAAAAGTATTCTTGGCCGCCAAAACAAATTCCGCTCATCAAGAAAGACCCTAAACTAAAACTATTCGGTGCGAGACCGCTAGGTGGCGTCTGAGGGAAACGCCAGACTAAAGAAACTTACTTTTTAAATACCCCTCGTACATCTAAAATGCATCATTAGCATTAACTTTCTTGTCAACTAATTGGAAGGTCATATCAAACACCAGGACACTTAGGGGTAAATTTATAGTCCATCTCTTAAGGATTACTCAAGGAGGGCTTGGTGGAGGAAACCTCAGATAAGCTGTTCGATAGTTATAAAATCTCCTTGCCTCCGTCAAGGACCACTTAAGAAGGTAAAAGTTAAGACAACAGCGCAAATCGTGAATAAGTAGTCGGTCTATGTAGTATTATTTCTATTTCTATGGTTCTACAATTGTGTCAAAGTGGGGTTATAAACTACAACAAATTAAAACTTGTGATTAAACTAAGATAAAGTAAATTTAAGCCCTCAACCCGCTTTTTTAAGCATCTAAATCGTTCTTTCCAGATTCCCAAACATGTTTCGAAAATATTTCTGGTACTTCTATGAGCCCTATTATAATTTCTTTCTGCATGTGTATTAGGATGTACAGCTGGTGTTAGCAGATATTTTTACATGCATAGCCATCGTGACCTCACATATTACCCGTAACATTTATAACAGATTCATATTGCAAATTTGATGTTAAACAAATAATTATATGCTGACCTAGCACTTCATTATTTTCATATTGACACGAACCCCACTTCTCTGAAATCTTGTGTTATCATGAGTGGACCCTGGATACCTAGTGAAAATATCTAATATTTGCATTCTTGGGCCACATACCACCTGTAAATAACACTTTTTAAATAATTTCATCAATCATCATTGAGATAATATAAGTATCTGTAAATTAATGAAGAAAATTCTTCTTCTATTTCTGTATATTTCACCTACAGAACATCCAGGACTTTTTACTAGGATGTGGGTACCGTCTATACAAGATGTTACACCAGAAAAATTGGATAAAAAAATTGATAATGAAAAAGTTCTTCTGGGAATTTTACGATATTCCTCATTTTTTCTGTTAATGACTGAAATCTTTTTTATTGTTAGAGACACTGTAGATTGTGAAATTCCCCTAAGATCAACAGCAACAGTCTAAAATAAATATGAAATATGAATAACGTTAAAAAACTTGAATAAAGCAAAAGTAATCATTCTTTTTCTAGATATAAATACAAATATAAAAATGCAATTTGCTTGGAAATTTCCCGTACCATAATATCATAAACTGATTAATAATTGGATCAGTGGAACCATTGATAAACCTCCATTATTGGGATTATGAAGACCATCATTAATCAGAGGCAAAATAATATGTACAGTTGAATTTGTAGAAAGGCGATACCTCCTTACAAACTCACGTTCACTATATAAATGTAACGGATTTTGCCCGTTCTCAAATACCGTTTAGGTAATCGATTTACATTATTAATAATTCGATTGACGTACTCATAATAATCGTCATTCATCTTGAATCCACGTCTTGAAGGCGAACTTATCTTTTAATATTTTCTGAGGGATACCCTAGGTAAAACCAAACCGACTTAGTTACCCTGCATTGCACTTAGTTGACTACAAAATACAGATGGCAGAGTAAGTACGCCTTAAGGTTTGAGGAATCCTCAAGACGCGATTATAAATTTTCCCGTTAATCCAGGCACGCGTATAGACCACGTCGACCATACAGAGAGACTACCTTCTCAAAAGTTTGTAAATCTAAAATAGAAGATAAAAACGAATTTACCCTCAGAATACGAAATTGCAAAGTTGACCAGCGCCGGTGAAACATATTCCGACAGTCAGTAAAATTTATGGGAGAGTCAAGTGTGCACCAAAGCAGACCGAACACGTACTGGCGCACTTAACTCGTAATCGAAGACACAGTTTTCACCTGATCGCTACGAAAATTTTGCTCGTCCTCTCTCCAATTAGCGTTGCGACCAACCGCCGAACGGATAGGTTCTAGTTACGGTCATAAAGCGAAGAAGATAGATGCGGTGACAGAAGAAGAATACGAAATGCGCGATATAACCAGGAAACTCTGTCGGCGGGAGTTCAAGACATCAAGACCAGATTAGGCGGCGTTCTGAGGTTAACTACGGTCACTGGTCACCGACGAACTAACGTTCAAAGGACACGAGCACACCAAGTAATGTTTATTATATTAAACTGCGATTCTGATGCCGACTTATAGTAGAAAAGTGGCTTAGAAATAAATCAATTGAATAGTCACATGACTCGCAGTAATAGATTGTCATGTTATTGGCGATGACGTCGTTAAATAACATCGTTTAGTAATATATATTAGTTTTCCTCACTACCTAGCTTAATTTATCTTCTATCTATTTATTTTATCCTGTTTTAACGGTGCCTCGGTGTAATTTAGAGATGTATTTCGAGGCTGTGAAGTACCTGATTAATTTCACTTAGTCTCGATAAAATTATCTCTTCAGTTGTTGATATCTAATAAGGTCGAGTTAACGACTGTAGTTCTTAAATATATTACGCTGGTTATTTGACGTATCGTTTTGATATTTTTTGAACTGAAATGGTAACAAATCAAAGCAATAACGGACATCTAGAAATATCTTAAAATAAATAGAATAAAGGCATTTGGACGCATGACAGAGAAAACAATTACTAGGAGATATTAGCATAACGGTTTAAAAATAGAAAAGGGGAGTTAAACCAATACATTAGCACGATATAGCATGCAGAATGCAGAATAGTAAGAATAGCACTGGATAAATCGGTAGCACGCAGAAGGAGGACGCCCACGTAAATGTATGCCAGGATTAAAGCCCCTCACGGATTCCTAAAGACTAGCCAGCATTATTCTTCTCGGGTTCGTAAGTTAAGGTAATTAATTTCAATACCAGCCGCATACATCGGTTTGGATTGTGTATGATTTGATGCAGATGTGTGTTTTCATCTGGTTACGCTGTTTGTAGTAATGTAAATTCTACTTATTTTCCTACATGGACAACATTGCAATCACCTGTTAAAATATTCCTAAAAAGAGCAAATATAAAATTTTTTAATTTCGTATTAAACTTTCTACGTTCATTACGTTATGTCGAATTTCCTAACTCAAATATACGGGTGAGTTATTTGTGCTACTCTGTATTTACAGAATTGCGGACGAAATTTATTTTTTGGTGAGCATTGACACCGCCGAAATCTCTGTTAAAAACAAATTTAGTTTTGTGTAAGAAAAAATAAGTAACCTTAAAAGTATCATTTACCTGTTTAACTTTTACTGTCTTCATAATTTTGAAGATTCTCTCATGAAGTTCAAAGTGTAAATAATAATATATTTAGGAACTTTTGTAAGTATATATAGAATTTGTTTTTATAGTCTTGTTACTAAACAGGCGTTACAGACTAAGAAAGCCTTCTCACAAAAAAAAGAACTGAATAAGACACTGAAACCAAACTGAATTATTTATTACAAACAAATCAGGTTAATGGACGAAGCCAATTGCTGGACTATATAACACGATACGATATTAATCCATCCATCCGGATCCTGACACCTTTTAAAATAGAGACGAAAATAACAATGCCTTTGAAGCCGTTGCATTTAAAAGTGATAGTAGTAGTATCACTACTGAAGAGGAAACCAACGAATTGTTGATGCCTAAACGAAATTAATAACATATATAACAAGTATAAGATTCGTCCAAATAAACAGTTAAGTAAAGCACCCAAGTGAAAAAAAAATTGAAATGATGAATCGATTCATTAATAAAACTTCAAAAGTCTAAAACAGAAGCGTAATAACTAAAACTGGAATTAGAAAAAAGGAAATTGAAAATGGATCATGTTCACAACTGAAAGAGATTCAATTGCAGGAGCGGCCACTTCAACTTGAAACGAAAAGAAAATTGCTTCTAACAGATATCACATGGGTTAAGTTTAAGAAAAAACGAATTGCAAAATATGGAACTGATATGAGACATAAATTTCAAGTAGACCGCGTTAAAAAAATAGATACTTATCTTTTGAATTACTTAGTTTGTTAACTAGGTACAGGTTGTTGAAGACTGATTTTATTTTATTAGTATTGTTTTTACTTTATTCTCAGACGGAAACCAAAGGTATCGTGGTAGGGTGGGCCTATGGTAACGCAAAAATCATTGAGAAGACTTGAAACTCAGAGAAGTTTTTTAGAGTAATAACAAGAATGAATATTTAAACGTTGATGTAGTACCTAGGAATAAAATTACTCCTTCCATATTAATGCACAGAGAGCCTTATGTTTGGGCGGGGGGGCAGGGCGACTGGACATCCATCAATTAATGTTGCAGCAACATATTCAAAAATCTTATACTATACTACAGTTACTTTATGTTCTTTTGAAAACAGTACAGCGGACAATGAACTTATTTACACTGTTATTTGTTAATTTATTTATCAAGTAATCGGAATCTCCTTTGAGATGTCGATGCAGTGTTCTACTTTTCCATCGTTCTCCATTTGAGCCTCAACGAAACCGTACAATTGCTAAATGAACACTGACTGGAAACTGCAGCTAAAAATAGGGCCTATTAAACAATTCTTAAATAAAATGAAATCAAAAGTTTTTCGCCCAACTCTTAACATCTGAATAAGTCCGTTATTATTCAGGTCTGGTGGTTTTTTCAGATGGCTATTTTCCTTATTTTGGTACCATCGATCGAATACCATTCCATTTGCACTAAATCCTCTATGAGAGTATGAATTATTTCATCAATCCTATTCTCTCCTTCACCTGCGAAGGGTTAATTTAACTGAAATGACAGCCTACCAAAATATGTGTAGTACTTTCTGTCATTGTTTTAAATGATTACCTGATTCAGTTAAATATTCAATCTCTGGGACAGCATTGCCAACTAAAATGATATTAATGTTCATTTAACGTTTTTGGTATTACTCATATTGCAAAAACAAATGCAGATGTAAATTCTTACATAAGCACTCGCTAAAATAACCCTTGAATTATTATATTGTTGTGTCGATTTTGTCCCATTAATCGTTAAATGAAGAGTTTAGCAGTTTTTATTCAAAAAGAAATATATATTCCTAATTCACATGAACACATGACACTCCAGCCCAATTAAAGAATCAGAATAACAGATTTTTACACACAATTAACTATTTGACGTTTCGTCAATTAGGGATCATCCTCGTCAAAACGCATCGGAAATGCATTTCGAGGCGAGAAGGAGGGACGCCGTAGACGCCGGACGACGACGCCGCCGCCGCCGCCGCCTCCTTGGCAATCGTCCAGGGTCGTTGCTGTGCGTGCACGCAACGCCAGACATAATAACTTGTGCCAAATGTCACGGGTAAGGACACATGACGGCGACGAATTCAACGCCATTTCTGATGATCGCGGATAACAAGAGGAAATCTGTAATCCTCTCACTCACTCTCTCTTTCTTTCGCTCGCTCGCTCGATGAACAGTCCAACGAGACAAGGTGTGAGGATTTTAACCTCAAATGTTTTGTTGGGAACAATTCAAAGGAATTTCAACGAAAATTCGATTTTCGATGATTTTGAGAACAATTTTGAACTCACATGAAGTGCTCTTGACAAATATTCAGACTTCAGTTAAACCCTGCAAATTCGGATGTCGGATGTAGTTGGAAGTTCTCTGATCGTTATGAAAGCTCCATTAAATATACCAACCGAATCCATACCGAATCAAGCTCTATACCGACTAAAATTTTGACAAAACTTAACTTTAATCAATTGTTGTAGATTGTAACTTCCAAGCTTGAATACTAATAATGCATTCATTCATCAATAAAGTATACTATCTGTAATTTTTGGGGAACTTTCTTTTGCATATTAATAAATTCGTCTTTCGAATTTTTCTTCTTCTAAATTTCTCTTCTACTGTTTACGTATTTTCTCATTCCTTTAGCATTACGACGTCTTCGGTTAAATTAAAGCAAGAGTAAAATGTTAGTATTAATTTTGCAGTCTTCCGAGTATTGATTCAAGATTGAATTGCAGATATTAGTCGTTGTAATCCTTTATCCCCTGTCTAAAGTATAGGACAAACTAGTCAAAATGAGATTGAGATCTTTTCTTTTCTCCAACGACATAACCTCCAAGCTCAGTTCGCTGCCTGGTACATCGAACCCCCTCTGATGCCATACTTTTGGTCCTTTGTAACATATTTCTAAGTCAAGAGAACTTGGGCCCTATAACCGTCACAGTTTGTCATGTCTTTGCTACGGATTTCAAGATTTTGATTCAAAAGGTGGAGTGTTATGGTATTAAAAGGGTACTATATCGACGATTTACTTCCTTTTTGAGTAACACAAAACGGAACGCCAAACTGCGTGATTTTACATTCTAAATCAACGTGGAGTTTCTAGTCTATGGACGAACATCGTTCCTTAATTTTGTTATTGTAATTGCCTTTCTAAAAACCTAAGCAAAATTGACTTTTATTGACTCATGACTCATCTATTCTAGAAATATCTGATACACTTTTGTACCCAGGGACCAAGGATGGCGCTAAAACTTTGAAAATATGTTATATAGACTTAAATAAAACTAAAAGCGTGCTAATTAGGTCCCGGAAGTGACCCTTCTGGAGGCACATTTCAAAATCCTGACCACTCGAAATTTGCTGAATTATTTTTTTTTTTTGGTTTTAGATTATATGAAAAAAATTTTTAATCAGTTTATGTAAAATATTCCCATCTTTTCGAGTAAAATGTTGATGACGCTCGAAAAGCATTGCAATTGGCAAAACGAAATTTTTTTCAGAAATGTTTCGCCTTTTTCCGAGCTAATATTTGAAATTCATGTAATTTTCCACATGCAAACATAACCTAACTCATTTTGTCATTTACCTGCTTATGGTTTATCAAATACTGAAAAGCTGAAATGAGCCATTGATGAGCTGGTTTATACAGGAATGAGCCTACGGGACTACTCACATCGTTTAAGTTAGAGTTAAAATTGTAAGTTATATATATTTGGTTGCGGAGATTCCTCAGGAGTCTCACTGTTTCTATAACGTACGTCTATGTCAAAAATGCAAGGAATTCAACAGAAATGTTAAATTTCGAAAAAAGAAGAGAAAACTTTGCGAGGAAAAGCTGAGAATATTTGACATAAACTTATATGTTCAAAGTTTTTTGCAGTAAACCTTGTCTAAAAAAATAAACATATTTTCGAGTTTTGAAATTTGAATTGCGCATCCAAACTGGTCTCATTTTAGTCTACAGGACATATTCAAAAAGTTACAAAAGTGTATCAGTTATTAACAGAAAGAGTCCTATAATCCAGACTCGGTGTGATAATAGACAGACTCTGTATAAGTTGACAGGAACATATCAAAGGGGGTGGGGTAGCGAGGCACGAACATCCCCTTTAGTCTACGCAAAAACGGTAATAATGGCAAAATAAACATCTCATATATTCGTATCACAAAATAGTAGCTGCACGCGCTGCTTGGTTGACATAGCAAAGAACAGTTTACCGTAGTGCATTGTTGGACCCCTCCCCCATGTAG
Organism: Cryptocephalus primarius; assembly: GCA_963576515.1. Taxonomy (NCBI): domain Eukaryota; kingdom Metazoa; phylum Arthropoda; class Insecta; order Coleoptera; family Chrysomelidae; genus Cryptocephalus; species Cryptocephalus primarius. The sequence continues at coordinate 6,827,491 of OY754938.1, read as the reverse complement.
AAGCCATAGCGACGTCCGTGATTGTTGATAACACCGCATTAATGTGCTTCAGAGGTAGCAAAAATGATCCTAATGTAATGCATGGCAACGTTAATCAGGGTTAAAAAGTATTGCTGTATTAACAACCCAAGCTTTCCCTATGTAACTTCAAAAACTGTGAACATATCGATCACAAAATCTCTTAGTTTCAAACGTGTAATATTTTGAAGGTAGACACTGCATTTATGAAATTTCAAAACATTTCATAAGTTGTTCTCGGAAAACACACCATTTTCCTTCCCTAACCTAACCTAACCTTGAATGGAAATAATGAAGGTGTGCATGTAAATTCAGACACAGTCTATAACTTCACAAACGAAATCGCGATCTTCTCTTTCTCTTCGTATTTGCAAGCGGCAACGAATTGCATGTCGAAACGAATTAATTTCCAAATGCACTCTTCCCTTTCTCTCTTTCTCGCTCTTTTTCTATCTTGCTCTAATATTAGTAAAAATGATAGCTCACGAACGCCGCGTCGGTATTTGAAATTCTAATTAAGTTGAATGAAGTAATTTCGTGTACGAGATTTTCGCGGAGCTATTCTAATTGGTTTACGCTATGGAGAGAGAAAAAAGGAGCTGATAATTTATGTAATTATCGAGGATAGATGGGCACTAACTAGACTAACGCTCATGCTGCCACATAATTCCCCGTAATTTTCGAAATGCGACAATGTAGCTCGCGAGCGTTATTATTCGAAAAGGTGACTTTATTGCAATAACTGCGGATCCACATGCATCGATATCTAAATTACCCTTCAGTTGTGTTCCAACAAATGTTATGAACCTGTTAGACCACCACAATAGAGAACAAAACATTCCATTGGATGAAATCAATAATGCGGTACACCTAGTTATCCTTTAGAGGCGTTAGGCCTGACGCACTACAACCAACGCAGTGATATTTTAGATTATTTGCAGTAAGTGATGTGTAATCTTGTAAAATATTATACAGATCTAGGTGACCTGGTTGGTATTCTTGAGATCAAAAGCTGCGCAGAATGGACCAAATGCCAAAAGAAATCAACAGACAAGAATTGAAAATTTAAGTAAGTGAAATTGTGGATAAAATATGGCAAATAAGGACACCACACGCACACCATAGGACACCGCAGGGTGAAATGATAACGCAGCAATTAAAAAAAAATGGTGGACTGAAACAAGATGGACTACATAATTTGACTAATCCTGGAATAAATAAAATTCCATTAGGATAGTTTTTCAAAACTGTTAACTGGTACTCCTTGCTTACATGTTTTTCTAAATTTTCCATCATTCATCATTTTCCAGTTAGCATTTGCAACAATGGAATTAATGGAATATTCGTTACTCGCAGAAGGAAACAGGGAAAGATTGAATTGAATTGAATCAAAATTGAATTTTTATGTAATTAAAATCTCTGTTATTTCTGGTAACTATTTTGCGTTCATAAAAAAATCGCACAAAGGAATGAAAGAGGAAGAGCAGCATAAAAATCTCACTTCATAAACTTTTTAATGAAATTTTATCGCTTAGCGGTGAGAAAACACCATAACAGCCATAACTCTTGTTTCACTGTTCCATAAATCATAGTTTATAGGTTAAATCAGAATATTCTTTTGTTTTATGTGACCGGTTGCATATTGTTTGAATCTGATAAGAAGGCTTTCTAATACGACATCAAACGAATATTAATATATTGCCATTTACCATCTTACATAAAGTTGGTAAAATGGTCTGTTGGTATGCTCGAATCATAATTAAAGTGCGTTCATTATCTTATAGTCCAGACGAACTGGCCGAAAAATGACTGAATCTTCATAAACAGGATTGACTAGCGATTGATAGACAAAATCGCCTATCAAATACTTTCATTATAGCGACAGGTATAATTGCAATTACACCAAAAATGCAGATATAAACTGTTCTCTATTTTTATGTGTCCTCGAGACGAAGACATATTTGTCCATTGTCTGTAGTCGTATTTGTCTTTTGGAAGTTGGTTTGTCTGTGTACCTATCTGTGGCAGCCGATATTTCCAAAACTAATCTAAATCTAAAAAGCTAAAAGCATTGAAGCATTCTTTATATTTACTGAAAGTTGTTTTTTGATTTTACGATTTTTTTCAAAAATGCTTTCAACGATTTCGATTACATTTTAAAGTCTTAAAGTACACCACAAAATCTACAAATTGATATATGTGGTAAGAAATCGTTCTAGAGGGAGTTACGAATTTCTTCGATTTCCATATTTTCTTTATTTATCATCTAGATAAAGTGTGCTCAAGAATTCATTTTTTTCTAGATTTGGAGAAAAATCCCCCAAAATCCTTCAATACGTCGAATTTGTTTTCTAAAATACCTTATTTTTTACATAAAATTGTTAGTCATATCATTCATTTTTCAGTTATGACGTCATCTTATTTTTAAATCTAAAATCTTATTTTTTCTGTTTTTGATGGAAGTTCTTAGTCATTATACGGTTACATAAAAAGATTGGAATGTCAAATAACTATTTTTCCGAAATTATAAATTAAAAAACAATATCAGTAATTTAATGACAATTTCATATATTTCTCTCTACATTAACATTGAGATTTTATTAGTGGTTGAATCTGTCAAAACAATTAATTCAATGTGAATTTTTCTAAATGACTGGCAGGGTAAGGTAACGTAACGTTACCTTTCCTAATAAAAAGACATTTATTCACAATCGTCCAACTCTGAACTTAATTTGCAATCAAGAATTATATACTGAGGAATAAATTTTTCCTCTTTAAATTTGAAAGATCTACAGAGAGCAAATGACGTCTAATTTAGGTCTTTTTGGACGTCTGCATACCAAAGAAGTCTTCAAAGCGTAGTGTTTTGATTTGCCCATCTGACAACCGGCAGAAGTCGTCTGTAAGGTGTCTAGTTCTTTAGAGGTGTTTAAGATGCTAATATACGGCCATCTTTAAGACGTTTGTATAAAGACACCTTAAGACAACGAACGTATTGTCATAACGGATTAAGACGATCCAATTCAGAAATAACAAGGCTGATTTAATAGGTCAGAAAAGGCCGAATATAAACAGACTCTGCTTACATTCTTTGCGTAAATCCACTTGAACATCTAAAATATAGTATAAGCGTTCGTGTTCGTAAGTATCGGAGGAGAACGCAGCCTGATCGGCATAGCATATAAGCTTGGTCGCCAAAGGAAACATAAATACGGAGTCAACTAAAACACGGAGATATTCGACGGTTGAATTATGAGTACATAAGTCTTGCTCGTCATGGGTCGCTGTTGCACAGGCCACTAAGACGACATCTCCAAAAAATAGCCTAAATTACAAACCCTTTTCATAACTTTAGTTGTCATATAAAATGTAATATTATTTTAGGCGACTTAAAGCATTTGGTATTAATCTAGGAGTATTAATTTTCAAGTCAACGATATTAAAGATTATCAAAAAGGGTGCGTTCAGAATGTAAAACAAACCGACACGTTCAGATACATTCACAATTTACATAGTGTGTTAAAATATGTTCTATTTTTAGATAAGCACAATAAAGCCATTATGGACAAATTGCACGTGATGGTGGCACTAATGACTAAGACGTAGTCAGAAGTGAGCGATCTGAAGGAAAATGTGGTGCAATTAAACAGAGAATAAGAGCACATTTTTAAAAATTTTCGATGTGAAGTTCCCAAATAATATTGAAGTTGAATGGAGTGGATTTAAGAAACATTTAGAAACTAAAGATGAATTCTAAAATGCAGTAAGTCTACTGTAGCATATTTTGTTATTCTTTAGGTACTTACTAGAAAAGTAACAGAACTCGATCAATTAGAGACTTTGGGTAATATACGATTAACATATTGATTATGTCTGTATGTTTGATAGAAGCTCTAAGTGAAAGAAATCGTAAAATTTGGAGGAACGAACCATTACAATTTTGTGAAAAGATTACTGATGTCCCTAATTACGAGTAATGTAGCCCTTAAATGTAATTGGTTGATATTAAAGGGGAAAAACCACTTAAGAAACCAGCAATGGAAAAATTAATGAATACTACTGAACTTACTGCGCTTGCCTAAGTAAAACCAAACTCTACACAGACTCAATTCAAGTCTAAACAAATTCTAATTTTAGCATAGGTATAGAGTACGCGAATGTGCCTACCCAATTTTTTAATTATTTCAATTGTAGAATCAGCGGAGATGGCCAATCTGGATGATAGTAACCACAATTTACCGAAAAAATTATTAATAAAAATATGTAGGGCATTTTTTCGGTAACAGGTAGTATAGTAAATACAAATATAGCTAACAATTTTCTAATAAACTAATAATTTTCTAAAAAAAATCTATCTTCGGTTTTAATAGATATGTAATTCATCAGTGCTATTCAAATTTGTTTATGAATGACAACATGTCCCTTTTTTAACGCGATTTTTCAATAATCTAGTCGTAAGGTACAAATTTTGCACTCATAATGCAATAAGGGAAGTTTCGAAGAAGTCAAATATGTTCTTCAGATTTCTGTATTCTGGCGCAATACCTACTGTAGAAATTCAGATTAAAAATGTGCTCCCTGAGATAAATATATATAATAAATATATTATATATATTATATATATATATATATAATAAATAAAATAATAAATATAAATAATTACGATATTCAATAAACTGATAACCAAATGAGACTGAAGATCTGCACACATACTTTTTTGTAGGCTTCTATTGTCATAATTATTAAACAAAGGGTAGAAAATATTAAAAATATGTACAACACTCGTATAGAAATTGTGTTACCAAATTACCTGTGTTCTAAAGTGCCATTAAGCTATAAGCGAAAGAACTATTTTTAGTAAACTTAACTTCAAAATAAATATCACTTCCATGAATATCACTTCTATAGGTTGATACTACCCATTGTTTGGCAGTGATAGAAACCAGCGTTTTTTCTCATAAAGTGCCTATACTGAAATGGTTTGTTAACTTATTATAAATAGACATTTGTTAGACATTTAAAAATCTCTCTACTGTAAGTGTAAAATGTCGTTTTAGGCCAATTTTTGATATCCAAATAAAAACCAGCAATTCTGGGAAAGTCAAGAAACACCTCAACCATTTCTAATCTAAAATATTCATTTGTTTACAAGTATTGCCTTTCATGATTTTTAACATATGTGACACAACTTTGGAAAACGAACGAAAAGGTCTAAATAAATGACCTTTTTAATTTCCGAATTTTAATTTAATAAATAAGATTTGATTTAAATGTCAATGCCGTTATTAAGCCGTTATTAAGGGAAACATTTGGAAAGCTCTCATGAAAAAAAATTGCTGACAGGCGATTTTTTCACAGCCAAAGCTACATCCCCTAAGAACCTAATGTCAACTTTCAAGAGCACTAAGGAAAAAAAGACTGCAACTGAAAATTTTCCATTGACCTTTGAAGCAGGAACCCAAAATACTTAAGAGACGTCCTATTTCGTATGGTAAAATTTGCGGATTTTAAGAAACATATTCATGGTTACGTGATAATGGTTATCAATCTTGCTAAATTGGTTTTTAATGTAAAATTCTTGGAAGTATTCAACAACCACTTAACGTGCATAAATCAATGCACTTTGGCATTGAATATACTTTACCTGAAGCAATTTTGAAATAAGGATAACTATCAAGTTGTCAGGTTAAGGTTATTGCTAGCAACAGCTAAATGTACCTAAATTTATACGTAGATTAACTAGTGAAACTGCCCGCAGTTGAACTCCCGAAAACCTAACAATTCAAATAAAAATGTTTAACTTTACAATCAGATCGATTAACCATCTCTCACGCCACCCTTCGTCGATGGCAATAAAGTTCTCATAATCTCAAGCCTCTCCAGAAATTTTATTACTACAATACCCACACATAATATTAGGGAAAAAACATCCCGAAATCTCGCAGTATACCAGATAAATTTTCCAGATAGGGCCCACATTTACGTTCACAGACCAATAAACGCCCTTAAGATTAGACCAAAGTCCTCGATGCTTATCCATTTTTTCCTTTCCCGTATTGTGTGTTAGGGGGAGAGTATTTCGTCTTCATTATGCGTATTTCTCATGTCGTGTCGGAGTGTGTATATTTTGCTTTCAATACGCTCTAAGTGCGAAAGTTCTACACGTGGGACCAGAGACGCACGAAACGAGTCGATGACCGATATATTTTTCCATAATGTGAACGTACGAACACACAAAGTTTTTTTTTTCAAGTCAATAACTTGTACTTTCGATAAAATATTAAATATTAGAGTCAACAATCCACACGTTTTGCGGTTTCTATAAAAATATTGCCACAATTACCGAGTCACTACTGCTTAGAGATTATATGAGTGTGTGCTCACATATGATTCTATTAGTATCTGATAAACGAGCTATCCATATCTCGACCAATTATAAAGTACGATGATTACTGTTCACTTACCGACTATACTAATTAAAGATGATACTAAAACTAACACCAACAAGGCCCAAGGTGGTGGATACTTATGATGGTAAAGATGGAGCCTTCTTCGTCCTGTAAAAACAACAACTATATTAACAACAAAACCCTCTCTATTCATTCAAACATCCCGTTATCACTTCCTCTTCCCGTTTCCATAAATCAGATCCGTTGAGGGAGGGGGAGGGTTTTCCCTCATCTCACGCTTTGTTAACCAGACCGAGGGAGGAAAAAACATCCAAATATATTTATCGAGCGGTCCCGGTCGTTCCGTGGCCCAAATCTAGGAGAAAAGGGCCCCTGACGTTTTAAAGGGTTCATCGACCCATATCTTAAGCACACATCGAGTAAAAGAAACCCCTCAACGGTCCCGTAAAAAAACTACTACGACTGGAAGAGGAAATGATATAACGAAAATAGATATGTACGCGTGTTTTCGGAGAAGCGTATTATTTTTAAAGGTATGGGAGGCGAACAATAATTCAAGTATTTTAAAATGCAATAGCTGTACATATTAGTAGAGGGATAAATTTTGAGTAAATAAGTAATATATCAATATCATCAATAAATTGCTAACGCGCGTGCTCCTGGCGTACTGCACATGCGCCTAGCCGTCTCCGTTCTTAACCATTCAGGGACTAAAATGTGTGTATATAAAACTTAGACTTAAAATGCTTCACGTTTCGCATTAATAAATAAAATAAAGCGGTCGTAAATAATGATTTTTTTTATAAATTGTGAGAAACATGCATGCCCAGCTTATATATACATTATTCAATTCACATGTATTTATAAACTTATCCCAATTGTATGCACCATACCTATAAGTGTTATTACATGAATTAAAATCTCTACTTTGGTACATATATAAGTTTGAAAATTTCAAAAGTCAAGCGTTATGTACACATTACATAGTCAGAAGTAATTTCAACTTTTGTCTTTGACATAATAAAGTTTTTGCTAGTACGTACCAGCCCAGTAAAAGTCAATGCTGAATAATGTATTTGCTAATGGAAGTTGAACAAAGTTAAAAGTCTAATAATGGTGAGTTAGTAATGCAGTGATCGGAAACGAAAAGGAAATTACCCCGTCGGAGATTTCCGTTAAATAATGATGAACTACTTACAGACAAAGCAATCGTACTAATTAAATATTTGCGACGAACTTGCAATAATAGCCAGACGTCCAATATTTGCGCTGATTTTCTAGTCAGTCGATAGTTACTCAACCCGAAAGAATTTTCTTTTATCTTATCGAAATTTGACGTACCATAGATACCTTTGGCGCGGCTATTTGACTAACTGTTTCAACACGCGACGTTAAAAACCGTATCCGAAATCTGATTTTTCTCGATCCTCTAAGAAAACCGTTCACTCCTCCGCTTTCACCGGCGCGAACGGTTCATGTGGGAAAATATTCGAATATGAATCCAGCAAAAATCTTTCGAAGCGCTCACTTATTGTTCGTAGACTTCGGTCACGGTCTTTTCATCGTTTAATTACAATGTCAGGAAAATTGACTCGTGCAAATGTAGATTTACTATTCATAAATTACGGACATCATAAAGAAAGAAATAAGCGAAAAATGACTGAGTTCCCAAGTCAGTTGGAAGTTCCAGGACTTTTCACATATACATAACAACAATGTCGAAATATCAGACACCTTTGAGGAACAAAAATGTTTATTGGAAAATACTTCTTATTGTATCGCTTCGTTGTATCTTCAGCAAAAGCTTAAAGCTTCTGTAAAAACTGTAAACTTTTTAGGATCAATTCAATGATCAAATGCATTAGTTCTTAACAATTCATTTCATTAAAATCATAATGTTCCTAAAAGAGAGAAAAATAGGGATTTCAATCAATTCGTGAGGTCAATGGGGTACTAAATGTTTGTTTTATAAATGATCATTGTTCTAGTGCGACCGGTGCGTCCCTATTCAAATAAATAATTGGGACGAACATAGGAAAAATAATAAGTAATAATTCACTATTCACCTTTTTCAAGACATGCACAAACACGAAGCCACAAATTATGAAAATTTTTAATGATTTTTGTTTTCGCCAATTTCCACCAATTTCTTTTCGAATGCCAAGTGGGTTTTTGGGCGTTTTTTCACGATAGACTGAAAGCAACAAATTACCAACAAAATTCTAAATTTCTGAACGTTTTATAGACAATTAATTTATCTTCTGATATACAAAAATGGATGTTAGTATGTTTATTCCCTATACCTTCACGCATCGTTCATCCAATTGCGTTGAAAGTTTGTACACTTGCAGACAGTTGCGTGAATGTTTCTCAATTAATTTCGCATTGACAATCGGCTCCTGCAGCCCAAATGGTCCAAAAATATATATACCAACTTCTCTATTATCGCTATATATGTCCGTCTACTTGATAGATGAATGTCAGAGTATAGGTGGCGCGAAATTCGTGCCGTACGTTTGACAAATTGAATTAATTTAAATATACACAGTGACATTTTGGTTAATGTGGGAAATACAGAATGGTGTTAATTGTAAAATTCATATTGCCGGTCGACATTAGGTAATAGATTTTCTTTGCTTTTTTTAAATGAATTTGTAAGTTGGAAATTCTCCGGTTGAGCAGTGTTCGGTTGTTATAGATTATGGTCTTCATTTATTTGGAAAATTAAATGGAAAATAGGATGAATTATGCGTAACTTACAATGCCTCGAAATATTAAGTATAATTCATGTGTCTGTGGACGAAATTTGGAAAATTCATGCTTACCAACATATGTGGTATTCTCGTGCGTAGAGAGACCTGGCTTATTCGTGCACGAACAATATGAAAACTTAAGCAAAAACTATTTTTATATTAGTGACATTGCAGCACATGCCGGGTACTCTTTATCCTATTTTTTATTAAAGAAATGTTATGAACGATGTACGTGAAATATTATCTACGATATATGTACATTCGAACTGAAATACGAATGTATTTAAAACAAATGTAGCTACCAAAATAAATTAAAAATATAATCAAAATTAAAATACAACATAAGGTAAATAAATGTTGTAACTTGAACATTTTTTAAATATTAGCGAGCGAAGCCACGATATAGTAAAAATGAAAAATAGCTCGTAACTATATTTTCGTTATAAAACCGCCAAATTTAATATATCTATTGAAGTAAGAGTTCTTCCCTTACATAAAATTTACAATAAATATACGGGCGCAGTTTTGTTATATGTTTCTTAACAGAAAATATTTTAATTCCTGCCGAAATTAGCTATCAGGTGTCCAAAAACAAACAAACATTAGCCAAAAACTTTCCATATATTAGGTTATAGCGAAAAAAACGCATACTCTTTATATAAGTTAGAAAAAATAATGAATTTTAATAAATATATAAGTAAAACTAAAACCTTAAGTACATTTTTACTGGAAAACGTGTTTTATTTTAACCTGATTTTAGCCGATATTTCTAGCTCGAATATTTAGCTGATTTTCAGTCTGTGGCTACTAAAAACGTCTACTTTTATCCAATAAAAGGTTTAAATTTCCATTAGAAAGCCAAAACACAGGCTTTACAGGAAGGTAAAAGCATGCAATCCTAAATTCCATGGTAAATAAAACAAAGCTTACTTAACTCTTTTCTGGAAGGCCGCACTTTTATTTGTGATTACATTATTAGAATAAACATTTCTCCAAACGAAACGTACAACATTCTACAATGAAATAGGTACTAAAAGGAAATACATAAACTGTCATTATAGCTTCTAATAAGTACATTGCGACCTCTAATAGGAGTCATTGCATTATTTATTGCTATTCCAACTTATAAATTATGTCTTGTATTTATATAATGTGTCCTGACTTCAAATATAAGTAAATAATTTATATGCATTTAAATTTTATCAAATGATCAAAATTAAGGCAATCAAAAGATCCAAAAGAACATTAGTTATCTGCCTTGCACAATTAATGTTACTGAAGCAACATTCTTGAAGGTGGTGTATTGAATACACTTGACACCCATTAAAAAGGTCAATATTTGTCAATATTCATTCAGTTGCGATCCTACTTTCTACGAGAACAAGTTTTCTCAGTATGAGTGCGATTGTGAATCTGACATTCAGTGACGTTTCTATTGATGTTTTCTACATTATAACCTTTGTTTTGAGGAAAATTAAGATTTTTATTATCATAGTCCTCGGAGAATTAAAAAAATTAGAACTTCTGTATTCGATTTTAAATTCGTTTTAAGGAGTAATTTGAGGGTCTTCGAATTTACATTACTCTTTTTAGGCAAGTGGTTATCTTGTACCCAAATGAAAAATAGTTTGAAATGTAGTGATTCTTATCCGACGTTTCGAATATTATTATATACATAATCATGGACTAAAACTATTAAAATTAGGTAAGTAATACGATATAACAACCACATTTTACTTGCTTTTAATTGAAAAGAAAAAAATGTATACGTCAAATTATATGATAACATAAATTTATTGGTTAAGATCATTATTAAAACCATTATTAAACGGAAAAGAATGTTTTACTTATATGAATGTTATTCTGATTGTTAATTTATGGGCCTTAATTAGAATAATTAAACAACAACCTATCGAATTTTCTTTCTAAATTTTTGGACTTTACTTATGTTTAGAATTAGAAAAAAGGTTGGAACTTTTGTAACCTTTACCGACCTAATTTCAAAACCCTTTTGCCCTTTCTAAGTTCTTAAACTTCTAGAGCGTTTCTCTAATCCGATTCAGAGTTTCCAAGGTTTGAAATTATAACGAGAATAATTCCAAAACCAAGTTAAGACTATTTAAAAAACTACGTTATTAATCAATCAATCAAAACAGTTAAAACATGCAGATTCCCTTTGGATGTAGTTGTGGATGTTGAAGGTTGCAGAAGAACTGCTGGAATCTTCTTTCTAGATTTTAAAAATATTATAACGCTTAGAAGTAAAATTGAGATTTTAGAAATCACTATAAATCTCAATATTAAATTTCAAATTCTTTTCTGGCATCCCAAAATTTTTAAGGGCCCGTCTTCAGAATGATTTAAACTTTCTATTGCTTGAAACTATAACGAGAAAGCTTCTAGAGTTTACCTGAGATCATTTAAGAAGATCATGATTACTTTCATAGTTCCCAGAGAAAAAAAATAAAACTTTAACGAAAGGTGTAAATTCAATATAGATTTTAAAGCACTTTTAGCCATTTGGATTTTTATAAAAATCTCTGGAATTTGTATTCTAGACTCTCTTTAACGTTTAAAATGAAAATAAAGTTGTGGGGAACTTCCGTGAAATTCTACAGAGGTATCATAAAACTCTGAAATCTTTTTTCTGGTTCATTGGAATTTCCTAACATTTAGAATTAAAATTGAAACTTTTGAAATTTCAGTAAACCTAATATTTATTTTGAACCCATTCTTACCTTTCAAAATTCTAAGGAATCTAAAAAATATTTAAATGAGCTAAAGCATAAAGAAAAACCAAAGGAACCTCTATAGTTTCCTTCAGCATGATTCAGACTTTATATTCTTTGGAATATGAAAGAAAAAGATTCTAGAAAATATCCGAGATCGTTTAGGAGAATCTAGATCTTTTTCATATTCTTCGAAAAGTTAAATATTTTGTAACTTGCGCAAACGTCCTATATTCAATTTAAAGTCATTTTCGGTAATAGTTCTACGAAAACAATTGGAATAGTTACTCTCTACCATTTAAAGTAAGAATAAAATTGTTTGCGACTTCTGTAAACTTTATAGATTTAATAAAAAGGCAATCTACTCTTCTACAATCCTAGTAGAACCTCTAGAGTCTTTTCGGCATGATTCAAATTTTCAAATATTTAAAATCAAAACGACAACGCTTCTAGAATATACTCAAGACCATTCAGAAAAATCTACATATTTGTGAATGAGTAGTTTTCTTAGAATAAAAAAATAATATCCTTTAACCTTGTAGATTCAATGTTAAGGCGATTTAACGTAGAAGGACCAGGAATTCTTATTCTCGATTCTTCATTGTGTTTAAAATTTAAATGAAATTCTTTGAAACGTCTGTGCACCTTCTAGATTTGATTTTAGGGCAAGTTTTGTAGTTAGGGTTCCTCACTAATCACCTCAAAATACCGAAAGGAAAACGAAGATAGTGCGGGTATGACTGTATGATGCATCTACTCGACACCACGACTTTAAAAAGACCGGTATTATTGTGCAATATACCCCCCTTATACGTTCAGTAATATTAACGGAGCATCAATCGAAATATATTTACTTTTAATATCATCAATATTATTAATACGATATACCTCTTAAATGATCAATACATATCATCTTAGTTTTTCTCTCTATATCATCTTTTTCTCTACATATCATCTTAGTTTTTACAAACAAAAGTAACCTTATATGAAAGGTTAGGCAGTTCTATTGTCGACATGCATATTTGTAATTTTATTGATAGAATTAAACTTCGGTCTAAACGTACCATTACTCTTAAACGTACATAACTACAAAGTTACGACCTGTATTTGTATAACATCACTTCTGACAGTCAAATTTATTAATTAGTTTGTCTGCATTTCAAAATTCCTAATTGTTCTAACCTAAAGCAAACAAAACATGCATATCAGTTAAAAGTTTATTGTGTCAAATCTAGAAGCTTAAGCAAAAAATTAGAAATAAAATCTCCGATGATTTTTGTTGTCATAAACCACTTCGATTAAATTTTGAATCACTATAAGGAAGTGAGGGGGTGCGTTTCTGTCGGGCGGAAAAGTAACAAATTAGTAGCAAAATATGTCGCCTAAATTATGTCGATAGCTTATTCTGCCCAGGAAACACATGAGAAGCTACAGAGGAGAAAGTCTTGAGCTATAAATTATGGGGTTGGCCCGATATAGGTATAAAAGGGAAACTAGTGTAACACATATTTTTAAAAACACTGAAAATAAAACAATTTCTGTTATAGGCATCGTATGAGCAACCTTGTTGCATGCATACCCAACAGAATTCTGAGTAATGCAGAAAAAATAAAATTTGAAAAATTACTTTCATAAAAGTAATAAAAATTCTTATATCCTCAAACACTTTTGACCTCAAACAAGATTGACATATGGTGAATTAAGCTTTATAACCATTATCGTTTTCATAACCGAACGGTGATGTCATTGATCTATTCACCAAACTACATAAATATTTGGACATAAAGTTTAGGGACGCCTTGAGCTTGATTTATTAAAAAATACGCAATTAAGATCGAATTCTAATTCAATTTTTATTCAAATGAATCGCCCACCCGAGGCCAGTCACAGCTGTGCACAAAGTGTCATTTTTTTTAAATAATGACAACGCTTTGTTAGTTTTAAAACATACAAAACCGAATGTAAATCCGCTCAATACTTATTCGTCGTATAAATCATGTAAATCGTAACCATAAACAAAGAAGATAATAGTAATTACCGAACTTGTAAATTTTCAAAAGTTACAAAAATTATTAGTGTCACAATATCATTACAGAGTTGATTTAAATGATGTAGTGTTTACACTTACTAACCTATAAAATTACACGAGTACTATGAAACACAAACAAACGTGGAACCTGTTTATGTAAACTTTATTTACGAACAAGATAAACGCTGGGCAATAAAATTTTTTAAGCAACATACTTTTTCCATCCGTGCTTATTTTTATCACTGCTGGCTTATCGATGATTCCTTTTTTCCTCTTAAAATCATTTCAATTGAATTTAAAGCGGCTTTAATGGAAAATATCTATGTATTATGGGAGCTAATTAACTTGCAGAAATTTTAATTGCGAGGCGCTGATACGGCGTGTACAAAAAGAACACGGCGATGTATCAACGTGTGGAGCGGTGCCGTTTTATTAACGCGCGCATTTTTCATTCACGGGGTGTTGTTACTCAGGTATGCAATGCGGACGAAATGAAAAATTCCTTTAATAAATACAATACGTGGAAGATGCATATGTACTTATGCCGTGAATGTTAAGATTGTACATCAGGAAGAAAATTACTAGACGTGTATTCACTCGTCCTGGAGGGAATACGATGTGATTGAGAAGTGCCTTTTCGGATGGCAGTACTTACCGACGACGTTTAAAATTTTTAATGAAGTATGGGTTAATAGCTTTAATATAGTACATAAAAATGAACTTCATTACTGGCATTTATGGTACTTTTATTTTCACAGCGAAAGTGCAGATTGTTTGTTGAAGAAAGGTTTTATAAATTCTTTTTCATAAATCCGTTTTGTTTATTTGGATAACATTTTGTTCAATCCTTCTTAACTGTAAAAGCAAATGGACATTTGTTGATCGCACTGTACAACTTCAAGAAGAAATACCCGAACATCTTAGATCGGTGAATTGCCCATTTAATCGTCAAGGTTTATGCCAATTACGACCTGGCTAGTATCGGGTTAAGTACCCACTTAACCTTTCAAACAGTGAATAGAATAAATTTTCATTATAATTGCTTAAATTCGGTAAAATACGGGCGTACTCATTCGCAGAATTACCAAACGTATTTTAATGTAAAAATAATTCTTACTAATTTCTACTACTTTTTAAGTAATAAATTTCCACACACGAATTAATTTCCGATTCCATTCCATTCGGATCTGTTGTGGTGTGTTATGAAAATTTTGATCTAATACGCCTCTGAATTGTATGAAAATCTGTTTTTCCAAAATCAAAAAATAATATAATTTTCAGTAACCAGGTTTCGAACAAAATGTAGGTTGTATTGAGGCAAATGGTCACATTGCTGGATTTATCTACAACAAAATCACCCCAGATGAGGGCATTCGATTTGGATAAGGTTTTTGATATTGTAGATCATTCATTACTGTTGAACAAATATATACTGTTATGATATTAGAGGAATATCACATTACCTATAGATAATTATTTAATAGGATAAGTCCCTACTCTAAAATACCCAAGCATCTGTCAACTAGTTGATCCTGGCATACAGAACAAGTTTAGGTCCAGTACTATTTATAATTTTGCATCAATGATTTACTTGAAATTTTATCCAAACATGAAACTGCGGCATTATGCGCTCAAATGATACTTGGTAAGAATATCAACAGATTTCTAAATACTATCTATAATTGGTTAAACGAAAATAATTTTCTTGATATTGATAAAGCAGTAAATGTTATGTTTGTAAATCATCTGGATTCATGCTCTTTAACTAATAATATCTTTATCAGTAAAGTATGGGTAAGGGTATAGAGTACTAGGCGTCGTAGTGGACATGCAATTAAAAAGATAGGAACATATTAACAACACTGTCAAAAAGACTAGATAGTTCATTCTTGTTTTTTGCTAAGATCACCTGCTAGCTCAGAAAGCCCTTGTAGCTTTGTATTATGGAGAATGTTGCTATATTATAGCCTGGTTACTGTAACACCCTTATTTCATTAGTTAATGTGAATAATGCATTGATAGGTAAGAAAGGTAATCATGATACAAAATCTAGTACATCTAACCTATCACAAAACTATAGGTAACTGAAATTCGTCATAACTATACTTCATTAAGGAATCACTAGATTAATTCTAATAGCATAATCAGGTTATAGTTGATACTGTTACGGAAAACTAGAAATAAGTAAAAAAGAAGAAATAAATTAATAAATATAAATTAATTAAAATAAATAAAAAATAAAATAAAAAAATGGTTAGGTCCTAATGAAACAGTAACATTAATTTAAATTGTATTAGTGTTAAGTTGTCTAAGTGTTAAGATTTAAGATTTTGTAACTGATAAATCCATACAATTTTGAATTGATTCTAGATAACTGACACAGTCATTATGCGATTATTATTATTATATGTTAGTTCTTAAGATGATGATATTTACTACCAGCGGTTTATTATCAGATATAGCACTGGTTGAAGAATCATCCAACGAGTTGCAATATTTGATATTCGTACTGTATTCAAATATTATGTATTAATAACTGGTTTAATAAATAAATACATTTTTGGTGACGTAAACGGCAATACGGTTTAAAGACGTAATGTGGCAATTCGAGATCTTTTCGGAATTACTAGAGAAATTCTTACTTGGAATAATGAATTCCGATACAGAAGTTATGAGCTGAGAAAATAACCCATTAAAAAAGACTTTTTCAACATGCGAATTTTCAAAAGAGGTTGAAAATGCGTAAAAATCAAATTCGCGACAAAAATCTTCATTGGTCTAGACACAATCCCTTCTGATTTTTGAAAGATATATATATCATTTTTTGATAATATCAAAATTGGCCGGCACTAAATTATGTTCTGCAATAATCACATATAAAAGACATAGAAACCCCAATGAGTGAAACGTTACCGTGGAGCAGATATAGGTTTCGATCACAACCAAGTGGTAGCACAATCCCATATAAACCAGACCTCAAAAATCCATAACAAGAAAAGTAATAGATATTAATCGCGTTAAGAAGAAGTATTCAAGTAGCAAGTAGAAACAGGCATTTAGCCAAACCTAAAGGAAATCGGGGAAATTGAGGATAGAACAAACGTCGACATGTTGCTCCATAAAAAGGTTGCAGATATGATCAGCGTTAAAGCAGATGCATTTTTGTGAACAAACGGAAATACGGCCATGGATACATGGAACAAATGTTTTAAGATCAGGGGAAAATGTGTGTTTACAAAGTCTGCAAGGCGAAACAGGACTGGAAATAACAGAAGAAGTACTACATGTAATACAATCATCAAGAACAATAATTACCGGAGATGGCTGAAATACCATCGGAGGTGCAAGAAAATCAAATTTAATTACTAGTTTCATAAAGCAGGACCTCGTCTTCTCTTCCAAATGGCCAACACTGAATATCGCTCGATAATCCTAATGAGTCAGCCATACATTGAAAATACTCTTAAAAATGATTCATAGCAGAATATATAAAAGCTGGAAAAAGAAGTCGGAGACACGCAGTTCGAATTTAGGAATAGCTTCAGAACCCGTGAAGCACTTTTTGCTTTCGATATACTCGTTTAAAGATGTACGGACATAAATTCAGACATATATGCTTGTCTTATAAGTTTTCGATAACGTGAAACACTACCAACTTGTTGAGATACTGAAGGCAAGCAACTGGACACGCGAGACATAAAATCCAATCTTCATTATAACCGGAATGCAACAATATGGGTCGAAAAGGAAACAACCCATGAAATCGATATCAAAAGGAGAGTTAAGCACGGCTTTACTGTAGAGTAATAATGAAAAAGACGTTGGAGGAGGACGACAAAGAAATAAGGGTCAATGGGAAACCTGTGAGCAATATTAGATATGCCGACGACACAGCTGATTGCGGAAACCATACAAGATCTGCAAATGGAATGGCTAGAGCGATTGAAGAATATGATCTCACACTTCATTTAAAACACAGAGTATATGGTTTGTTTTCAGGATGGACGAATACATGGCAACGCTATGTATAACTAAATAAATCTCTTTTTCTTTTTTTTTGACATTTTAATTGTTTAATAAAAACAGTACAGTGAAATACGAAAGTTTGAAAATGACACAGTTTTTCAGTTATTTCGTAGCACTATTAAAGTTACCTTTCAATATTAGAGTGTAATAATAATCAATGTTCCTACGAGAACACGAAATATTTCGGAAAAATTCTGTTTTTATTTTTCAAAAATTACTGGTTTCGTCAAGGTTATTTTGTGCCAGTCCTCTTTCCGTAAAATAATGCCATTTGCACGTGCGACATTCAATAAGAAAAATTTTCTACTATAGAGTACTACTACTCTACTATAGAGTACTTTCTACTATAGAGTTTCAACTATAGAGCTGTAAATATTATTTTAAATGAAAGTATCGTAACTTTTAAAGACCTGACAGCGATGGTTTGGAGGAACAAAATGTGTGAGTGCTAGCGTATAAAATAACTCGACCACTATAATTTATGGAAATTGGCATTTCATTAAATAAAAAGCACGTAACGCTTGAAAACCTCCCATAACAAATATAATAAAATATTACACGGGTCTTACGGTTTTACAGTGCTCGAGGGTCAATTAGCTTCTAGTTTCTTTTTGTTGGATCAGAACCGCTGCTAACCTTCAATATTATAAACTTTTCTCTTTTTCTTTCTCCCTCTATCTTTCTCCGTGTAGGCCAATTGCTGTTTGTTTTTCACCTGTGCCGAACGTGCAATTGTAATTTACAAGGAGCGTTAAGTAACATTAACTTGGATAGATCAACGCGTAACATGCAAGGTTTATTTTTATAGCACCATTACGCATAGATAACCATCATGATATAATCGGCAAGGAATGGGTTCTTGACCGACGCCATTCACCATAACGCAGTTCGGCAACGTCGAGAGGATGAACACGGAACAAAAAAGGCAATCGATGTTTGAAGTTTTTCCATGAATCCAATTAAATAATAAAGCGTTCCATAAACATAACGCCACTTATAAACCCTTGACAAGACAAATTTACGCTTACAACTGAAAATATTCTTGGAATTTCTATACTTTCCACCTACACGCCTGTAATCAATTCCCGACCCGTTTTAAATGCTTCAAAGGAACCGTCGAAGTCTTTAAACTAACTTATCGCCCATAAAACTACCGCAAAGAGCTGTTCGAGTACGAGTTAAGAGCGAGATGGACGAACTTGGCACATTTAACGTGTTTGGAAGGGCATGGGACACATTTGCAATTGCGGGGAACATTCAGAGCAGCAAAATTTTACAAATAAAAGAGGACAAGGAAATATCACATTAAAATGAGAAGTGTGAAAACGCACATACTTGTCGTACATGATCAAATATAACTCATTTGTCAATTCGTATTCTGACGGGATAAGAAATACTGAGGAGTGTGGCAGAACTCGACCACTTTCGATTTTATCCAAAAGTAGGTAGTCTTTTGGAAGCTTGAAAGGATACATACATACGTACTGAACAATCAAGTTTCAAGTGTAAACCGCTGTAACGTTCTGTACACCAAAACGGCATTTCTTCAAATTGAGTATCGTTTTCTGATTGATTAAATTAATTAGGTTATTATGCGTTAGGTAACTTATTCCAAAATGCTTCTATTGAGGCCCCTATTATAACCCTTCTAAATTTATTCCATTATTTCTCAATAAATACTCCATCCTACTCCATTCATAGAGAATTAAGTATTGTTTTTTATTTGAATCAACTAGGTTTTTCCTATTATGAACCAATAATCTTTTTACAAAGAAATTAGAAAGAAATTCGATAACGACTAATTAAATCCTCCTAAGAGGAAATAAAATTCAATCATTCTTGACCGTCACAGTTTTGTGTTCCAACTTTCATTCTGACGAGATGTACCTCTTCGTTAAAATTCTTTTCATTATTATTATTTTTGAAATTCGCTAAAATTCGTCTTAAATGTCAAGATTCTGAGTGGTTGTCGGAATCCCGGTACTTCTTCTCTTTGCTAGTGCAAAGAGCTAGCAGTGCTAGCAAATTTTTGAGTAATTTTCTTTTCATTAATTAGTATGCAGCTTAAAAACGTCATTTAAAAATTCAAAATACCCGAGGAATGGGTATGTATAGAAAACCATCTCGCACACTTTAATTGCATGGAAATATACAAAATTTTAATTAGTTATGGCAGGTACATAATCAATCAGTACTTTTGTATTAGGTACTTTCTGCCATTTTTGATTGCTAGGTTATCAAATCAAAAAGTTATTATCAAACAGTAAATCAAATATTTATTATATTGGTTACGCTTTCTATTAGTTTCTTGTTCTTCTTTATCTATTCTAAACTTATTTTAACCTTTCTATTCATTCTATGCTCTATATTATTCTATTGTATATTATGTTATTCTAAGCTTTTATAAGTAAATGTTCTATGGAGTGATAGCACTTGGGCATCATCAAAACAACAGAGTGTTGGTTTTGAAGATCTAAAGATGTATTTATCTGCGTCAATTTTAACCTCTAAAACGGCTGGTTATTTTTTTAACAGAACCTCCGAGAAGCTATCAAATTTGCACAAGATTAGATTCAAACTTTAATTGTTCGTTAAACATTGGTTAAAATGAATGATTAGTTAAACACGTGTTAAAAAGATTTAACCTGGGCATTCATTCAAAATTAACACCTTACCTTTGATACATCTTTGATCAAAACATTCCTTGTACAGTTCCTGAAATTAACTCAACTACGTTTATTAAGTAAGTATATTTAAAATTCAATAGAGTGTGATGGGTAGACCTGCTTATTTAGGCGTAATCAATTAAACTTTGGTTTAATATCGGTGAGTAGAGGTCTTATGACGACTTTTACAGAGAACTCCGCTTTATTTGATATCGGACATTATTGAAAATGCCACTTCACACAATGAGTTGGCATCAGTACCATGGCCAATATAACAATGGATTTTTTCACACCTAGTCAAAAGGAATTCAGTATTTGCTACTAAATTCGGTTTAGTAGCAAATAAATCTGGACAATTCATCAATGATTTCTGCATTTAAAATTGCCCAAATTATTTTCAGAGATAAAATCATACGAACTTGAAAACGTTAGGAAGACATCGTTTTGCACACTTGATTCTCATAAGATAATCTTCGTCAAGAACATATGAATTTTATAATACAAAACTGATTTAGGGCTTTAGCGGATTTAGTTTAGAGTTTGTACTTATAATAAACACTTTTTTATACACAGTAAAAGGATTTTATGAAATTTGTATGAAGTATGGCATATTTAAAACCACATTAGGATCTGAGGATATTTTTAGCTACAAGTGCTTTTTTGTTTAGTATAAAATAGGTACTTCCATTTCTAATATCACTAAATAGAGTTCATTGAAAATTTTTAAAATATCTGAAAAATGTTGATCCATCATTCACTTTTCTGTCCCATCACTGCTTTAGGGGATTTTTTGGACATTCGAAGGGAATGTCGCATAAAACTCTCCAAAAGTCTTGAGTACAATCCTGTCTATTTTATTACGTCCTCGAAGCGCCAGTGACCGACATTTGACGTCCATGGTCCGCAAATCCGCTAGGAACGCACAAAAAGATCGAAATTGTTATAATAAACAATAAGTGAGGCAAAAAAATTCCAACAGAAATTCAACGCCCCACAAAATGTGTATGTGTGTTTGTTGGGACCGCCAACAGAATCGAAATAAAGAAAGAAGATGAAGCGGAGGAAAACAGAGACATTAATGACAACTTCGAAGGTAATGGCTTAACTACTTAACGCGGTAGTGGGTGGTCCCCCTCCTCCACCCTGAGACTCGAGGCGTAAGTCTCTCTTTTTCGTTGGAGCCTACGGACAAGGCCGCCATATCTCCGACGAGAAAAAGCCACCTTTGGAGACCGAAGGTGCGAAAGTGCCTTCATGGAGAATGGAGGTTCTTTAATACCAATCGAGACATCGAAATAGTAGGTTTGTAGCAGCGAGCAGGCAACATGTTATTTCTAGTCACCAACACTTTTTTCTCTTGTGCGTTTTATACATTATTGTCAGCACATAAATGTAGAAATACAACTAACACGTTTGTAACCTGCGGTATGTTCCAGCAAGCAGCAAACATATCACAAACGTGTTCCTTTTAGTCATTCACATATATTCTCCTTCTGCTTTTACCATTAAGATTATTGTTAATGCATAAATGGGCGCCTAGAAAAACATGTTGCTGCTGTTTTCTGCTTGCCAATATAACTTTGGAATCAGAGGGTACACTGGAACGTCTAAAATAAAAGACGCAAGTCTGTGAAATATTTTGGTGCAACGCTGGAAATCGATCTTATAACTTATATGTGTTGATGAAGCCAATAAGTACTCTAACAGCTTGAGTACCAGGGATCGACTAAAGTAAAAAATTTTTGGAACAGAGTAACGATCATAATAATTAGGAAAGCACCCTAGGGTGATCTGATGGACAGAGTAGTAACTTCATTGCAATTTTTTAAAATGAAGAATAATTGAATGCCATCTAACTTCCGAAATGAAATGGATCACGGATCAGCTTGACGTTCCTTCTAAAAACGATTTTGATATTCCATAAGTACTGAGCGAGGAAGAATTTGTTCACATTATCAGTCTTTACAATTAATAAGCCTCACTGGACTACCTGGCTAACATTCATAAGTTTAAGACTGCTCGAAAGGGATTCAACCCTCGACACCAGACCAGTTTTAAACATATAATGAATTTTTAAACTTCCTTGATACTCAGAATTATTGAATAAAACTTCGTTTATATTCTTTGATCATGATTTAAGCCAGAAACTCCTCGTAAGGAGTTGAAAGTCTGCCGATTTGTAGACAACAGTAGTTTCGACACAAAATTGGAAAAAATCGGTCGAGTTTTATGTTTACTATGGATTTTTAAACTACATCAAGATAACAAAAATTATAATTACAAAACTTCGTCAACCTCTAAACGATACTCCCATCCATAGATATACGAATTAGGAAATAATCGGCCCAGTTGTGAAATTTTGAAATTTTAAATGTGGTTTATCTAAGTTAATTAAATTTTGTTTGGTTTACCGGCTAACGTCCGTGACTCCTAAATTGCTTCTAGTAAGGAGCTAAAAACTCCAGACTCGTCTTCCAGGCGAAACTTCCGCCGACACTGCACAAATTTGGGTCCAGAACGTGAGAAGAGTTATGAATTTCTAACGAATTTTAAAATTTTGGCAATCTTACATTTACAAATCTTTGTTTCATTTTCCGGCTCAAAACCGTAAGTCTGAAACTCCTCGTGAGAAGTTGAAACTTCATCGATTTCCTCGATAGGGCAGTTTGTATGATTTTGGGACAGACAGACCAGTTTTGAATTTATTACAAATTTTTAAGTTTTGGCCAAATTATAAAACTTCGTTTTAATTCCAAGCTTATGACCGCAAGTATGAAACTCCTTCTCAAAAGAAGTTGATACTTCGTCAACTTCCAGGCGTTACTCCCACTGGCACTTTGTACGGATTTAGGTACAACTCCATTGTTTTGAACTTATAACAAATTTTTTAACTTCATCAATCTAAGAAATCTAAGCTCCTGTTACCGGGTTCCGCACTACTTCCTGATAAGTTAAATAACACTAACCACACATTCACCGACTCATGATCATAATTCTGAAATTCCTTTTAGTAGGATTTCCACATTCCGACACAATCTACGAATTTGGGGAAAAAATCAGTTCAGTGATGAGTCCAGATGTTTTTCAACCAACTATAAACTAACTAGTTTTTTAACTAACTACAACTACGATTACTAAAATACAACAAAAAAGTTTTGAATAAGTTCATGAAGATAAATAAACCTTTAATGAACATTTTGAGCAAAGGAAGGTGCAGAATGAGCACCTATGAAAGTCAAAATCTTAAAAAAGGACATTCGACTACTTCTCCAGAGTCAGATTTAAGGGGTGCAGGGATGTAACGGTATTGGCTATAAAATTTAGAGGAAGTTATTTGAGAACCGAGATGGGTGTTTGTTTAGTTGTCCACTTGTTTCACAGTTACTATTAGGATTGTTTGTTACCGTTATCATATAACTGTTGTTATAAATGTCTGTATATCTTTTTTCACTTCTGTATATTTTGGTGCAATGCTCATATTGCAGTTTGTGGTAGTATAGTGTAAAAGCATAAAATTGGTAATGGCAAATTAAACTGCTACTATTACTACTACTAGTTTCAGAGGAAGTAAATATACAATTAATTTTATAAAGGCATGGCAAAAAATCATACCAGTAGCCACAGAAATGGTCGAAAAAATTACTCAATAACTGAAATGCCTTCAAATATGAGTAACTCAAAACGTATGAATTTCAAACATTATTTCCTCCTAAAATTGAAGTTGGAATAGTATAGCATTCGTTGTCTCGTTTGTCGGTCGAGCTTGTAAATTTCACTGACTAACTTTTATATGACATTTGACTCACAGAGCCATGGGCGAAAGTGGGTGAAACTGTTCTAATAATAATTATCGCCCCGGTTGTGTTTGTCAAGATTGTTATGATCAAGTCCTCGACATAATTTCAGATAATCAAATGCCACTTTGCCGTCTGTCCGTCGTTCCTTACACCTCGGTCATTTTTGTTCTGAACCAGTTTTATATTTTCTTCGATAAATTACGGCCCCGAGGAGGTTACGGCTTTGATATAATATCGCCCTGTGGAATTTCACCTTCCGTAACTACCTTCAGAGATCGAATGAGTGAGAGAGAGAAGAAAGAGCTCCCTCATCAGCTGGCGTGCCGCGATGTTATGCCCGAACATCGGCTAAACCTTTATTAACGCCAGTTTAACCAAAACGGCAAATCTACTATAGATAGTCGATCGGTGACCGCTTTATAATTTTCTCTTCGGGTTTTTGGATAATTTTTCGGTCCGCTAATAACAAAAGAGGTCAATAAGCCCAGTCGGTGAGCAAATATCAGCGCAAATTGCTCTGCCTTTTTGTTTTTTAATAAGTTTAAACGATCCCTCGACGATACGCGCAATCGGGTTTCGATTCATGTTCAAAAATTAAGATTACATGTCTTTAATTTTATCCGTTTCTTCAGCTTTTGATATTACAGTTTGGCACGGATCAACGGATAAAATTGTCATACACGGGCTGATATTAATTTAATCACGGTTCATAACTTATCATTAAAAGCAAATGTCGGAACATATTATAACTACAATAATGCAATACATTAATAAATTAAGGCAAAAGTCTCGCAACTATTTTAGTAAATCGTGAAGCAGAGAACAACACGTTAACTCTGGCCTAGCCATTGTTGTTCTATAGGAACTTTCAACAGTGCCTTTTTCCCATTAGCTTCAGTTTGACCTACTGATACAGTAAATCGACTAAATGCGCAAGACAAGATACAGGTTTTATCTAGACAAAGGGTAATTGTATTAATAAGCATGTGCAAAAGCAGGTAGGAAAATTAAAACTCATAAAAACGGCGCGCACCGGAGAACATCACAAGGTAACGGATAAAATAATACTTTCATAGCACCTTTCTTTATAAATTATGACAAACGTAAATATCAATATCAAAGTGAACGTTCTTAGAACTGATCAAAAACTCACTGCGCCCTATTGTCACGTGATTGCATAAGACTGTACTCCGAGGGTGAAGACGACAAACCAATCAATTTTAATATACACCCAGTATAAAGCTCGAATTGAATCGCTTGCAAAAGAAAGGACAGTAAAATAAAGATATTTCATCAGTTTTCTCATGAAATGTTCTCTCTGGATACAATTTTATTATCTCAAAAGCGTCCCCGATTGGCTCGGTCGCTTGTGTGTATGTGCATGCCCATTCGTTTCCCTTATCAGCCGGAGCGTTTATCTTTTATTGTTCCGCATCATTGGGTGTATAAATAAATGATGCCGCTCGAAAACTATCCAATGAATTAGGTCGGATTGTTGGGACAATCTTAATTTCGACGAATGAAGAGTGAAGCGACACATTCAATTATCGACGCGATTGGTTAATGGGGTTTAATTAGAGCTCGGGCGGATTAGAACATTCGCGAGGCGAAATAGACTCGGAACTGTAATAGAGTATTTTTATACTTGAGCAAACTCATAGAGCCAGTGCGAGAGCCAAAACAGTCCCCAACAACATCGGACTATTTGTAGCAGTTATATTTATAAAAAAAATAAGGAAACATGAAGTAACAGGTTTTGTGAATAAAATGGGAAATTGCGGGTTCACGTTTTCTCAGAAAGAAATTTTTATCGAATTCTTAATCCAATAAAATGATCCGATGGAACTTAACTAGACACTGATTCAAATATACTGAAATCAACCTTTTCAATTTTTTATACGTGTTAATGAAACTAAATGGTGTAAATATGTTAAACCGAGTTTCAGCTACACATTATTTTCTAAAAGTGAATAAAAAGTGACACAATTTCAAAAAAATCAAAATAGTATCGCGAGAAAAGTAATATTTACTTTCACCTATACCGGAACAAATAAACAAATTAACTGATACATAACATTATATGGAATAACAGATCATCAAATGATTTTTACCACCTCCCATAAATGTGTATTTCATTTCAGTGTGCAAAGCCACGAAGGTTACAGGTACCTACATAAAACATTACGTACCGTCGTTAACACTGTAAAACTTTTCATGGATGCGCTTTAGTTCATAACTTTCTTAACGGACGCAAGGAAGTGCCCGCAAATAGTTTTGCCTAATTAACGTCGAGTTCAGTTAAGCATTAACGTAATTAACTATTCTACGGCGCACTTAAATCCACTGAACTGTGCCATAATGATTTTTCTTTTGAACACCTACCTGCCAATGAAACTGACAATTTCATAGCTAAATATACACATTTTGTTCAATGTTGCATCGAGAGTAATAAAGAAATAATTTAAAATTTTTATTATTTAGACATTACTAAATTTTGTTTAAGCAGTTCGGAAAGTGATCCTCCCCAAAATCTTTCATGTAATTCTAAAATACTAAATTTTTTGTAGAATTATACAAAACGAGTTTTGTGAAATTACATGCCTGGATAATTTTAAAGCGATTTGTTTTAAATAACAAAATTCTTTTTGTGAATTTATAAAACAAAGTAATTTATGTGGCATTACAAAATGCTTTGTAAAATTTATAAAGTTGTGTGGTCACAAGTTCAATGTGATTTATTATGTATTTCGTATAACCGTAATGTATTATTGCTGTTAATTTTAACGTAAAGTTCATAAAATCCCTATAATTTCACATAAACTGATAAAACTGTCTAATTTCATAAATTGTATATGATTGTACTTATGTGATATAGCAACAATCACATTATGAAGATCGTAAATTTAATGACTTTTCGAAATGTTTAGCCTTTGAGGGTAATGTTTTTTTGGGTAGTTCTATTACGCGCAAAACTGGCGATGACAATTAACATTGGTACATATTTGACATTTAACTTTTATCAGAAACTAAATTCCGAAAGAATACATAATACTGTCAAACCAACACTTACGATTCTTATTCAATAAGAATTTTCATTAAGTAAGTAATTATCTATAAATCAAAGATTAAATTGTTTCACATCAGTAACTCAAGTTAATGACCCAGACAAAAAAATTTATAGGTAAATTAAGTAATCAGCTTAAGTAATTAAATAGATTGGTAAATAATGCAAAAGATATTCAGGTATTATTTTGGATAGGGTTGGCACAATTTTTACAGATGCTGAAGAAGTTGCAGTTTTCTCAATTTTTTTTAGAGCGACATCACAAAACATTAGTATTAATACAATTTTCGATTAAATACACAAGTATGTCAAGGTCTGTTAGAGAAATTCTGTTTATCTAAGATTCTAAACTAAGGAATAAAAAATTAGTTGGGCCTGATGACGTAATAATAAATCTACATAATAAAGTAGGTATCAAATTCTATAATTCCATAATTAAACGTATGATTTTCTTGATAAACTTGTCATTGGAATAATAATGTACAGAGTTCAATCAAAACAAATATGGTTTCACGTGACCCAGTGATATTATATATGTATCAATTGTAGCGAACGTAGGCAAACCACCATTCAAACCACTTAATCATGTTGGCAAGAGTGAGCGTCTTTGTTTCTTTGTACGTTCGACCGGACGGCGATTCTGAATGTTTGTTTACATTACAGTTCGTGCATTTTAACTTCACAGTTTGCATGCAATACAATCGGAAAGACTGTTGTAAGAATGTTGAGGTTATCTACTATCCTTTGGAGAATGAATTTGTTAATGGATTACACTGAATAACTGTCTATTTGATGTACCAAGAGTAAATTATATAAATAAGCAAATTCCATTTCATTACGCTTTGAAAACCTTGACAACAGTGTTAGACTTTCCATGAATGACGTCATATTAGAAATGTTTTAAATGAACGATAATATATAATATTATATATAATACTTGTAAATGCAATTTTAAAAGTGAACAGCATTACACCTCTATATGAAAACGGATAGAGAGAACGTTGAAAATTATAGTTAGGTAGGTTTAAATACAGCTTTCTAGAAAGGTTGGAATCATTTCTTGACAAGTACGAGAAGTAATGGAATTTGAACACGGTTTTCAGTTACAGTTTCAAAATGTATGAAATAGTACGAAAAATAATAAACGCTGAATGAATGGACGAATTCTGTATAAATCGGGCAGATTTATGTAGGCATTACGGACGAGAAGAGACGGAAGTTCTAAACAAATGGAGGTGAACGTAGGAGTACCACAAGGGTCGGTATTAGGTTAGAAACACCAAACACATCACCAAGTGTTTTATAGTTAAATGCTCTTCTTAGTCAAATAAATGTTAAAAAATGATTTTTTGATAAAACGAATTATTATTGCTAGCTGCATAAGTGAATACCGTAAGTTTTTTGATCCGTAGGTGACATTATCAGCTCATACAAAGTCCTCATTGCCTGTATAATACAATATTTTCTCATTATTATGCATGTATATTGAAAATGCAACCTTGGTTGATTCTTGGTCTTATTTTAATCGATTGTTTCCTGTTTAAAATAATCCACCTCCTTTTGTAGTTCTGCTAATTGCAACTCCGATTTTCCGAGTCTCGTAGCGTGTTCCTTGATTACTGTCTTATTGACAAATATTCCTCTGCTAGTTGAGATGAATTTTCCGCTGTGAAGGAGAACGCAACATAGCAACACTGAACCACGTTATGTCAATAAATAAACATTAGACAAGTCTGAAATCCAATAATCATTAGCAACGAATTTGAGATCAGACATTTCTAGTAACTGTATCTATATGAAAACCGACGAAGAGCCTCGAAAAAAAATTATTCTTAATAATGGTGAAGAAAAATGCAAAAAACGAAACTAACGGAACACACCTGGTATAGGTTATGGATGGGGTTATGAAACATTTTTGTTAATTATCAGCTATATGTTGTAATTATCAATTTTCACCTGTCCACAGGAACTGGCCAATAATATACGATGCTGTACGATGGATCTGGCAACATGACAATAAACGCATGGGGGGCGCGCAGACTAGGTATTATGAGACATTTATTCTAGGATTTGCAATCAAATAAAGGAAGTATTAGGATTCGGTCTTCCCCAAAATAAATAATATCCCTATAACCAAACGTTCTAAAAAAAGACGATATGACAGCATTTCGGGAGATCCTAAAATTTTCCCGTTACTTAAAACTACGGAAGTTGTCGCCTCTAATTATCCGTCCTAATTGAGGCTCCAATTTGCCACTCTGTCCACCAACAGGAAAAAAAGTTATTCATTCCGCACAAAATCCACGAACTTCGATTACCATCGACCCCCCTCTAGCAACGACCCCTAATTAATCTGACAATTATCTCGTTATTTTCTCGGACTGCTCGGTAATAACGAGCCCTCTCGAGCGAAAAGGGGTGGACATGAGGTTATTTTGACAAGCACCGTCGAGCAGGCTCTTATCGATGACGATGATTTTTTTTTCAGTATTAATTAGCGATAATTAGTCGCGTATATCTTTCAAGTTCGTGGACCCCGTCTTTATAACGGCTCGTTAACGTCACGACGATCCTTGTTAGCGCTTTACAAGAGAAACTGTTACAAGGATGCAACGAAAAAAAAATGGTGCATTTCCTCCGAAAATGTGCATTTCGACTGGTTAGAAATACAAATTAGAAGTAGTCTGCAAATATAATAAATTATAACTGAAAGTAAAGGACGTAGCACAATTGTTCGAACATGCTACATGTTTTATTTATAACTTCCATACTATATTTCCTTTTAACAAATGCAATGTAACTACATATTAATTTAAAAGAAAAATTTCAATAAAATCTTTACATTTGAATATTTTTCGAACAATTTACTACACCAAAGGACTAAATTTTTGTTTGATCGTAATACTGAAAAAGACAATTATTAATTATTTAATAATATTATCGCTATAAACTAATAATATTATAGTAATACTAATAAACTAAAAAACTTTAGTAATGAAGATAATTTTTTAATAAATCACATGTTTTATGTGATGAAATGTAATGAACCGGTTCTTTGCATTTCTAAATGAAAACAAGAATTTTGTAACGAATATGAAATAGTTTTGATTATTACGCGATTCTTTCTATGGTCTTTTCCTTCAATAGTTATACACAATATTAATTTTATTTTTTAGATTTCAAAATAAGCGTCGTTAGCACGCTGATGGATCCTAGGTATTTCCTGTTCAGTGTGTGAAAAACCGGTATTTACTTCAGAATTTTTTCATATAACATGGATTTTTATGACACTGCAATGAAACTTATTGTACCTTCTGCTTCAAAAGCTACATGTTCCCGATGTGTACTTTTTGTTTTTAGTGGGTGCAAACCGTCACTAATAGAAAAATTGTGGAAATTATAAATTGAAACGTTTTATAAGTGGAAATCATGTTGAAATCTCTATTAACTTTATATAATTTATAATTTACAACCTATAACAACTATCCCCCATAAAAATTTTGTAAATTGAGAATGTAAAAGTTTTTTAATGAAAATTTAATTTAATTTGATCGAAATTGTATAATTTCATAGAATAAATATTGTATTATATTTTAGAACATATTTTATGGGTTAAAATGTGCAACTTTAAGAATCAATTCATAACAGCGGAATTGGAAAAAGTTTTTAATGGTGCACTTATAAATAATTAGATTTTACGAAATTTATAATTTATTGTAACGTCCCATTCATTTAAAATAAAACCCACCAAAAAAATTAGACTGGTTTTTTAATGATAATTTTCTTAATGTTAAGTTATATAAACGCTACAAAAATTATTTTGCCGGGAATAAGATAGGGCTACATGTACAGTGAAGTTTCTCTGAACTTTTCGTTTTGGAGACTTTTGAGTTTAAATGGCTCAGGAAACGTTGTGCTCGCACTCAAATGCAGAATTTTAACGATGATATAATTCAATTTTATCCTAAATAATACGAAAAGAGAAAGATACTGTAGAATTTTCTTTAGAAAAAGACAAATTTTGTATTGAAGCATTTTTAGGTAACTTTCTTAATTTTTTTAATTACCAGAAATTTGTTAAAATTGAATTAAATTTTTTTCAAATTTGTACTTTCATCAAACTCCGTTACATTTACTAGCAACTTTTACTAAAATTCGTAAAAACATGCATATTTCGGATGAAAAATCATTTTCTATCATGAATAACTGAAAAAGTATTCAAGCAACAAAATTTTTATAGAGAATATTTTACTTAGCCTTTGTTCCTCCATCCATTCTTGCGATTATTTTTTATGTAATACACCCTGCCCAGAAATGGTAACATCCATACAAGCGCACTTTGGTTTTAATGTCAAAATTTCAGGTC
The DNA here is from genome assembly GCA_963576515.1 of Cryptocephalus primarius. Lineage (NCBI taxonomy): Eukaryota > Metazoa > Arthropoda > Insecta > Coleoptera > Chrysomelidae > Cryptocephalus > Cryptocephalus primarius. The sequence continues at coordinate 6,795,633 of OY754938.1, read as the reverse complement.
AATCGATTTTGTCTGAAAGAATTCTAAGAGAAAATCAGTCAAACGCTGGACAATTTGTATTTAATAGTTACGATTCTAGAGTAGGTCACCATTAGAGCCTTATTTGGTCAAACCATATCTGGCTTTTGCTATACTGGCCATTAACTTGAATAACTGGTAAATTACATTTAAATAAACCTAGCTTTTTATCTTAAAATATTTAAAAATTCGAAAAGCTTTTCTCTACACCGACAGAAGTAAAATACTCGAATTGATCCCTCTTGTAAATTCAACGGACAACCTCGATGTATTTTCTAAAGTTTGAAATATTTAAAAATGAATAAAACGTATTTTTTCGGGTCCTTGCTAATTACATTTTTTAATCCGACTTCAAGGAGAAAGTGCACTTTCACTTCAATTACTTTGGCATTGATGGGGTTAACACCTCTTCAGTGCTGACGGTAAGCGTCAGTACTTGTATTTATTGACTATTGTTATTTAAAGTTCATTTCAGATCGTGAATTATCGGCAACCAAAATTCTACTCGAAAACATTATTTCACATCTTCTCCGTTATCAAAAGACTAACATTATCGCATTCCTTTAGCGTTAAATTGTCTTGTAACTTCGTAAATATAGTACCAGTTAATCTTGCATAAATATTTGCGCTTGCTTTTAAAGTGTTCGTAAAACACAATTTCGATGTTGTGGAAATTAGGTGAGAAAGTTATTTGCATTTCGACTCAATTATTTATAATGAGAAGGAAAGCAACGAATTATGACCATTTAAATGCTCCGACTTTGAAGTTGTTTCTCACTTCGAACGCACCAAGAATTTTCAGTTGACAACCTTTCAAAGCGTTGCAGTGACAAAATATTTTCACATTAAAAGTCCATCTCGGAGATAAAAGCCGGGCAGGATTCTACTTATCACTTCCTTGAGAAATGCATCACCCTATCACTTACTCCTTTTACGAAATTACCCGTTCGATAGTAGAATTTACTCAGCGTAATAAAACTCCAATATCGTCGAAACAAAACAGTTCAAAAAATTTAATAGAAAGAGTACACAATGCACACAGCCTGTGAGAATCTCGCCTCGGAAAATTTATTTTATAAGGTAGATATAATTTTTATCGCACTATCTGCGTAGTTTACACAAAGTGATCAAGTTTGAGAAGTTAGTTTCTTTCCATTATTACAGAAAAAAATATGTAATGGCACGCCCCTTTCGTGTCTAAATAGTCGACATTGACATTAAATCACATTACCCACAGATTTCTCCTACGCCATTTACTGTCAATCCTTTTTGTGCGCTAGACAATTCATAATAATATGTAATTGTTACCAGTTTCGTAACGATTTCAAGCACATGAGGAAACTGCGGGTAACCTAAAAGCAATGCGATGTTCAGTATTAATTAAAAAATTTCGAAGGTATCGTTAGTGCCAGCGTCTCATTGCGATTTCGCGTCTGTCAGACACGAAATTAGGTTAAAAACTTGTCGATTAAAATATGTTCACGGCTAATTCTAATCGTTACAATACAATTCTAAACAATTATTCCACAGCTTTTCGAGAAAGTTTCAAATTGGTATTATATTTAACAGAGCAGTACTAATTGACGAACAAAAACGTTCAGGGTCTGGTATAACTTGAAATGCATTTCATGCATATATACAGGGCGTGTGAAACGAGGGACATAAACAGAAAAACATTAAATCAATTTCTTAGGATTAATTCAAAGGGTATAAGAATATTAATTAAAGGTTGTTGTGTGATCTAATTGATTTATATTTTTTTTATTCATTAGCGATATATATAGATATCACAAATTCAGACTATTATTATATATATTATATATATATATATATATATATATATATATATATATATATATATATATATATATATATTAGTAATCTAGTATAGATAGTAATCTAATATAGATTACTAGCGTCGATAGCGTAGAGTAAGTCGACTGATATTTCTTCCTCGTCCACTAACACGCATTGTCCTATAGATGAAATTAAAAAATATGAAAAATTAAAACGTTAAAACAATTATTGATGTGTACGTCATGGTTTTCATTGACAAAATACCTCGTATATTGTCTTAACAAATCTGGAATTCTTAATGTTTGTATCATTCACCAATCCGATTTCATTTTTAAGTTATAATTATGATTATCTCATATTCTTTTATTATCAAAATTAATTATGGATTATACAAAAAGGAAACTTTTTATTTTCTTTTTTCATTAAAAAAAAATGAAAATTATTTTTAAAATGGAGAAGTAACATTTTTTGTCATATATTTTCAATTCTTATATAGAAAAACAAAAAAATTCCTGAAACGCTATCGTAGCGCAACCTACCTGGTCCAATTGTGAATGTAAACCATCCAGTGATTCACTCAAATATACGTAAAAAAATTGATAAAAAGTGGTCCAGTGGTTTGGGAGTTCTATGGCAAACACACAAAGAAGAAGAACAATCTATATATAGAGTGTATACAGCTAGATCTTATAACACCTACAGTGTTGTAAGGAGTTTTGAGGCGTTTTCACAAAACTGGCTCAATTTGACCTCAAAATGCATTTTTCAGCAAATTGAAGCAGATCTGATCATATCTACATGACAATGGGTTGTTCGGCCTCGTTGGTTCTATCCTCTAGGCCAAACAGACTACTGACCCTGTATATCTTGGACATTTTGGTATCTAGTTAGCGTGATATATTATTTCTACAAAAAATTCTACTAATGCATTAGTAGCTTTCTTTACATATGAGTGCATCAATGAGGTACTTGGTAGAAGCATCATGATTTTATTTTATTCTTAGCCGGCTTGTTAGTTAAACGTGTGTGAAACGGGAACCTTCCATTAAAACCCATATTAATTGTTCATCTACTGTCATGTGTGAACCTGGTTTGTATGGCTATCTGCGTACTTCTACAAATTCCTTCCAAATGTCAGATATGGGTGCAAATATACTCAGCCTTCTTTTTTCATTGTTTATCATTAAATCGCAAGCAAGAGGAGAGAAAATCAAATCTATTTTGTCTCACGATGGTTCTATAGTGCGTACCACAATATGTAGATTCAAACGTTACATTAAACGAAATGTGATTGTTCTTTAGACTCGCGGCAGGTATATATTACCCTAGTAGGGCTTTTAGTTGAGCTACTACTCTTATAGTGGGGTACAGCAATTTTATTTGAAAAATAAGTTTGAAGATTGAAACAAAGTAAAAGAGGCTAGAAAAACAGGGATGTTACATAGAATGAACAACTGGAGATTACTTTAAAGAGATTACTTTGAGATTACTAAGAGATTACTTTAAAAGAATAAACACCTATGAGAGAACCTTCCGTTAAAACCCATATTAATTGTTCATCTACTGTCATGTGTGAACCTGGTTTGTATGGCTATCTGCGTACTTCTACAAATTCCTTCCAAATGTCAGATATGGGTGCAAATATACTCAGCCTTCTTTTTTCATTGTTTATCATTAAATCGCAAGCAAGAGGAGAGAAAATCAAATCTATTTTGTCTCATGATAGTTCTATAGCGCGTACCACAATATGTAGATTCAAACAATACATTAAACGAAATATGATTGTTCTTTAGACTCGCGGCAGGTATATATTACCCTAGTAGGGCTTTTAGTTGAGCTACTACTCTTATAGTGGGGTACAGCAATTTTATTTGAAAAATAAGTTTGAAGATTGAAACAAAATAAAAGAGGCTAGAAAAACAGAGATGTTACACAGAATGAACAACTGGAAGAAAAGATTACTTTAAAAGAATAAACACCCATGAGAACAATAGAAAATAAATTTGTTAGTAAATTATCAAAGGTAATCGTAAATATTCCTGGGACGAGGTTGGCTGTTATGACGTGATAGAGCGTGGCGGCGCATGCGTTCTGATGGAGGCGACCAAAACGAAGAGTGTCCGTACAGATTTATTCCGCAGCAAAATGTTGCCGATTCGGTGACTCCCCAAATTAATGTTACATCGGCCAAACTGTCAAATGCTGTTAATCAATATATCGCAATCATTCAATAATTGCAAGTTCGTATTTTCGGGTCTTAAAACCAATCGATAAATTTCTGGGACTAGCTATGACAAAATCGCAGCTCTATGACCTGGACCGGACTTTTAAAGCATCGTCCATCTCGGTAATATTCGGTATCACTAGTCGTTTCCGCTTTGTGTACTTGCCTACAGTTCCTGTGGTTTACCAGATTATGGTTATTGCTCCCTATGGGATGTACAGTGATGTTATGTCTTTCTCAATAAATAGCCTATCTAACGCAGAAACAATTTTTGTGAAGTTCAATTTCTCAAAATTTTTGAGAGTTTCGCGAGTTCCAACGTATAAACTATCCAGCATTATAATATTAATATAGATGTAGGTAGTGTTGTTCAAACTTGTTTCTTTAAACAGGAGCACAAATGGATTTTCTCATTTTCTTTTTTCATATACCCTGTATATAAGGATTTAAGCGAAAGTGACTCGAAACGTATCTATCACATACCTAAAATCGGATCCCATAAACGTCCATATAAATTACGAATGAAGTCGCCCATTATTTTTATCGAGCTTTATCACATTTAATACGGGAATACATCGCGAGTCGAAACAGTCCATTGCCGTGAATGGAGGTAATTTAAAGTGAGTTATCGGTTATCCCTTTATAATAATGATAATGAAATGGAACCGACCGTATTTATTTAAATAGGAACAGAACGTTACTGATTATCATGAAAAATGCATGCACAGTTGTAAATTCTCATTGGAAAAATGAGTTCGATCTCGTTCCCGTATCAAATCCAGCCATTCAATCTAACTGTACCGTTCGAAACAGAAAAATCACGAACACAATAACACTCATCTAATGCCGTCTTTTATTTGTTCCAATATTCGCGATTAAGCCGTAAGGTTCTGCGGTCTACGAAACTAAGTATCCCAAGTCGTTTTATTGCGGCTGAGAGAGCTGACAAAACTTACGCTGCCGTAATTGCAATGGAATATACAGTTAACATGGGAATTGTCGGGTAATTAATCGATTGAATAATTAAAAACGGAAACGTGTAATAACAAGGTAAGGTTATATGTATGCGCATGCATAATCCGAGGAGTAAACCGCATTTTACTTTTATAGTTCAATTGTACCGAATCGACCACAGCTCACGGAATATTAAATACTGAAATTTTAATGCACCATTTGTCTCATTCCGATGTAAATCTTTTAAATTAGAAGCACTTTATTGGCTTTCCTTACAACGAGAATACGAAACTTACACAACGAACTGGAACTCACATGAAACTTAAAAGTATCATATTGATAAATAAAATTTAACGTATTGAAAACTAATTTGGTAATTACTCATTTATAGACGAATTTTCGGTGGAATTTCTTTTACAGTATTACAATTTCACCTCGACCAAGTGTTAAAACAATTCAACTCATATTTTTATTTCACGTACCACATTTTTAACGGGGCACTCAAGGCTGTTGCCTGGCTCATGTCGCAACGTATTGATTTTTTAAAAGCAAACGTAAACAATTTGTTTAATTTGTTAAACTAATTATACGCAGAATGCAAATTGAATTCGTAACAATAGGTAAAATAATAGGTTGTTATTATCTCAAAGGCACGACTTTTAACCTAGTTATTGGAAAACGTGAGAAAGACAGACAAACATACAGAGATAGAGAGAGGTTAGGTACAAAGTGCCGAAATTGTGCAATAATTACAAAAAGTACCCATTCTGTTCAAGGGCACAAATACATATGTCTAATTTGGTTAGGATCCGCCAAACGTACGGCGAAGCCCATACATATTTATTTTTATAAGCTATGATAGAACAAGAAAAAGACGATGTGCAGTAGTCATTAGAGAGTTTTTGCATTTCACATAACGTCGGACGCTATTAGCGTTTACCTTATTTTGACAGGAACGCATGCGCATTAAGCATTTTCAATAGCGCTACTGCTTAATGCGCATGCGTACCTGTCAAAATAAGGTAAACGCTAATAGCGCCTAACGTTATGTGAAATGCAAAAACTCTCTATTGTCTGTAAGTCAGTCTGTCAAGAAATTTAGTATAAGTACTTTTTGAGGGGGCGGAGAAAAGGCAAGCCAACTGTGAAAATCAGCTACTTATTCAGTATTGAAAGACAAGAAGCAAAATGGAGTGTGAGAAAACTATATTTTCTCTGGAGTTAGTAGCGCTAAATAATTTTAAGTGTCGCAATAAACCGAAGACCGTTCCAATTTTTAAAATATTTATGGATATTTTTGGCAAAAAGTCCCAACTATTAAAATTCTTATTGCAATCGTTAATCAAAATATTTGGTACAAAAAATTTTAAACATAAATTTTAACACGATCCAAATTAAATAAATACAAGGAGTGAAAAAACTTTAAAACTTTGTTGTCTACTTTAAGCCTCTGCAGATTAATTATACATTTTAGCATACTACTGTGTAAATAGTATATGAAAAAAATCGTTTGAAAAATTAAAGCTGAGACAGGTTAACGAAGTTAACATTTAAGAGTGCACCCAAATGGATATTTCAACATAACGTAAGTTTCATATTTAAAATGTGGAGTACTTAGGGTAATTTTATATATAGTGTGAGAAAATTTGAAAGCTAAAAGTTCACGCTGGATTTCTCGAAAGAGAACAATTCTAAAATTTAAAAACAATACCAATTTATTTTAAAATAAAATGTTCAATACGTATATGGGACTTGGGTAGTTACCAGACTAATCCAATTAATCTAAAAACGTTCCCATTTACATTAAAACAACTCGAACTCTTATTGTACGAAGATTACGGCGGTGGGACAACTCCATGAATACGAATGATTATACGGATTTAAGTTATCGATGATATCACTCGGGTTTCCTTTAAACGAACATCCTCTTCTACGATTTTTCCCGATATCGACATCCTGGCCGTGATCGAGACCCAGACGACGACGCGTCGTCGATGCATTTTCACTATTATTTAAAAACCAGCTGATGATGTATCGAATATAACTTAACGGATGTTGGCTACCTTGCCGTGTATGACTGCCTCTCGCCGGAAGTCACGAGCGAATATATTAAGCTGTAAATTTTTTTGAACTTTCTACTATTTCATTCAACTTTGATTTTAGCTCGTCTGCGCGGCGGTGAAAAAACTTGACGGTGCGAGTGTGTCGTGCTCTACTTTATGTGTGTTTGTACGGTTTTTTCTTTCTTTCTGTCGTAATGTATGAGTAATACTTTATGAAGTGTCGTGAACGTTATGCAATGAGGTTGTAGGAAGCTGTGGGCTTCAGTTTAACGCAGAAAATTTACGATCAGTAATAGATTTACCAACTTACAACGATTGAAAATACGATCTACATACATTTATAATATGAGTTCAAATGTCGATAAATCAGGATATTAAATAACGCGTAATCGACTGCTGATGGATCGGTGTAAACTCCTGTGACGTATTGCACGGATCAAGGTTTATCAGACTTCATTACTAGTCGTATTTCAAATGGGACAGGTGATCAATGATGTATCAATAATAGCATCGTTACCTAAAAATTGAAATTCGAAAAAATCGTCTCGTAAACTATTATTTACAACATATTTGAAATACTGCCGCATTTTAGGAATTGTATTGTAGTAAAAAAAAAAGTATTTTCACTATTTGTGGCAAATTTTTATATTTCTTGAACCATTTTGGACAAACTATCATGACTTTATATTTTTAATTAACTTCGAAATTTCATAACGAGAATTTCAGCCCAAAAGTTATACTTGAAAGAGATAGTTTAATAACAAGAAAATAAATTTTATTGCAGGGTATGCTCTATTATATAATATTTGATCCTACGAAGTCGCAGGATATGTTCAACCTAGAATTACAAATACAGTCCGCGTCAGAAAAAAAACTGGTTGCAATTTAATATTGGTTTTGTAAATTGAGAACTACTGAAAGCAGTTAACTCTTATCCTTACCGAAACGCCCATAAATACAGCCGCTGTTAGATATTTCAGTTAGCCAAAGTGAAACTATAGAGTCATGTTGGTACCGTTTTATTCTAGAAACTTTACAACGTTTATTACCAACTTAAATTGTTTATTAGAAGAGTGTAAACCGTGTGGGGAATGTTAGTCCATAGGACCCCTCCCCAAGTGGTGGATAAGGGAATATCTTAGATATGGAAAGTATCGGTGAAATAATTCATTCGGGTGTGACACAGCGTTGAGGATAGCAGGGGGAAACACTTTAATATATTTTCAAGAATTGTCATAAATGACAGAAAACCATGCAATTCGTAGAGATGCTGATCATGGATCCAAAGAAATAAGCGATTTAAAAATAGTTTTCTGTCAGGATGTATGCCCGCGCTGACTTTTCATGACTGTTCTTTGGCTGGAATGTTCAGGCTCAAACTTGATTTGAAAACATCAAGAAGAAAGCAGTTCGTAAACGAGAAAACATGAGAAGATTGAAGTAGGAAGGAACAAAGAAAAAAGAGCCAAAACTATAGATAGAAAAAAGTGCAAATATCCAGAAGAAATTGTTAACACAGATGAAGTACTGCAGGAGATATTTTATTCATTTAAAAAGATCCGGAACGAATTCAGCCAAATTGAGAAAAAGAAAGGCTGGATGACGGGCTCTTCTGCTCACGGAGACAAGACATAAAACGAGAAACAAGATAACAGAAAAATACAAAATGGAAAGAAATAGAAACGTTGGAACAAATCTGACTCGTTTAGTATGTCAAAGTGAAAATGAAGACCTGGTAAAATTGCATATACTTTTTATGGACTATCGACGAGAATACCCTCCAGAGCTTAATTCCACGGAGACTTTTCCAATGATAACAGAACAAGTCACAAAGGCAATATCTCAAGTGAAGAAATACAAGGCACTTGGTTCAGATTGCACCTATTTCTGAAATTGACAAATATAAAATTAGTTAACTGACAGGAGCAATTCAATTATATGAGAGAAATACCACGAATGTAGAGGAAAACGGAAATTATACTTTTGCCAAAGTAACATAATGCCAAATATTGTAACGATTATCGTACAATTAATTAGGTCTTATGACCCACTTGTTAGAACTATACTGAAAAATAATAGGTACACGGGAGAATGTCCAGTCGATGCCAAGAATATCAGAACATGCCAAAAAAGGCACAACAAATAAATAAATCAAACCAAATTTGGTGATTTCTACTAAAAAACTGAGTTACCTTTACTACTTTCGAAGTAAAATTTATCCATATTTTGTACGTTGATACTTGAAGTTTATAGTGCCTGAAGTCAGATAATAAGTCCACATCCGTTATAGAATATATTTTAGTTCATTGCTTCATCCCTTTACTAGGGAAACTAGAAACTCTGGCTAAGACTTAAGCAGCATCATCTACAGCCCTATTTCCGGAACCAAGGGAGATGCACACATTTATAAGACGGCATATTTTATTGCCAAATTATTGCTATGGACTATCCACTTTAATCGCAAAGGGGTGAAACAATAAAATCGAACTTGGCGTAATAAATTAGCAGTAAATTAGCAATAAAATAACGTTTTATAACGAATACGGACTTATTAAGTGGTTGATCTGGTTTAAAGACCCTGAAAATTTTATTCCCACTATAAATTTAAGTTCCCGTTGAGAAACTTAATTTTCAAAATTTCCCATTTTATGTTCTGCACCTCCTAACGAAAAATAAATTGTAATCTAAAGCGTCCTCCCAACATATTTACGATGACGCTCGTTAGTCCTAGGAAGAAAAAAGATGAAAATAAAAAACTATGCTCACTGCAACGGACCAAAACAAAACAACGGAGCGCCCCACGAAATAAACCGTTCCCAATTAATTTCGGATTTAATTAGACAGCTAATTAGACTGTTTAACTCAATTTAGGCGAGTAGAAAGTTCGGAACTAGCGCCATAAAATGTTCCGAATAAAAGCGGATGAGGAATGCGATCCTCGTTCGTTGGAGGTAATTAAAGAAATGTATGTATGAAAACTCGGGCGGTTTTTAAAACGTTCTCCTGAAAGAATTTTGTCGGCGGCACGCGAGTCAAGAGTGAGTAAGAAGCGCCACCCACGACAGTTTAGGAGGAACAATTGGACGTTTCCTTTTAGACAACAAACGTAACATAACATTACCGTTTCCGAAAGAGCTCATTTACTCTCCTTTAGTTTTATCTCGCTTAATGACAAAATTTAGGAAGAGGATAATTTCGCGAAAATAAAACCGTTTACTTCAATTTCGAAAAACCCACGTGCGTCGTACCAAATTTTTGAAAAATATATTCCGTTAGAAAGTTGAATATAACTGCAACCATAACTATTAACGGATGCCTTTCTAGTTACCTCTCAGCTCTTTTGCTTACATTTAATAAAGATAAGGAGATCGTAGGATTAAACAATTTATCCCACGCTATAGCTGTGAAATCGAAACGTCCCATTGCAAGCGCCGTTTCGGTGTTAGAACCTAACAAACGAACGATAATCAACAATTTCTCCTTATGTATTAAATAAACTGGTTTGTCACAAATGGGAGGAACAAACACTATCTGTCTTGAGACAGTTCATGCTAAATTTGATAAATCCACAATTTTTCATTATTAAACTTTTATTTTCCGGTTATAAAACTAGGATTAGAAGCAAGTAATGCAGACGCGACATCTGCGATCTCCAATTAGAACCGAGATGTGGGATGTTTCCGCAATATTCCGCAATTCCGATGATTGAAATTTGCTTATATTGTTTACTTATTTAACGAAACTAATTGATTTCAATTTGAAATTATTATTGATAATATTTCCTGAAACAATTCGATAACAGTGAACCACCGGACGTAAATACTTTGCCACCATTATAATAAAAAGTTTCTTATGTTATATCACTATACTTATATTACTAAAAACGGTCCTACATAACGTGTCTGGTAATGCACAGAAGCATAAACACAATGTTTTAATGTGTCATTAACAGTTAATTCAGTAATAGACATACCCTATAAATTACAGAGTTTTTAAAAATAATTTATTTTACAGTTCAATTATCCATGTATTTTCTGATAGAGTTGTCAATACAGACATTGTCTCTAATCAGTTCTAGTGTCTACTAGGCGTGAACCCGTCGCGACTTCGCTTGCTCACTTATTTGCATATTCTACAGTCTTTTCTTTACTCTATTCGAAAGTTCCTCTGGTTCATAGTAATTTGGTTTTTTCGCTATTGATTATAGTACACACTTTTCCAATATATTTCTTTTTTAAGCATGATAAATAAATAATAACTGAAATCTGTCATCTTGAGGGTTTTAAAGTTCTTTACCGATCATACCGCACATGTAAGGTACATTCACCTTTATAGCGTAATACCTTGTAACTTCTCAGCAACTTTAAAAAAGTTTTATAGCTACCCTCTTATCAATGCCAAAAAAACTAAGAGAAGATTGAATAGATTAGATGGATAAGGTGAAGACCTTACCAGTATTTTAATGAAACTGTACTAAATAATGTTGAAGAGTCTCAACGATTTTTAAACAACAAAATTTGAGTTTCAATGAATTCTTTGCGAGTTTTAAAATTCTATGTTATATAACTAAGTAGATTTTTGTGACATTTCTAACTGAAGTTCATAACATTGCATCGAATTCAATTCAGAAAATAATGTCAAATTTCATCAATACTACATTAAAATCGCACTAAATAACCTTTTCCACAAAATTTGGAGTGTAGGTAATTTCTTGCGGATTTTTAAAATAGGTTTAAATTTTTTAAAAACATTTCGAACCCAAGTTTCTATTGAAACAAATTCAAATTGAAAATCTAATCTTCGTCGGAATTTCATTATAGCCGTAACGAATAACTTAAAAAATAATAAAAATAAGTATCATAAAACTGAAGATTTAATCAATTTTTGGTTGTCAAGGTTCAGTGTTATTGGCATATTTTTGTTTTTAATGGTTTCAATCTTAAACACACAAAATAATATGTATGTTTATTACTTTTCAACTTATTTATTTCAACTTATTTCAAAAAATAAATATTTTGAGGTTTTGTTTTCAGTCGATTAACCAGTTGGTATCATATTATTTTCGACAATAAGTTTTGAAGAAAAAGCTGTTTTTAGCTTTAAGCAAACCTACCACTGGTAAAATATGTTACTTTCTAGTTTGGATTATATGATTTTCAAAGGGCCTTTGTTGTCCTCGTTTAATATTTAATGTTTTGCTGTTAAACTGCTATGTTGTGAACTCCTAGATAACCTTTTACAAATAAAACTGTAAAAGCACGTTTTCCTGCATTTGTTTGTTAATTCAATGTCTGCTTCAAGGGTTGCTATAAATTAAGCATACTACAAATTTCTTTCCATGGATACAAATGTGCTCTAAAGCCTTATAATACCATCTAAGACTACATATGGCTGCCTCGATAAGTCAAAATCCTCAAAATTTCTGTCTTTCCTTAGATTTCTGAGATTTTGACAACCGTAAAACAATTTATAATATTCACAGGATAACGAAAAATTTCAGATCTTCAGATTTTAATTCCGTCCAGCGGAAATAATCCTTTAGGTCCAAATAAAATTAATAACCGTTGTAGTACTAGCATTTCTTTTATTTCGATGTCAATTACTTGTCAAAAAAGACCATATAAAAACTGTTTTATTAAAAAAAAAAGTTATTTTGCCGCAATTTTACGCAACTTCTGGTTAATCAAAATTTATGTAAAATTGTCGTGATGTTAGTCACGACATCTTTATAAGATGTTAGCATATAATATATTTGAGTAAACTATCTATTTCTCATTGAATTGTCACCACTATGCATTAAAACTTCACCACTCAATACACCTTTTTCAATGTAAATTCAATTAACTAAAACCATAAAAATTAGGCAACCCTCTTAACTGCAACTGTTGGTACAAATATGTTGGAGTTCTGAGCTATTGCTATATCTTACTATTCGTAAACATAATAAAACTAATTATTACTCAATAAACCCCTTGAGACCAATGTAAGTATAAAAATAAAGTCACCTTTACTTAATTCCAAAATAAAGTCATAATTTTTTAGACGACTTCAAACCTCAAACATACCCTAATTTTCCGCCTACTTTTTGGATGAGCAACCTTTTAGGCTTTCCTAAATTTCCTATTCCTAGTATAAATTGAACCCTACTTTATTTTCGATCGGTCTTAATTTAGTACCTAATTCCCCTAAATAAAATAAGACGAAATCCAGTCTTTATTTCCCATTAAATCATTTATTCTACAACTCCGAAATTCAGAAATGTTTAGTATTCGGATTTTCTTTTTTAAATTTTAAATCAATTAGTGCAAATTTACATTTAATTGAATTTTATAAGATATCTACAGATAATCATACTAGTATCAAATTATATCTTATTTCTTCCATTACGGAAGTTTTAATTACAAGAAATTGTAATAAAAATAACTGGCATTGCAGCTTACACAAAGGCGCATCTCTAGAAATTATTTTTAAATCGATAAAGTAGTCTCGTTTTGTGAAGCAATTAAGAAACTCATATTTTGAACATAATGACGACAATAATTTCAGATATTTCGACGGTTGTTCAATTTTTGATTTTATACCAGGGTAGTTAATTTTGCCCGGAAAATCTTCCATGTGCAGGCTTTATGAGTAAAAAATCATAGCGACCGTATTTTTTACATGATAGAATTTATTTTAAGCAATAACATCAGTGTGATTGACGAGCAACACTTTGGGCATTCAACTTTGGTTGTAACAATCGTTGGCTATTAAAAAAAAGTCCGTATAAGGACGAATTACAAAACAGATATCCATTAAAAGAAATACTGGGGAACTATATAACATAATAATGTTAAATTCCTTTAAATCAATGTTTGATAAATGGTTGGAAAATAATTCTCACAAGCATTTATTATGGGTCTAATCCATTATATTTCCTACTTTACGTGCGCACTGTTACTGCTACATTATTTCTCACATACCGCCAATGAACAGTTACGAAAGTGTACCCTGGAAACGCAGAAACTAAAACTAAGACCTAATTTACAGAGTAATAATTATTGTCGCTTCCCACGCTCCTATTCATCCCCCGCGGGGATAATAATTCTTCCCTTAAACGTGAAACACCTGTACCCCCAATTACTTATACTTCAACGTTATTTTAAAAAATGGGAAAAGGTTGCTGACCTGAAAATCTCGCTAGGAATCGGTGGAAGCCGGTGGCGAGGGCCTGCGCCAGGCACCGAAGGGCCAGCGACAGGGCCAAAAACCGCCTCCAGCCCTCCCTTGGCCGCATCACGTGCGCCACTGGAAAATAAATAAAACTAAACATTAAATGAAATATTAACTGCTTTATGTGGAAGTAAAATGGGAAATTGATGGATGAGGAATGGTAAAAAGTGTGTATGGCATGACTCAGGTACGTTAGTCGAGCGATTTATATCAGTTTATGGTGATCGCCGAGGGAAATTGTAAGTTAATTGAGACGTATACTATTTAAATTGGTAACTGTTAAAACTGACTTTTCCTAACTTTTAACAAAGTGACTGTCATTTAATTTAATTTTAAGGTAGTTATGTATTTGAAGCACGGCATTAATCACTTACGCTCAATTTATCATACTGTTAACTTAAACACAATATAAAGTTATTTGAAAACGTTTCGAAATTCCAACTTTTCCTGAATGTGTAAATTTGGTCGATAGACAACATAACCACCGATGGTGCTTATAATAAACAATTTTTATATCCTTCCAATATGCGTTACAATAGGTCCTTAGAGGTCCTAGAAACGCAGCCGTTTCTGCAACGTGACGAATATTACAGTTGATCCGGGTGCTTTATAAGGGCTGAATGGGTTGAAAAACTTAGACAAACGTTACAAGTCGTTAAAAAGACAGTTTTCGAATGTTTTGATCGGGTTTCATCACTTTTAAAAATCTGAGAAAATCGAGTTGAAATTACTTCAGATAAATGGAGGAAAACTCGGAGAAAAAGTTATTTATCGTTATTCTTCAACGATTCCGTGAAATCTTTGAACTAAATTTACTAAAATAAGGAAACTAATTTAAGCTTCACATGAAAAATTCTTAAAAAATCCTCGAAAAAGGCCGCTGGGATTTAAAAACCATTTCGCGTTCAGAATACCACCTAGCGGCGAAAAATTTGTAATGAAACCCTTTGAGACAGTGTATGGACATGGTATAATAAAAAAATACCTGGTGGTATTATCTAAATACCCATAATCTCCATTTTGGACATAAAGTAAATCTCATTAAGGCAGATAATTACTTGGAGAAATTACATCTGCTTTCATGAAATTTACTGCCATATTCTAAAACATTAAATGAGAAGAAATTACATGTTTGTCACATCATGAAAACCAGGATTTGTCCTATTTTCAATCAAACAACAAAACAAAAATGATATTTGCATTAACTACCATATGGTCACTTGTAGAAACTATTTTAAAAAAACTTTTTTAACTCCCACGCAGTTTCGCAATACGCCTATACCTTTTGCTAGACCCATTTTTCGGCACGAACCTAAACTTTAATTTGGGTGATGTAATCCCGCGGCGTATCCATTTATACACACATTACATTTATGTTAAAATATTTCTATAGAGCTCTCATGAATTAAACAATAAACAGAACACATTAAAATTAATAAAATCGTAATAAATGCTGCCATTCCTGCAACTTTTATACGTATACCTACATTTAATTAACACCAAACCTACACATCGAGAGCTATCATTAAAAATCATAACGGTATTTGCATAGAAATTTCCATAAATATAAAGCACCTATCCGGGCATCGCGCCGTTTAAAGAGCCTCAGACGCGAAAATATCCCCTCAGAGCAAATTTTCCTTTTCGAAAAGGTGAGTCGCGAGATATTAAGCAATATTTACCAATATTATCTATCTTCTAATTATACAAAAGACGTGTTGAACTAATAGGTGACTAATCTACGTGTTCAAGCGACAACACAAGCAAATCGGTTTTGCAGGTTTAAAGATTAGAAATCATCGTAAAAACAGTTTAATGAACGCGGCTAACCTTCAAACAAGGCTTTTTATATTTATATGAGGTACTACAGGTTTTCCCATGTTTTTTTTTTTAAATAGCAGAGAGCGCGACACAATGAAATGATGACGAGTAATTAAAGTGATTATTGAAAAAAGTCCATTTTCAATTTAGAAGCAAGTGAAAAATACCCATCTATATTGGAAGTTACGAAGTCGATTTCAATTGAAATTTGAAACGTTCTCTTGATGCTCAGTTAACGCCATTAAATCTATTAAATCGCGATCTAA
Organism: Cryptocephalus primarius; assembly: GCA_963576515.1. Taxonomy (NCBI): domain Eukaryota; kingdom Metazoa; phylum Arthropoda; class Insecta; order Coleoptera; family Chrysomelidae; genus Cryptocephalus; species Cryptocephalus primarius. Next base: position 6,779,278 of record OY754938.1, on the reverse strand, counting down.
AGAGATTAACTTAATCACATCGGTTTTACGAGCCTAACAGCAAAAACATATCGTCGCCACTTAAATAAGTTTTAAATCCAAATTCCACTTCTATACATTTAAATAGGATTACCGTGTAAAGTTACTGTAAGAATCCAATAATTGTACAACAAAAGTAATTTTGTTGACGAGGAAATAAATGAATATAGTTTCCAGATATTCTACAATATTGAGCAACGTTGTAAAATATATCAAGGCTAATGTTTACCTAAATAACTTGGCTCAAGCTTGTGAAATCTAAATTGCAATATTATAAAGGATAATTTAATGGCATGCGCTACAGCCAAATATGTATCAGTTCTTTCTTTGATTTTGTATGTAAAGAAAAGCAACTTAAGTTAATTTTTTTTTTATGAATCGGAGTGGCTAAATTTAATTCGAAACTAGGTAAATCAGGTTTAATTTTGTAACTAAATATTTATTCTCATTTTGTAGATTTCTACAAGTTCATTCTAGATTTTGATATGTAAATACTCAAAGCAATACTTATAAATCGTCACCGATTCACATGTACATACGTAGATATGTAGTATGTTCATAAATTATTTCAAACAAGATCGGAGAAATATATTCTGACGCTACGTGATACCGTTAATGTCATTGTAATGAAATATTGCTGAATTAAGTTTATGATTTAATTACAACTACAGATTTTATGACACATGAGTTGAAAGCTGTTAAAGGACAAGTGCTATTGGAAAATTTTGTGATTATAAAATTAAATCGTAAAATTGTCATTCCGACGAGGAGAATATATAAAAAAATAAATTCTAAATTAACACGTGGGACATATGGAATTAGTCATCGTTCATTTTGTGCGAAACTGGTATTTTTTAAAGGTGTTTTAAGGATTGGAATTGATAAGCAGTATTTGTAACATTCTTAATTACATTTAATAAATCGTTGGATTGGTGTTTTTCAAGATTAAAGAGATATTACAAGGTTGTTCATAAATGTTAATTTAAATGCCATATTTATCAATCCGAGATTAAAAAATAAAATTAGTACGATTCAAACATGTGACTATCAACGAAACGACACAAATGTACTTTGAATTAAATAATAAGTGCTCGGTGTAATTTATTTATAATTTCAATTTTATACTTAAGAAAAACGTGAATTTGTTATATTGTTAAAATTAAAAGCTTTATCTAATGTTAGATAACTAGTACATTTTTTAAGGAATCTAATCTTTTATGAACATCAGATGAGATAAAACACCTCATAAGAAGAGCAAGTTTCAACCTTAGGGGTGGATCGTTTATTATATGAAAGTGTGGGACTCCGCATATCGCAGCGGTTACCCGAACCAATCTCTCCCCTTATGGTAAGAAAAAAGTAAAAGTAGTAAGACAGAAGACAGTAATTTGTGAAGTTAATACTTTTGCTAATAATAAGTTAATAAGTAAGTTTCAATTAATTATTTCTATATCAAAGATGGGCTCACTAAATGTATTTATATCGTTATAGGTGCCGCCTGAGAATCTAAAAGTAATAGGATTATGATACATCAAGGATTCACCCCATATTATTTTCCAATTACTTATTAGACCATTATTCATAGATGCATATTAACGTTAAAATGGATTTTAGCTTAAAATGCGTTTAGAATGTGTTTCACACATGTAACAACAGTGTTGTGTTTCGTGTATTCTTAATATGGAGGTAACTATAGTTATCTTATCGAAACACATTCTAGACGCATTTCAAGCTAAAATCTAATTTAACGTTAATATGCGTTTATGAATAACACCGTTAGACATTGAGTATGCATCTAATATAAAGTGACATAATTTGAAGCTAATTTGTAGCTTCAAATTCAATTTGTAGTTCATACCACCGAAATTGATTTTGTAGCTCGCAAATGAGCTACAAGAGCCGTTGTATTTCTGAAACGAACAGAGCTACAAAATTGATTTTGAAGAAACAAAGTTGGATACAAAATTTTTCGACTGAAGTATACTTATCGACTTTAGGAGCTTTTTGGGAGTTGAGGGCGGCGAGAAAGGTATGGGTTTTGAAAACTACAATGAAGATCATTTAAGAACAATAAATTAGCTATAAATTGTGTCACTACGGCACATCGCTGATTTAGAGTTGACATTTTCTAACATTATAAATTGATTATTAGAATTTTGAACTAGTGTAGAAATCTCATTCAACTTGCTTTTTAACTGATCGAACGCAATTTTAGGTGCTTAGTAACAAGCTAAGATATTTAAAGTGTTTAATTTTATGATTAAAAGAAAATTTAATTTTACCGTTTTGTAAATTTTTAGATATTGTCTAAAAATTTTACTTACTTACTTAGAATAACCATCAATATTTTTCGTCCTGTTTTGATGTAAAAATTTTATTTTTGGGAGTTATGAAATCAAAAGCCTTTATTACACTCTTGTTCAACTACAGGCACATAATGGCTGTCAGAACGATACTCCTAAATTTTGCATGATATAGAATTTATTGTTTTTATAAACAATCCAGGAATGTTCTGACTTCTCACAAATTAAACAAATTTATGAAATGTTTAGATATATAATCACCTTTTAAATGACCAAATTCTAAACAACTGAACCATTTTTCCACTCTTCCTCTACGCGAGTTCCGTGCAATGTTTATTTTATTACTTTCTAATAAAGTCTTAACACACTTTGAATGTATTTAGATTTTAGCATTTTTTGTCTCTTAATTTAAATAGTTTTGAAATACTTTGGGAATGATTTTAAATAGTTATTCTTAGAACGAATCTTTATGACGGCCTCTTTATATACAGAATCTTTATAAATCAAGGATATACAGATGATGTTTTTTGTTTTGAATTTATTCACAAAAGTGTTTTTAAATTCACTAGCCGCGTCTTTACTAGGACTAATTTTAAGTATTACACCATCATTGTCACTTTTAATAACCCTGTTGAGCCGGTTTCCCATATTTTTTGGGAAAATCTGCAGATCTCCCTGATTTTTCAAATAACGTTTACGAAAGATTCCCATTTATTACTTTAAACAATGACAGTTTTGTTGAACAATATAATACTAACATGAGTGTCCCTAAATGATTAATAATCGAACGCTTAAAACATATGACATCAGAAAAGTGTAGTTTGCAAATGTGATTTATATTTTGTATTACTATTTTTATCGTCGGTCACCATTGTATGACGTAATATGATAGATGATTTTAAATATGACATCAGGTAGGTTTTGGATAAAAATAATATGAAAAAGGCATCAGTTTTTCATAAATAATTAGCATTAAATTTAAATCAAAAAAATTATATCTTACAATTTAAAAAAGTATCTTTTTTAAATTTAATTCAAAACCATTAACCTATTAACGTGATTTCGTTTTTTGAACTGGAATTAGATTTCGTTCTTGAAGTAATTTTAAATTGGATCCTTTTTGTTTTCAAAGAAAGGTATATTTTAATATTTTATTACTCATAATAAACAAATACTATGTTGTTGCATTGAAATAACTCTGTATTAGGTACCATCGAATATTGTACAATTTCTGTTGGTAATGATCATGTAAAAAAAAATAAAGAAAAAAAATCAAGACATATCTCCAAATTCTGATAAAACTGTGCTAGTTCATGTCAAAGTAACTAATTTGATACCATTGCTAACTTAATTAAGAGTCGCATCTTCAAATTTTGAGCAAACTGGGCTAGTTTTCCTCAGAATATCTGATTTGATGTCATGAGCAGAGCTATAAAAAGACAGACAGACAGACAAAAGATAGCTCAGACAATTTCTGGGCAATCCCACATTCTGGGCAAAGTAAGCCAGTTTGCATCAAAATATCTGATTTGGTGTCATTAGTAACCTTATAAAATAAAGTATCTCCAAATGTTGAACAAACTGGGAGGGCTTGTGTCACAATACTTGATTTTGTGTAATCAAAAATTTACTTAAAAATCGTATTTCCAAATTTTAAGCGGAGATGCAATTTGTATGAAAACATCTGATTTGGTCGTTACCCCAACAGCACATAACATGTTAACAACATTGCTGTAATGTTACAACCTTGTTTACGATTGCAATAATGCAGAAATATTGCAGGAATGTTTATTTCTCTGTTGTATTGACTTGACATGTTAAATAATATCGTATCAGTGTACAAGTTAACTTTTATACCATATATTATATAACTGTATTACTCATAATGTTAAATACCTTTACGAGTTTATTTAATAGAAATTCAACTTATTTTGTGTTTTATATGAGCACGTTACCGTTTCCCAGACCCAATTACCATCTAATTCAAATCGCATAACAAAATAATTACAATCTGTTTAAATAACTTCTTAATTTGGAAAAAGTATGTAATTTAAATTTAATACACGACAATTAACACACAAACGAGACTCATATTTCATGATAAAGTAGGTATTTCTAGCAACATTATTGAAATATTATAATACTGGTCGATATTAAACATGACATCAAGTAGGCTGCGCATACGAAATCTATTTAAACAAGTTTAATGTTTTCAGGGACCAGTCAAATTTGAATCAAAAGACGTAATTCCGATAAAACGCGACCTCTAAAGTTTGCTTGAATGTTTTCAAAAGTATCTTACGTAAGTACTTGATAATTAACTTAAAACGCGTTTCGTTATTTTAATTGCAATTAGAGAAAACGTAATGGTTTAATATAAAATTGCGTCAATAAGTCGAATGGAATCAAATTTCAAAAAATACTGAATATAATTTTGAATGAAAATATTACATTTAATTTAATTCAAGATTGTCACATTAAACAAACGAAAAACATAATTGTTCTTTAAGATTTTTAAATTTGATCTGCTACTAAATTTCAATGTTGCAGTAATTTTCAAATTTTAAAAGTACACAATTTGGTACCAGGCACGTGAAAACAAAATCTATTTACCACATTACGATTTTAAAGTTTTCAAGCCCCAATCGACAGCAAATTTAACCTAAAATCTAGTAATGGAAAAATGTACCAAAATTGGTAATTCGCAAAAACGCCAAGAGATAATAATACGCATAAAAAACGTTAACTGGAGCAAATACCCGAAAGTAGTCCGACAAAGTGTGAAATGGAATGAAAACAAGTATGTAGAATGAATATCTTGTGTGTTTGTGCAAAAATTGCTAATCGACATGTATAAGAAACAAACACGTGCAAGTGAATGAGTGATTTAGTGAGTGAATGAAAAAATCAAACTATATGGAGGGCCAGAGAGCAAGAGAGACAGAGACACCCACGAATACATCATACATGTACGTACATTGTCGAGTCCTCACTAACATGAAGGTGGTCCGACGTGCACATCCACCATGAGAAATTCCACAACGGCAGCAGCAGCACTCGGTCTGTTTACGAAAACCATTTTAACCAACGGTAGCAGTAAAGACACATTTATCTCACGGCATCTTCGCGACCGACACACAAAAAATATTCAATAACGATGGTAATAGTAAAACGGCACACCGACAAACGGAGAACACCCGACAAACTTGCTATATGACAGACATACAGACAGTAAGTTGTAGTAGTAGTAGTAGTGAGTGTGTGTAAATGGAACCCGGACGTGCAATAAAAACAACACACGATCGTAGTAGTAGTAGTATGTAGTAGTTGGTGGTGGTTGTGGCAGTGTGTTTGTTGGTAAGTTAGCGGAGGTTAAGTCCCGTCAGGTGTAGTCGACATATTCGTAAAATTTCCCGGTTGTTGTTGTTGTTGTTACAGTCCTTGTTGTTACTCACATTACATCCGTTCGATCATCGATAGGAGAAAAATCTCGTTGCCTCTAGTAGTTAACCGCAAGTATATATGAGTACGCACTGTATATTACTGTAATATATTGTACGTATGTGTGTATGTATGGGGTGTGTGTAACGTGTACGTTACGTCCCGACTGGTCGGTACCGTGCCGTGAACTGACGGCCGACGGCCGAGAGCGGCGTGCCTCCGTGCACGGGAGGAGGAGAGGCCGATTTCGAACGAACGGCTCGGTTCGTGCCTCGCCGCCGGTCCCGCGGTCTCTCTCAGAGAGCGAAATGCGATCGTCTCTCTCCACCTGAGAAACTAATATTTCTACCTGTAGCCTCTCCTGCTGTAGACGTCGCCGCCGCCGCCGCCGCCGCCGCCGCCGCCGTCGTATACAGGCCGTCACTGCACAGCCTGTAGCAGAGCCGGCGTGTAGATTCGTCGCTCGGTAGGTACGGTGGCAGGGAATAATGCGTCCCGTGGTACGTTTAGTGTTCCGTGTCGAAAACCCTCGACATGCTGATACCCTAACACGACTACAAGATGTATTAATCAAGAGATGGGAGAACGTATTTGCAAACATCAGCAAATTTAAAGGCAAAGACTATGGAATAGGGATTGGTAAACCGTTGAATCATCCATGGTTTCGATCGCTTCCTAACCTAACCAGAAGAGAGATAGTCAACCTCGTCAGGCTTCGCTCGGGACATCTTCTAACAATGATCTACAAGAAAAGAATCAAGAAACAAGAGTCGGACCTCTGCCGATGCGGCGAACCAGAAGACACGCAGCACATCTTTTTTAACTGTCAACTCAATCAAAATAACATTCGCTTGCTACACAAAAAATTAGATACGCAAAATTCTAAAATCAACCCAGTTTCGTTGCATGATATAGTATTTAAAAATCTCACATTCAACAACATCAAACTAATACACTCTTTCTTACAAAACTCAAACATCAAAATATAAACTTAACACACCGAGGCACCTGCAAACCATCTCGCTAGACAAATACCACCAGAAGAAGGAAACATTTCCCAGCAACTCAAATTTTTTCTTTTAGGTTCTTAAACTGAAGCTCCGTCCTGAATAGCCACTGCTGCTGAAGGACGTTAAAATCATAAATTTAAAAAAAACCCTCGACTACCGTGGATTTAACTAAGGCCGATATTTTTCGTTTTGAATGTCGACATTGAACAATTTTATGTACGGTTATACAGTATTTTAAACAACCAGTTCAGGGAAATAAAAAATACGCACTAATTATTTTACCATCACAACTTGACGAGCCATAACCAATTGACTTGTAAGGACAATGTGAATATTTTTCCTTTTTAATGAGCCAATGGGAAATTTTTTATACATTCAATAATTTGAACTGCGAGAAACGCCTGCACTTTGGCACTACAGACGCATGACGTCACCCATTATTAAGGACTGGAAAATATAGAATAAATCCTACCTCCATACAATTTCAAAGGACATTCTGCAGATTGTTTTGCCATAATTATTTTCAATCCAATCACACTAATTGTAACGGCGATTTGGATAAGCTATTACTCGATATGATAGCCTCGGATGTAATTAATGTTTTTAACCCAGAGAAAGTAGGTTCAGAATTAGTGTAGAGATTGAAGTAGGTATTAATAATGATATATTTTTGTCAAAAAAAAACCAGATTTATTACAGTATTCTCGGAAATTCCTGGATCGATTACGATCGAAAATAATTACAATTTATTTTGAAGTCGAACCAATTTATTACAGGCCTTTATGCAGTATATTGCTTTCGAGATGTTAAAATATAATTTCTCGATTTCAAGTATTGCTTAAAACAATTTGTGAACTGAGAATTTACACGCATTTCAGGCTATTTTGTTTATTACTACCAAACTGCCGAGAAAACTTGTAATACGAATATGCCAAAAAGTTTACCTATTCACCCTAATGGCTCTTGTCCCATAAGGCGTTTCTGCGTATTTCGGGCAACATTATTTCCCTTAAAGTTAATGATACTTATTTGTTATTACCCTAGGGAATAATGTATACTGAGAAGGTATTGATTCAAAATATGTTAATTATAATCTACACTCTCTTCTAAGAATAATTAGTTATTTTCCCATATTTATAACTGGGTATAAATAATTTTATTATGATCGATGGTAATACGATTTCTTTTCATTTAAATTCTTCCACTATTTCAAACGGTGCTTCTGCTAGAAGTTTTCGTACATCCTCACTTATAATTAATCAGCTGTGAGTCATTACGTATCAGTTTTCTTTACAGCATTTTCCTTTCTTTAAATTTTTCAGAATGTCATAGTGTCATGTCTTTATTGACATACGGGACGAGTCAATCTCTCGTCCGTTCACGTCGGGAGTAACCTTTTTTGGTGCCTTTTTAGTTTCTAAGGTTTATAGATTTTTTCGATCGTTTAAATGTACCTTAATTCCATGATTTTTTTCTCTTTAACAACTTTTGATTTGATGGTAACGGTTGTAATTAATTTCAACTGCAAAATGGTTGACGTTAACAGCTGGTAGAGGAAATTTTTTAAAATTATTTTTGAATGACATTATTTTAAATTCTCTTAAAGTTTTATGTTAATTATATTTTTAATATTTCTTCGGGTAGTAGAAGTAGACCAGTGATTTCTAAAAAACGTTTAAAAAACAATAGTATTCATAACAGCGATTTTTGCATGAATGTGTTGGAAATAATATCAGGAAAAACCTATGATCATTAGTTTCAAATTTTTTTTCCACGTCATTACTTTGTTTAAACAATAAAACCGAAAAAAACAGTTATTTAAATACTGTAAATACTATTTATTTTAGAGAACGTACGCGGGAGATGTACACAATAAAATTACTTAACAAATGAGAGTGAGTGAATTAAAATTTATTAAAAAATAAAAAAAACAAAATGGGTGTTTTTCGTTATTGTTCTAACATTGCAAAAATTAATATAAAATCTATGAAACTCGCATTCTGACAAGAGTAGTCCAATACTTAAAAATCGTGCGCAAGATACGTGCAATATAGTTTTTGCAAAATTCAACTTGTTTAGTCTGGTGAAAAACTGTGATCTTTGAACACCTACACAAGTCCAACGGCGTAGGCTTCATGGCCGCAGTCACTAGAAGAGGTTAAACCATGGTTAAATCAGGTTTCTCATACCCGACGTTTCGTCCACTTCTGCGATGGACATCCTCAGAAGCGAAGCTGCAGTGCTCTCAGCGATCTACTACGATGCTTACCATCAACTGCTTGATAGAACAAAAAGTGGACGAAACGTTGGGTATGAAGAACCTCTCTCTTTCGAATGTAGCGAATCGTTGATTGTGTTCAGTGATTTTCTATTCAGAAATTCATACGAAACACGGTTTATAAACTCGCAAGATTTTTCAAAAGTATTTCCCTCACTTCATTTCTCGTTATCTAAAGTCATATCCTCTAGTTACCTAAAACATTTTTGAACAAACTATGACATGCACAACTGCAATTACAATCAAACACCGGCAGTTTGAACAACGAATCATCCTCTACACCTCTTTGTTCGTTAATTATTTTATTTTCTAACGCTCGTTAGACGTTCTAATGATATGTACACGCGTCGACACCTCGGCAGTCGAACGCATTTTTCGTTTCTGGTTTTGATTGCAATTACCTCGTTTAATATAAAAGCAAAGCGTTCGCGTATTGCTAATTACAGAAAAACGAAATTATGAGAGTACAAGGAACAGCTGCTTTATATTGCAAATATCAGGCACATATTAACAACCGCAATCCTTTCATTGTAATTACCTGAACGTAATTATAGTCGGAGAAGATATATGTATCTCCTCTTTCGATATGATAAGCCCTGTTATCAACCCAGGTAATTAGGAACAGTTTCCGAGAATAAACATAGGAATGAGAAATGGGTGTTTAATACGGCATCTTCGAGTTGTACCACGATGCGATAGTAGGTACAGTAGTACCCTGGAGTTGTACCACTAATTTTTTTTATTTCAAGCAACTATAAATTAATTACAATATGTTAATATTATATTTAAAATACGTTTTCTCTCAGGAGTAAGAATTTTGAGTCATTCTATAATGCTGATAATAAAGTCTATAAGACCCTTTTTTAATGATCCTATCATTTGGGGTTAGCGTAATTCTTCCCCAAAAAGTTCGTATTCCGGTATTTTTTAGATCAGAAATCCAACGCCTTCTGGTTTCAGGGCGTCAGTAGTTCCAACTTGTTATGTTCTAACTTTTTTCTAAAAAATCTTCTTGATAAGTATTACTGAGTTGATGATAACTATTCCGGCTTTTATGGTAGTCCAAGCTCTAGGCGTATATATCACTATTGGTTTGTTATGTACGTTGATCATTTTTTTTCTCCCTGATTTCTTGAAGTTTACCTAAACTCTTTCCTTCTAGGTTAATATAATTTGAATAATAATAAATTCAAAAAAAAATTATTTGACGGAGAACATACCGTATGTTACCGTCTGAATCCATAATTTTTCATTTCCTTCTTTCAACATTAACCACTCTTCTATCTAATACAACTGCGGATTTGAAATAGTTTTCATTAAAACAAGTGTCAACTCTTACTCTTTCAACACTTTAGGAGAAATTCAGGAATGTAGGCCACTAACTTATTGCAGCAGATACAATCATGATTCACTATAGAGAGTTTGAGTACATTTTAAACAGACTCTTTAATCTCTTTCTTCCTGCTAATTTGATATCAAAAATATAATGGTGTCTTCAGATCAGAAGAAATGTCCAAATTTTACTGGGAAAAATGTACTACTGTTTTTATCTGCAAGCTTTACAAAAGCGATATATGTGTCTTTGTGTATTTATTGTTAAAATCATATAAATATTACAAATTCATAGTATTATTTTATTAGGCTTTTCAGAGTTTGTAACACTAAGTATTCATTATCGGTGAAAAAAATGAAAAGCGTAATTAACTAAATAATTCTTCCTTATTGTACATATTTAATTTGAATACTTAATTGACAAATCACATAATCGGCCATAATTAGGTCTCATTATAACATTTTGTTGCATTCGAAAAACGATACGAAGTAGAGTTGTAATATTGTCTCTTTCATGTATGATAAAATTTCTCGCATACGGTATAGTATTTGTCCATTTCGGCATTTAATAAGAAAAATATGAAGCGTTACTTTAAACTACATGGGATTCAGTCTGGAAATACGATGACTTATCCCTTCTTTGTTGAAAGTAGGCATTCTTTTGAGTGTGCCAGTTATGTTTTCGAAGTTGATAACTGAGATTTTAAAAATGAAAACTTACAACTTTTATTTCAAACGATTGAAATTCATTTGATTACAATATGTTGATGTCAGTAATAACTAATGTTTAATGTACGACATCTAATATCTTAAATGCTGACCGATGGATCAATGTCTTCTTCAAAGATTGGTACGGGTTCGTAATTCGCATGTAACACGTAAACTTAAAGCAAAACAAATTTTTATCGAAATTTTATAAAAATTACATATAAATATTGATATATATGTCCATGTATATATATGCTAATATTTAGGGCCAAATTTACAAACTAAACTCACCCTATACTTAAAAGGTAAAATCCTAACTACACTCAATTTGGAACTCACAGACCTCATTTAAATTATTACATTTATAATTAAGTTGAGAGCGATTAAAGACGTCACTTAAATTGAGTGGTCAAGGTTTATCACTTAAAATATTTTTTAACCTCACTTTTATGAGTGTGGCCGCCATTTATTTACATGTTTTTGTTTATGTAATCAGTATGGACAATGAGTTTAATAAATTTTTACCCTCTTATTCATAATCGCATATTAACGCTAAAATGGATTTGAACTTAAAAGCGTTTAGAATATGTTTGACAGATGTACCTACGGTTTTGTTCTGTGTATTCTTAACACGGATGTAACTATAGGTACCTTATTGAAACACATTCTAAACGCATATTAAGTTAAAATTCATTTTAGCGTTATTGTGCATTCATGAACAAAACCGGTAGAGTATACACAGTATTTAAATGCCGATTAGTGTTTAACAGGCCCACGGTAAGACATACCAAAATAGATAAAACATACTTGCAGATTTCAAATGGAATTGCAAAGGCGCAGTGAAAAGCTCAAACGAAGATAACTAAATGGAAATTGCCAATGAAAAAAATTGGGCAGAATTTCCTTAAATGCTCTTCTTCTTACGTTAGGAGGGGTTCCTGTGTTTTCTTCAATGGTCTACCAAAAGCAGTAGCTTTCATACTTTCTCGTAGGTGGGCCTCCATGCGGTGGGGGTGTGTTTGGTCTTTTTTCTTTGCCGATTTTGGCTAACCGGTCATTTGGCATTCTGTTGACATAATCTCTCCAAATCTCTTCCCCTATTTCTCTATATCGCTCTTATTTCTTTGCTAGCTTTTCGGCCATATAGGGTATATCTTGTTATTAATCTCAGTGTTCGCATTTCAGTTGTCCTTAAAACCGTCTAGTTGTTCTGTTGTCCGCTCTCCTTTCTATTGCAGAAGTCATGTCCTGTCTTACGCATGTCTCATATATTCTTACTTTGCTCCTTGTATTCATGTATTTATTTCTCCATATTATATCTCTTAAGTATCCTGATATTAACGATGCCTTTGTTGTTTGGGCTTTTACTTCCTCCTCTAGAATGTCATTACTTGTTCTACACTATGATTATAGATCGCGAGTTTGCATCTTCTCGGTTCTTTAGATACCGTAAGGGATTTTGTTTACTTTACGGATATTTGCTTGTTAAATATATTTGCCGTTTGTTCAAATTTATCCAGAAGCCTTTGTAAGTTATCCTCTTTCTCTGAGATGATCGCTGCGTCGTCACCGTAATATATTATTCTTTATTTCTTTGCCTCCCATTCGATATACTCTTCCAGCTTGCTTTACTTTATTTATGATTTCATCCATTATAATGTTGAGTAAGCTGGGGCTTAGGCTGTCTCCTTGTCTAATTCTGGTTGTTACGGGTATTTTGTTGCTTAATATATTTGCTGTTCTTACATATGTGTAGTTCTCAGTGTTCAGCTCTTCGATGATCCTCATTATGCTAGGATGAATGTTCCTTTTTTGTAACAGAGTGATGACATCAGTTAATCGTACCCTATCGTACACCTGGGTTAGATCAGTGAAAGACATGAAGGTTATCTTGTTAAACTCTATACCTTTTTCGGTTATTTGGCGGATTACAAATATGTTGACTTATCTGTAGCTGATCCGTTGTTTTTGAATCCTTGTTGCTCTTCACAAATTCCGGTTGATATTACTTCTTCTGTTAAAATTTTAGTAAACAGTTTTAGTAGAGAATTCATCAGGCTAATACCTTGATAAATTTGGATTCAGGTATTGCACGCGTGAAACCTGGGAGACTTGTCTCTGTAAATTCAGTTCAGATCTTATAAGTTTAGATATGTAAACAAGCTTAAAGTTTATGATTAACTATGATAAATTACCAACCTATGGAACAGATGATCAGTACACAGAACATCGCACTGATTTAAAAAATGTTCACTATCTGTGCGACGTTGACAAATATCTTTTCCTTAAAAGGAGGTGTATTTGAGTGACTTGATTTGTGCGTTTCTGAATTCCAAAATTGTGGAAGACATACACTCGTTCTCAATTCGAGTACCAATTGAGTGTAGGAAGAAATGAGTACGAGTGGCGTTCATAAATTCGCCTCTTATACTCCTCTTAATACCAGTGTCGTGTATTTTTCGAGTTCATTATTAGCTATTTTATTGGATAAAGCAATAGGGATTTTTATTTTATTTTCCTGAACATTTAAACAGCAGTACTAAAAGTTAATTATTTTGTTAACATCCTAATAAGAAATTGTTCTCGAAGCTCCAAATAACAATAACACCATGAAGAATGCCAGGTATAATACCAGGGTCCATTAATTCCTGCACGGGTTGCGGACAATGGTCAGGTCTTGAGCAGGTAAAGAATTATCCAGCAATTTTGCAAATATCTATTTGCAAGAAATAAATTCATTGTAGTATCTGAAATCATTTTACCTTCATACTCTTTTCAGGTCTAAGGTTGGCAGAAGAGTACAATTTTGTACTTAGATGGAGTGTTTAAAAAAGTATTGCTTTCAAAACAGTGATATATATATATATATATATATATATATATATATATATATATATATATATATATATATATTTGAGAAAAATATATACAGAAACATTATTGAAACTTTTTCAAGAAAGGGTTATGTTTGAAGAAAATATTTACAGAATGCCCAAAGTACACATATGCATATCATTATGTGTTATTTTACAATTACATGCGGTTATACATATTTCTACCGCATTTTATTTGCATGAATAAGCCTATTCGTATTATTTAAAAAAAAATGTAAAATATGAAAGCACTTTCATGAATACACAGTCTCGACCCGAACTAACTTATTTACATTTTACGACCTATTGTATCAGGAGAATTTTAGGGTGTATGCATTAAGGTTAATAGTGATGACCAGTTTTCTTATATCTACCTATGGAATATTTAACACTGTTTGATTTGTTGTTCACCCTGTTCAAAGTCGTCTTAAATACCAATGCGTGCTCTCAAGCATTTTTAAATGGAGTATAGTTACTAACATAAATAATCTATTGTAGAAAATAATAAAACCAAAGTGATTTTTAATAATCTCGATTTCGCAGTTTGTTTTTGGTACCATTTTTGCATTTTAGTGCTTTTTACTTTATATCTTTGTTTAGTGTAATATTTCAACTTATTTGAAAATTGGCTAGAAATTTTAATTTTGGTAAAAGTTGTAGCGTATCTGCAATCAGATAAGGACAGTAAATGCTAAGTTTCTCTATTACTACTCCGTTTGGTTTCAAACTCGAATTCTCATGTTCTCAGAACGTATGTTTAGCATGTTAAAACTAATTTAAAAAAAAAATCGAAGATAGACGAATTGTACAAATAGAACAAATCGTTTTTGACTTCTGCCTTTCATAATCCGTTTAGTCATTTGATGTCCAATTAATATCCAAACAATATTTTCAAATAAATCATAATCATATATTGGCTCATTATTAGATTAAATGAATTTTTATATAATTTTAACTTATCACCGGGTCAAAATATTTTTCGGTCCACTCTCTTGATATCTACATTGCCATATTCGGCTTGTAGCACTTCAAAATCCGAGCTATCCATGGTACAACTCTATGAGAAACCGTCTTAATTCAGACTTGCACGCTTTTAGGATTAATTCTAGATAATCGCGGCTCAACTAGGTAGTCTCCATTTAATATGGGGTTAAAAATGGTTGAAGTTATGTTTCGTTAATGATAGTTGTATGTGCTGCCAATAAATTAAGTAATTGTTGTCATACGCACGTAACTAATATCAGTTATCATTGAAGTGTAATAACTTTTAAATGGCGAAAGAACTGGCTCATGTTTTGGTGGAGGCTCTTTATAATCTAACGTATAGGTGTAGTCACATTTTTTAATGAAATCAATAGAAACGTGACCTAAAGTCCATTGGATAAGAAATTCTCAATTCGGGAAACACTTATTTTCGATTAAAATTTAATTTAATAAATACTCTCGTTCAAAAAATTATTGAAGATCGTTTCAATTAGACTAGTATAATTGTAGCACCGGACCTTTATAAAATCATGTCACACAATTTATTAGTACAGTAATTATGTTATTAAAAAAATGAATCCTTCATAATTATAGTACAAAATGCATCTCTGTTTTGTACTATAATATATACATATAAAATGCCGTTCGTTATAAGTAGACTACTTCGCCTTTCAGACTCTCCGATTAATGAAAATAAATATGCAAACTACGAGTCATTTTCTGAGATTAAATATTATAAAGCGCTGCAGTCATTAAGTCCGTATAATGGTGATGTCTCCTTGTTTGTTCAATACCACGATAATTATAACAATAATAATATGCCATTGAAATGGTTTTATTCAACTCGGAACCTTACTGTTACATAAATGCATGAACATCGCGGATTAAATGAATTCTCCTAAACAATAGAATTATAAAATAAATAAGAAATATCTTTTTGTTTAAATTTAAAGCACTGATTAAGCGATTTCATGGGAGACTTGTTCGAAAGTTAGGAATTCGAAGCGGCTCCACGGCATTCGCCAAGGAACAATTATAACAATAAACAGAGCTAATCGTCGTAACTTACTTAAATTTCCCCTACGATTTCGTATCAGATCGATACCAGATTTCCACGACTCGCGTGGTATACGTACCGGGCAAGTTTTGCTATTGATAAAATTATGTAGAGTGTGTGTGGGAAACCGTTCACATTTAACTGGTCCCGTGCAAAAGGTAATTGTCCTTAGACCGTAATTGTCAGTTTGACGGTCAACCATCATTGAACCTCGTGCACCTTAGGTAATTAAGCTAGAAAGTGAATTCGAAATTTACATGTAAATCATAACAATAGCTAAATTTCTGTTAGTGTGGTCTTTCGGTGTATTGATTTGAGTATTTTTAGTTGAATTTTGGGAATATAAAAGATATGTGTTGATTCTATAAAAGAAACGTTAAATTTTAACTATTGATAATAGTGGACGAATATCTGTTGCAAAGTACTAATTATTGACGTGGCGTTAATATTGCACTTAAAATGCATTGTTTGATGCTTATTTCAATTAAAATATAATGGCAGAAGTTAATTTTCAACTCTGTAACGTTTCGTAGTACCTGGGTAAATAAAATTATTACGTCAAAACAGGCCAAAATTTTATTGGTGTCGATACTAGTGCATTTTTATTTATCAAAAAAATGGTCTGTGTTTTTAATATAACTTGCCGGAGGAGGAATCTTGCTAAATTTTGACAGGGTGGACCTATTGAACTTACAGTTGATTTTAAAGGAATGTTTCGTTTTTATATCTTTGGTAAACCATAAAAATGTGGTAGTTTGCTATAGTCCGCTGTTAGTGACTCCATTTCTTTTATCGTAAGAATTTTTTTGAATTATTTTAATGATTTCGTAACTTCTTTTTTGACTTTTCCATTTGGATCTTCGTATACTTGTGGATTTTGACATTGTAACTCCATCGGATTACAAATAATATATACAATATATTAAAATATAACAATATTGTCTTTAAATATCACGGTTGCTTTTCTCATTTCAGCTGAAGGAATCTGGATATTTTGGTCGGTATTTGATGAGAAAATGCTTGTTTTTCTTATTTGCTTATATTTATTGGTAATTTATAGTTCCTAGTTTTTATAGATAGGTAATTTTGTGTTGTGTCTTTAATTGCAGAAATTATATCTAATTTAGGAATTTAATTTGTTGTTATTGCAAAATACCAGATGATATTTGGCGGGTCTGTGATGCATGCGGTTTCTTACTAATGCCTGTCCTGTTCGTTGTTGAATTCTTTTGCTGCTGTTTGTAAAATTTTTAAGTGAAAATTCTTAGTCTTTTTTAGTCTATTACTTACAACGAGCGACTTATTTAATAAATTGTTTATCGGTTTACAGAAGTTAAAGTTATGAAAATAAATATATTAGTTAATTTTGCTCTTGCTGAGTATGAAATTTGTCTCTGTATACATAATATCTTTAATTATGTATGAATTTTACATTTATTTTGTGTGATGGGAATAAATATTTTTCTAATTGTAACACTTTTGTATAACTTTGTCGGTGACCCCACCACCGCTAGCCATTTCCTATATTTTATCATGAAGGGGGCGTATTATTTTTAATAGCCCATGGGTGCCGAATGTCTTAGGGTGCCCCAGCAGGAAGGCCAGATTACTGAATTGTCCCCTATTGTTTACAATATCCAACTGAAATGTACTTAACTGAAACGTTAATTTCTGGAATAGGGAGTAGCCATAAACGCTAAAATAGAAACTTTAACCAAGTTCATTTTCTTAATGTATTGTTAAAATCTGCTTGAAATTGTACAGGGAAGCGGTAAGAAATGCAAACATGTATGAAATGAATTTCACAGAATCCTACAGGTGGTATAATGGCGGACCCATATCCAGGCGAATGAAGCAAGGATAAAAACAAGTGCAAACAAACTATCTGTAATGTAAGTGAATCTGAGTTAATTGATTGGCAGTTTTAGACTTAATGGGCAAGGAGCTTGAAACCTGGAAACGCTGAAGCTCCTGGAAAACCAGTACCTCAAATTTCGAAAATCGAACCAGTTACGCTACTTTAGTGGCTCATATGAAAAAGTAAAAGTCTACATTTTTTAAAAAAATAGTCTTAAATAGGCTCTAGTAGCGTTGTCGTTACAATTTTGAATATTAGGAAATGTGAGCCATGCTAAAGAAAAATCTTTTAAAATTTGGAACTCCAGAGTAGGTTCAAATTTAATCTAGACGGTTTTTGGAAATATTCAACGTTTCTGATTTAATCCTAATGGGTAGTAAATATCAAGAATGTAGACACAAGATTCCAGACGTTGTTCTAGAACCCCAAAAGTGCCTCCAAAGAAATTCTAGATGGTCTATGGAGGTTCCAAACAATTCCAAATAACTTTTAAATTTAGAAAGAGCCTCGATTGCTCTGGGGGCTACAAACCCCGGAATGAATCCTTCC
This sequence comes from Cryptocephalus primarius, assembly GCA_963576515.1. Classification (NCBI taxonomy): domain Eukaryota; kingdom Metazoa; phylum Arthropoda; class Insecta; order Coleoptera; family Chrysomelidae; genus Cryptocephalus; species Cryptocephalus primarius. The sequence goes on along the minus strand of OY754938.1, from coordinate 6,760,867 downwards.
TCGAAACAGAAGATAAAAGTGGGAGAGCAGTTTACGGAATCGGAAGTATAATAAATAAATTTGTGAGCAAATTAAACTGTAATGTAAACCGAGTAAATTGATAGGCACCTTTAGTCTTGTGGGGGGAAACTCAAAACCTGGAGACTTTGAATCTTGAAGAGCCACTTCTGTTGAGGGAACTAGTTGGTGGAGCGATAGACCCTTCATATGCTTGTAGAATCGTAATCTCCCAGCATTTCATGATTTACAGGCGACTTCAAAATTCCTCACAGCAATTTCCGTCTCTCGTTCGCTGCGAAGGAAAAAGGAGTAAAGGATTACGGAGAGACCGAAACGTATCGGGCACAATGCACTTCGGGCAGACACACATACAATCTCTTTGCTCGGGTTATCTTATTAAAGCGTTGTGTACAAGCGTAAGTGGAATTCTCAAGTATGAGAAAAACGTACCAGGTGCACACGGTAATCTGCAGACAGGAGGTCTGAATTTAATCGCATTATGTTCCGCGGATTCTCTTCGTCGCAGGAGAGGTGAAAGAGTAAGACGGAGAGGTTGGAGGTTCTCTCGTTTAGGCGATTAAATTTATAAAGTATTGTCGGACGCGGCGGTTGTAATTGAACTGGCTTATGATCGAGAGATGCGTTCGAACGGAACTTATATCGTTTGTTTCTCTTCTTTGCTATCGACGGAAAGCATGTTTTCCTCTTCGAATCGCCCGGGGAGTTCATGTCTTGAAAAATGGAGTTGTTGGTTGTACCACCATTTCGACGTTTACGAGCAGATTAGTAGACATAGAAGAACAAAAACTTCGCAAATAATATAAAAACATTAAAAATATCTTTAGAGTAATCGGGAAATAGGAACATAAAATGGGCTCAACAACGGGATATCAGTTTTGCGATATTTAAGGGTCTTACCTACCTTTTGCAGACACACAGTTACCGCGAGAGGGCGCTATAACCGTAAAATTAAGTACATGTGTTGATCACGCCTACGAGACAATTTACGATCAACGAAAAACAGATGTGGTTATTGTATTTTTGCTTCATTATCTTAGTCGAGAGTGCCTCGAGTGTTAGTCGCCGATTTTTATGATACTGAAATATGTTGTGGAATATTAAAAAGTTAGAGAGACAAATTTTTTATCTGAGGAAAACGTTTTATGGGGCTAAAGGTAAAATACACCACCTTCACTCTTAAGGGTAGCAAGCCTTATATTTAAAATGAAAGTATTATTTTTTCAAGCGATTTTAGGCTGTGAAAATTTTAAAACATGTGGGAGTTATTTAAAACATCTTTCTACATCTAAAACGTTGACGTGTGTCAAAGGTTTGACAGAACAATTTTTCTATCCTATTCATTAGTTAAACTTTTTAGTGAGTTAATCATTAAGTTTTCATAAGTATAATAAGTACCACCCGTAGGAGCTGTAAAACCTTATAGTCGGTCGAGGGACTCAGTAGCTGCTCTCCTCAGCAAAAGCTGCGATAATGAGAGTGGGGAAACGAAGGAACAGCAGTGCTGGAAGATCGGGTATCTAACCCTGGTGGGAAGGCCGTAGCCATGGGATAGACAACAATAAACTGTAGGGAAGCCGAGTGGGGGCGGTGATATGGTTGGCAACACAAGAAAGCTTCACTTAAAAGATGTGAGGTAGGTTTCATCTCGAGACAAAGACAGTGGCTCCATATAGAAAAGCAGAGGCCTCACCTCACATCAATGCATTAGCAAGCAAATGAAGAAATAGCGGGACCAAAACAGAGCAGCTGAAGTCCCCCGGTAGAGAGCCTGCAGACCTAATAGTTGGTTGGGTGCCCAGTCACCCACCCCTTTTCGGCTTCGGCAGGAGGGGAAAGGTCTCGAAGGACGGCTCTCACCGAGATACATGAAGAATGCTCAAAGGTTACCGGGAATGTATGAATTGTGACCATTAAAGAAAAATGGAATTTACTTGTAAGCATGTTTTTTAGCAACTTTTACCGTTATTGCATCTAATACTGATAGATTTGAAGTTATATGATGACCTCATATTAATATTCTCTTTAAACGACGATCCTTTATTACTCATTTTTACTGTTCACGATAGTCTGAATTATATGAAAGGTATATTGCGCCGCTGAAACGATTTATTTAAATGATGTAAATTTCGAGATTAAACCTTTCGTAAAGGTTATATAAGTAAGAGTATGTTGGAATTTCATACGTTAAAATTTCATTTTCAATTTTTACATATTTTTTTAAATTTTAATTAACAATTAAAAATTGCATAAATCAAGAATTTTCAGTTATTATTATTATTTCAATTTAAGTAATTTTAATTATATTTTACGAAGACATTTTCCTGAAAAAAACAACGAAATTATTTAAACACTCTCGCATATATTTAGATTTCAAGATATACATTCACTTATTTCACAATATTGTTTTTGAATCGTTAAGTTTCTTGTTAAAACGTGTTTTTAATGCAAAATGCCTTGAGGCAGTTTAGAAGGAAATTTTAAGAAGTCAATGTCATTTTTAAAAACGTCGTAATGGGGGTGTCCGCTTTTTTCTGATTTCTTTTTTCGAAAATCGATAAAGGGAAAGCTGTTGTTTCCAGCAAGATCATTTTTATTTAGTATAAAATTAGTCATTCGATTTTAAATTCAAAATTTGGAGCGCCGTTTCAATTTTTTGGCGTCGAAATAGTCATGCTGAAAACAGCAGATTCACCTCTATTCTTTTATGGGACAAAAGCAATAGTTCATAAAAAACAGAATACCCTATTGTCCTCAAAGAAACTTGAAGTTTAAGATGTAATATATAGTTAAGTAGTATCAAAATTACTTAAGAAAATTGTAATTTCTCGACGAGTTTTAGTTTTCTTAAACTAGGTTTGATTTCTGAAAAGAAGTTAAGGAATTTCTAAAAAAGAAACTATAAAGATTTCGGTGGACTGCAATTGACTTGATGATTAAGGATAATTAATAAGTTTCTAAGATATCTATGACGGGCGTGTTTAATGAAGTTGTTGTTAAGTTAAGAAGTTGCCTAATTTCCAGGAGCTTTTATGAAATTGTAAAGAACTGACGACATTTTAAAAACAGATGCGCCTTAAGAATGATATGACTTTGAAGAAGAATTGGTTTAACATACAGTTTTATATTTAACAACTTTATCCTGGTTGTATCTAAGAATAATACAATTAGAGCTGTACCTTGACCCCCTATGTATTGCGCAAAGTATTCCCTCTTGTTTCAATCTAACTATTTACAATAAATTGAATTTATTGATAAGTTAATTGCGCTGTTTAGATTTATTTAAATGAAGTAAATTTAGAGGTTGAAACTTTCGTAATTAACGTACAAGTAAAAGCATGTTATAATTTCAGACAGCTTTATGTAATTTTAAATATGTTATACTAATAAATTTCCATTAATGTTATACACATTATTATTACATTGCCATTTAATGCGCGAGTAATGACCTATGAAAAAAGAAATGCGACACAAAAGTGTAAATAACTCTCTTTGGCCATTTACTCCTAGAATACGTTCTATTATAGGTATACACATACGTAAGTACTTAATGTCCATGACATTAAAAAATTATTGTAATATTACATGGAAAAAGCCCGTAACCGTTAAATTCTAAAACCGACTCCCAACGAAAAAACTTCGTTAATTACACTTGATATGTTAATTTCGGTTGCGCAAAAAAGAAACCAGTAATGATGCTCTTATTTGGAAAACAAAGTTTGCACGGACACGACTGCACATAATATTTTAATTTGCGCCGTGTCGACATGTTTGCATTTCCTAACGTTTGTATTATCGTCTACTTGTAAGTGATAAACTATCACATTTCGTGACCATAGATTTAAAACTGTTGTTAAACACAAAGCGAAGGGCGATTCTATTCATTTTTTTTTATTTAAATAAGGGGATTCAGATAAAATCATGTATTTAGTTAAGGAAGCATTTCGTAGGAATTTATTTATATGCATGGATTTATTAGAAAAAAATACAATGATATAATGCTCGTAATAAAGTCAACGTGAATAAAATATACGTTTTCAGTCTGACATAAGCGATAGTAATAGTCAGTCCTATATGATTCACTAAGTGCGTACATAAAGATCAATCCTTTGCACTAACAAACCTAAATTGTTTAATGGGCAATATCCTTTTTCGTAATCTATGAGCGTCGCTGATAACACCTCTATTATCACTTTACTCATTGCGGCGTCAGTTCGTAAATTTTTGGGCGCCACGTCTGCCCGTGCAATTTTCTTACGGATGACTGACTCATTCATAAATCTCGTTGTGATTAAATAATTTCGAATGAGGTCAGATTTCATGCGTAGAACGAGGAATAGAATACGTAACAGGGATCGAAAAAATTTCATCTGCCTTAATCTGTAAAATTATTTGGTGGAATTTGGAATGTAATCGAGGGTCACGAATCTAAATGAAAAATTTTTATAGTAGATTTGCTTAAAGAAGGAAGTACGAGAAAGATCTTCCGGGACGGATTGGAACACTTGGAAATATTGAAAAACATAAGCAGTGAAAGCCGAGTGAAAAGTGGTATGAAGAAGTGATGAGAATTTCAAATATTTGGTCTGAGAAAATAGGAGAAGCGGCGAAGGAGTAATTAATGTACTTATCTACAATATTTTAATAACCATATGGAATTAAAACTTAAACTTTATCGTGCCAAAAACACCGAAATAAAAGGCACATAAAGGACAAAAGACCTGTAATATATTAAAAAAAGTTTGCGTTAAACTACTACATTAATATTATATCATTTTTATTTGGAACAATTTTCTTATACGCCTATACAATTTTTACAATATGTTTCTCTATACAATTTTCCCTAATACTCTATAGAGCAGTTTTCTTAGAGCATTTTCAGTTTTTCGTAGTTTTGTGAAATAGTGATTTATTACCAACTGCTCTATTTGTCTTACCTCTTGCCTCAAAGAATTTTTTTATTTTTTGATAATTTTCTCCTAAACTGCTTTAGCGAGTTATTTCAACCATCGCAACTTGATTTATCTGTTTAATATCTATAACTTTTATTTAAAATATTTTTTCCTAAAATTTCCTCAAAGCGCACTTTAATCTTAAAAATTTCTAGAGTTTGTACACTTCTAGAGAGCACGTAACACCTCCGTTTTTTTTATAGTATTTCCATATTAAATCCATGGAATATGGAAATATTAATATGTGATATGGAATATGCAATATGATTCTGAAAACTTCTTACATAAATCAAACTAAAATAGGTATATTTTTCTAATTTTTGGTGAAATTTATTCAAATCACGAAGAAATTAGCTGGGTATCGCTTTAGTGATAAGTTGTTCGAACCCCTGTATTATAAATTTCAACTTTCGAGGCGCAACCATTTCAGAAAAACTACGACTTTTCGAAAAAGGAAAATTCATATTTTTCCATGTTCATATATCGGAAAGTAGACCTCATTGGAAGAAAAGTTCTCATTTCTGGTATCACGGAAACGTCTGCTTTCGGTTGGCACCAAACATTTAAAAATCTGAAATCGACCCGGTTGTGAAAAAATCCCAAGTGGTTAACCCTCCTTGTATTCGGCCCAGAAAGATGAATGATCTATTTCATGATGAAACTAGCAATTAGCCCAAGGATAAGACTCTAAGCCCTATGGCTTAAATTTCAAGTCTCTGAGCCCAGCCATTTTAGAAAAATTGAGATGTTGGGATAAAAGTAATCCCCATAGCGCATGATGCTAATTCCAAATGAATATAAAAACACATATATGTATGTAATGTAACCTACATAATGATGTAGCAAAAATATTTAATACGGAGCTATTTATAATGTGTAAGTGCGCGAAAAAGAGAAAACCGTACTACAAATACACATTAGATCATGTTACAGATATCGCAAACTGTATGATATACAGGGATAAAGTCCCTTTAAAAGATAGGGAGGTCCCCAATAACCGACCAGATATACTCCTTGAAGACAAGAAGAGCAAAACTATTTATCTGAAAGATGTACTTATTCCTGCACCTGCTAATATAGGAAAAATGTAGAGAAAAACTGAAAAGTCCGCACCCCTAACCAATGAGACCAAAGAAGTGAGGAGAATCAGAGAGGTTCGAGTTGTGCTATCTATCATAGGAGCCAATGGGGAAATCCTCAAAAATTACTGAAAAATCTAACACTAAATGACCTGTCGAGAAAACGGTATCAAGCAATGCGAGAGGTGATAATTGAGGTAACGTGTAGAGTTGTAAGGAAATTGTTAAACATAAGAGAATATCATAGTTCTATATCTTGCCCCATAGTTGCCCTACATAAATACTACTTACCGGTGAAATGTGAAGAAATAAAAATAATGGCTTTATTACTCGACTAAAAACTACTTACAGGGTAATTTGAGTTACAAAAACTCGAAATTTAATACATAATTTATAAGCATAGATAATATTTTACAAGGACACACTGAAAAATTACTAATTAATTTTACTTGGTTTTGTGTTTCAATTCTCTAACATGGTGTTATGTTATCACAACATGTATCACATAAAATGTTATGTTTTGTCTGGTATTTTTTCTTGGAGTAAGAAAACTGATCATTGATTGAATGTTGATGGTTTTCTATAAATGACGCCAATTTTCTTAAAAGGAACCACTATTTCAGAAGTCCTTATTTTTACTTGTTTTCAAGAGTTTGGTAGAAACATTTCTCTATAAATTTCATATCGAGCTCCAACGTGCTTGATATGCCTTAGTGCATTGCTTTAGTTTGAACAGAACAACCGCGCCTTGCACAGTTAGCTATTAAATTTAAACCTTACAGGCGTCATGCTACGCTTACGTTTCGAGCTGTCAAACAAGCATATACCATCTAGACGTGACATTCGAAGGACCACTCGGTATCAACACAAAAGTGACTGTTTCCTAACAATCCCTAAGACAGACACTTATATCTGCCCTTAATTGAAAAATCTCCCCCAAGTGTTAACAACACTACCCGGGAATTCTTTTTACATCGAAAATCGTGAACCCCCAGAAAGATAGCTTTCTCTCTCTCGCTCTCTCTTTCGTCCTCGTCCCTTAAAAAGTCCACACGGTAATTTATCATCCTCAAAATTTTTCCCGAGCCGTAATCCTCTGGGTATTGCTTTCATTGATTACGCCGACTGTTAATACTCCTTGTAGATTTTGAGGCACGTTCGAGCCTCGTTCGATTGTATTTATTGGCCAGGTGAGAGAAAGACAGAGAGAGAAAGAGATAAAGAGAGAGAGAGAGAGAGAGAGAGAGGACCACCGAAGAATTCGGCTCTACCTGTGGAAAAATTAAAGAGGCGCGCTATGTGCGAGCAGAACGGGAATATTTCGTCCAGTTCTTCGGTTTGCCAGGCACCTGCCATTGTTTTTATCGCTGATTTAATAGATCAAAAACCGCAACAATTCGCCCGCTCATCATAGAATAATTTGTTGCAATGTTCGTTAAAATTAGCAACGTGTAAGGTAAGCGAGAAAATTGGAAATTTTAGGAATGAGATTTTTCGGGAGGATAACCAGTATCCTTCCTTTTCCATTGAACTTTTGCAGACTTTTCAGTTGAACACATCTTTTCCCGTTGAATTCCGATCTCAAGCTTACATTTACTCTTTTCTATGTGTGCTTTCAATCGTTGATTTAAAAATTCTCCCCACTTTACAAACATTTCCAGAAGTCGCGTTATTTGTTTATCAGATACATCAATCAATAGAATTATTACTTCACCGTTAATTTCACTGATTTAGTTCAGTTAAGTCTAATTACCAAATCCACTTGTTACTAATTAAGCACCAGTGTTTAAGAAAGCATTCTAGATATTAATTTTACTATCGACAGCTCAAACCGGCTTCATTAATTACAAGAGGATCAAAAGGATGGAGTGCCTTTTAATGCATTTGCGAAACTTACAGCCGAGTCGTTCGTTAAACGGTACCTCAGTAGCTCAGAAAATGAATTGCCTTTCATTTCAAATGCAATTTCTTTCTTTTTGCTGCACCGCACCATAATAATTAATAATTAACGTGAGAAATTTTCAGTAAGTACACGACAACGGATTATATTCGTTATTTATACTTTTATAAAAGGAAAAAAATTCCTCGAGATACCATTCAAGATTTAATTGCGATAAATTAAAGCGACGCGAAAAAAGAAGCGCGATTGTTCGGCCTAACAGTTTACAGGTTACTGGTTACTTACCATGGATGAATTAAAAGACATTGAAATTTATGTAATGTTATAATTAAAAGGGGGCTTTGAGCTTTTTGTGGTGTCAACTCAGAACTGGTGTAAGCGTTATTACTTATTTTAATGAGACTCTTCCTAAATTTCTTAATAATTAAGGCACTAACCGCGTGAGAGTTGCAGCGACATTGTCAGTTGTGCGTGTCAAATTTTGGGAATAACTGCCGGATTACTTATTTATTTTTATTTAATGAAGTGGGTGCATTACGAACACCAATGCCTCAGCATTAGCATCGTTTGACACCTGTCCCCCTCCCATGTGGTTACCAGAAATATACAAATATGGAATTTTAAAAAACTAACGCCTAATATTTATTGGAGTTACGAAATATAGACGACCGCTCTCTCATAGCAATTTTATTGATGCTCAGTATATGATGTATGATGTACAATTTGAGTATGCTAGGTGTAGTTTTCTCTAAATTGAAAACTTTGTGACTATTAATTTATGTAATTTATCTAAGTCATTAATAACATTTTAGCTCTTTCTGTGATACCATATTGCAATATGGAACAGATTAATTCATGATAAGATTTCAACAACTCTTTAATATTGAGCTATTCTTTTTACTTACAAAATAAAAATGGCATTTTCCTTAACTTCTGCATGAGCTTTTTCACATGTAAATTACACCTGAAATAGAACTCAAATGATTTAAATACTGTCCAGGCACTTAGCTCCATTGATCTTTCATTTAACCCGTTTTGTAACATTGTCGATTTTATAATTTATTCTAGTCTATATCAGTTTGATCCCCATATGCAAAAATGTTATTCATATTCCTAATGTCAATATTTATACCACCAGCAAGTATTACCTTTTGTATTATGCACCACGTTGTTGACTTTGATGTCTAATACATTTGACATGTCTTTAAAAAAATCACGCTTTGTGTAATCGAAGATATACATCAACAATTGTCACATTTTTGCAAATATTAATTGAAATGTTTAAACAAACGCTATCACATTCAAACTACGTTTAATATTAACCACTTTTTCATTTTTTCACACACACATTCATTATTTTTTTCACATTTCACACATTTTCATTATTTATTCAATGTAAGAAATAGTTAATACCCACTAATGCGATACATGTTTGCAAGTCGCAATTGAAAGGTCTTTATTAACGGGATTACAGTCACTTGTAGTGACGCGTATGATGAAATGCTTATCTATACTTAATTCAAAACAAATCTGGTTGCACATGACCCAGTGACGTCATATAGGTACCCACTGCAGAGGGGGTAGTGAGCGACATTGTCAGTTTTTTTTGGTACATTCGATCGAACGACGATTTGACTTACATATGAAAATTTGTTTACATTAAAGTTCGTCGATTTTAACTTTATAGATTGTATTAAATACAATACAATCCTAAAGACTGTTCAGTAAGCCAGATTAGTTTTGCACCTAGAATTACCCACAAAACTTACTTTTTTCGACCTGCGTGGACCTGACCAAAGGATTTATTATATGTTGCACTTACTATTGATCCAATACACAATTCATAAAAAAAAGTATTCATATAATATTTTTATACATATAATATATATTTATATAATTGTATTTACTTTTATACTTTGCCATAATTCTGGTACCTAGGTTCCTTCCTTACCTTGAACTTTTGGTAAAGTTGGTTTCATAAGGTAAGCCCATTTACATAGTCTTCGTTAGCATACGCTTAAACAGTTTATATTTTCTAACCTCCAAGTTTTTGTTAACATTACTAATTCTAGGCTTACAAAGAGTACTAGGAGCAAGTTACACTATTTTTTTGCATTCTTCTGATAAAAAAATTTCATTACAAAAGAATCAAACCGAATCACATTTTTTTGAGTTATGGTTGAAACCACCGCATGTTAAGCATTAATATCATCATATGCAAGACATCTCTGTTGCCTTACCTCGATTATTTGTGGTTATAGAATAACTGACAAGTAGAGACGTCTATTAACACATCCCTTGTATTTTTAATATGCTAGAACGCAGATATTCCCTTACATGTAATATTAATGTTTAAAAAATTTTAGCCATTTATGTCACACACCATTTTACCTTGTATTTCAGTTGCTTTTGTATCCATTATTCTTTTAATGGGCAGCTTAACTTCTATTTGTAACATTCAATAATTTTTTTTGATTTGATTTGAATTTCTGTCTGTTATAATACATATTACACATAATTACATATACACCTTATGTATACATAAGGTGAAGGTATATTACTTTTATTTCAAACACTTTGAATTTATTCCAGTAATAAATGATTGTTAAATATTAAGTTCGAATTCCTATTAATTGAAATGAATATTCAAATGAACAGCAAGATGGAAGTTATTTTATCCTTTCAAAAATCTTGTTTGGTCAAAAAGGCACCATCATGGCCGGTACAATTGTCCCATATTTCGTCTACGTTGCTTGGCATAAATAAAACTTATTTAAACGACTTCAATGCGTAAATACTTCGAATTAAAAGAATACGGCTAAGCTCGATTTCTCCTAAAAATTTTTCATGAGCATGAATGTATGTTATTTCAAATAAACTTATCATTTAAAAGCTCTTTCAGGCGCCTAAAGGTAATATTTTGGGTAGATGCACAAAATCCTGTATACAGAATTTAAATCGATCCACATACAAGTCGACCCAAATGAAATATCTCTGGGTGTGTGCGGCGGTAATCTCGATCGCACCTGAGGGTGTCCGTCGCTCCATTAGGTCATTCTCCACGGTACCACCCATGGGAGACTATTACGTACGGTACGGACGCTCCGGCGGCGGTGGCGTCTCAAATCGCGATATAATGGGATCGAAAAATGGTAAACCAATCGAATCTAGTTCGGCTACCGGGGACAGGTGCGCCCCCGCGAGCCAGCAGGTGCTCGGCAATGCTTCAATTGTCACGACATTACGCAGCTTACGTCGATGCAAGACGGTGCCTTACCTCGAGGTGTTTATCTTAATTGCATGCGGTCGTTTTGTTACCGCAAATAGGCGCAGGCATATGTACCGGGTTCTTCTTTCTGTTCAAGCCGTACCAAATCATGCAGTACCATCGAAAACGCCTTAGTATCAGACGAATAAATGCTTCTAAAGGTTTTTGCGGCTCTTAAACACTTTCAATCAGTATCTATTGATTCTTCTTCTCCTTTGCCTGTCATGTTGGAGATCATAGTGCTAAGGGCTTCCCCATCCTACATCATATGAATCAGGCCTCTGATTCTCCTTAGGCCTGTCGTCTACTTGATGTTCCCTAGCTAGGACATTAGCTTTCTTCCTCTTCCCCCTATTTCAGACCTCCACCCGACATTTCAGAAATAATGAACTATGACTTCGTATATTGGTTCATTGTAACAGGTTTGCCATAGTATATGTGGGAAAATACTTAAAATTAAAAAGTTTTCCTTCTAGGCGCCCAAAAAATCGTAAAGTTTGTGCCAAAAAAAATTTGTGACCATTAGACTAATTTTTTTCACAAATTTTTAACAAAGCTCAGTGGTTAAAATGAAATGACAACTTTGTCAGGCAAATTTTCTAAGCCATACTAGTTAACCGGCGCACTAAACATGCAGTTTCTTCTAAAACAGTTAATAATTTTAATTCCTGATTTATACCTGGTGGAGGGAAAACGAAGCATGCAGGGTAACTTATTTTATATAGTGAGCGATGTAGTTTCCCGAAAAATATCCAATTTAGAATTCCTCTATCGGACCTACTCCACAATTTATTACTGATTTGTTGCTGATATGTGACGTCGGAATTAATTTTGTTGATCCAGCCGTTTACGACAAACAGTGGATATTCCAGCGTAATATTACATTAGAATAGACACCCAAACTTTTTAATTTTAATTACAAACATTAACAAAAGTCAAGATTGTAGAAGAACAATCCAAGACAATTGTTCAAGAGAAATCAAGATGATTTGCCTAAGATACAATTTCATTGTAATTTCAATCATTCCCCTACAAAATGTATGTAGAATACAATTTCTAGAGATTCTTGTCGAACCTAAAATGATAGTTATTCTTAATTATCAATTTATGCCCACATTTAATAGGTTAGAGTTCAATACGTTTTGAGGTGTCAAGGATTATACTGAACAAAATAAATTTCCATCATTATCCCCCGTTGAAACTTAAAATTTATACTTTTTATGCTTTGTTATCGATAGATGCGGAGAATTTATGCTGATTTAATTTCTTTTTCTGCTGTCATCAATCTTATTTTTGCATTATGTCTCGGTATCTTAATTGTGGTTAATGTGGTATGGTATTACTGTCTTCAAATTCTCTCGTAAACAGTTTTCTCATACATTAGAATTAGCAGCAGTATGGGCTGTTTATATTGTTAAGTATTTTATTTTACACCTCTGTCCTTGCTTGCTTATGTTGGATATCTTCTATTACCAGTTTTTCCTTGGATTAGGCTTTAGCTTCAATCCGCTGATTATTTTATACATTGTGGACGAAATATTTTAGGAAAAACAGTACATTACATCCGATAACAGAGACGGTTATAAAGTTTACAGCAGATGCGCCACTGGCTCTTCGTTCTAAGCTTTGTAATTGTCTGTTGCTTTAGGAAATACAGAATATTGTGCAGGTGACATCTTGTGCAGCTCATCTAGAACCTATCGTATAAAAACGTCATATAGATTTGGATCGAAACACCAGTGCTACTATGTGATAACCTCGAACTAAAACTTGTCCTGACTTATTTAACATTTCCCAGCAACCTGACGACGGTTCTTTCAAAAAGTTTTAAAAATCTTCCAGAAACCTTATCTCTAACAAGTCTCGTCGATTCAAAACACCAATAATAACAACGAACTCAGAAAATCTCGTATGTAAACCTGAAATTCGTCTCCTTTTTCGAGAGAGCTGTCAATTACTATCGGTGACAAAATAAATATCCCCGAGTTTACCGTAAAAGTAAAGGACGCATTGTTAACATTTTTCTAGTGTTTATCAACGTAATACACGTTACTTATCCCCTGTAGAGACATTGTCAAGATAATCTCTTTACTCATACCGTTTCTAAGCATACCTACTCATTCATAGAAAGTCCTGTACTTGGGTTGTTGTGTACATGGGCGTAGAAGGATCCCGTATGAAATAGGGTTGGAGAAAAATTAGTTAAATGTAATGCAATTGCTTTTGAGTTCAAAAAATCAATTTGTTTTCTTAAGAACATTCAATCTGAGTCGTTTGGAACGAATCCCATTAAAACAAAAGCAACAAAGATTTCCTGTGAATCGTTCCCATAAAATCTATATCACCACGATTATTCAGATTCAGTCTGATATAAACCCAAAGTTGTCGATCTTATTTTATATAAAATCTTAAACTTTTTATTTCCTAAATCTAATCCTCTAATCTGATGTTAGATCCTTCACATGTCCTTTTAAATATTGCATCTTATAAAATATTCCCCTTAAATCTTATCTTATATCATTTGAAACTTCTCCATCTTCTCCCCTATAAATTCTCAATTGCTATGAGATCTTTCCTTTACACATCTCTTACATTTTTCTCTTGGACCTATTCCAAATAAAATCTTCTCCCCCGTACAGTTTCCCTCAATAATCTGATATAGATAAGAGATTGAAATAGCGCAAAGAACAATTAGGTTGGTACATTACCAATTCCCTGAACTCCATTCAGGTTTTCTATGTCTACCATTTTAAAAACCCTTCTCAGGTGCCACCCATGGGTTCGCAAGTTAATGGAATTTCAATATTTATGTCGGCAAACGTAGCAAGAAATTGAGAATATTTGTGGGGAGAAAGGCATGTTTGATGAATAGGTGAGAAAATCCCTTTAAACGCATTTTTGGGGTATTTAAAATTCGTTCGGAGCCCGGACGGGGCAGTGAATGGACAATATCCCGTTTAGAGGTCACAAAGGAGGAAACATAGTGAATCGACGTTTGGGATCGTAAATTAAATGGAATAGTTTATATTGCTTAACGATAAAATACACTGTAAGTGTGTAGTTGAATTTAATTTATTACGTCATGTTTCATGAGCGAAAAGATAAATCTGTTGTAAGGTAAATATGACCTGTTAATTTTTATTCTTTACGAGCGTACGCACCTTTCAGGCGTGACGTGATATTAAATCAACTCTCTTTAAATTATTAACACAAAAAGGGTGTGGCAGTAAAATTAAATTTGGTACTTATTCATTTTTCTAAAATTGAAGATTTGTAAGATGAATTTCATAACATTTTGTCGCTTCGTGTTGTCTATTTGTTGGATTCAAATTCAAAATATTTTCCCGCTAACTTTAATGTCACAACTATCGCGTGTGCGCACGCCGCAGCACGTCGCGATACCTATTTTAGCCGTCAGAGAGATGGCATGTCAGTTGCATCATTTTAGATGTCAGTTGGCAGTTAAAAAGAGATTCATTTCAATTTTCGTTATGCCATGAGGTACGTACCAGTGAGGTAAATAGTATTGCAGTTGTAATATTTGCCTATTTTAGGTATATGTGCCTATTTATCAATAGATTCATATTTTTGAGCAATATTACCGATTTCGGTTTCAAATTCACAGGGAAAGGCCTTTTCTAATTTAATTTGAAATTAATAAACTTTATTAAAATTCGCCTATGAAAGTATACAAAGCAAAATTATGAATGTTATATTGATAACAATAGTTAAATGTCTATGAACGGCAAACTATTATTTCTCAGGCATGTTCCAACTCGGTATGTAAATAATTTTTGAATTTAACTAATCTATCAATATTTAATATAATTACTTTAATAGAGGTAACAAGCGATAAGAAATATTTTGTGGACCTGCACTTAAATGTAAATTTGCTTAATGTAAACGTTAAAAGACAATGTAAATCATTACAGTAGTTATTTTTAATGATAAGGGAAGGTGTTGCTGACTAGTTTGTATATAAGGATTGCGAAGCTTTTCTGTTAGTGAATATGAATATGCTCTAGAGAAAGGTATTAAAAACAAATCATTTTTGGAAAATAAGACAAAAGAAGATTTCCGAAGAAATGTTCTTTGCGTAAATCTAATTTAAATAAATATTAGGAAATAGTAAATGCAATTTTCAATAATACTACTTATTTTTGTACTTTGATATTTTTCAAATTAATTTCACAGCTAGTTGAAAGGTATCCCGGAAGATATAGGAAACGCAGATATCAAAAGTACTGAAATGTGATAGGAAGGGCTGTAGGAAATATCGTTATGGCAAACTAAATGTAGATAACCAAAAACCATAAAACAAGACAAACAACAATAACACCATTGACAGATTTATCAATGACGCAATAACTATCAATTACAACGTGATTAATTACGTGACATTTGTAAATATTCGTGAATACAATTATGGGTCTCTTTTCCAAAAACTAACTGCATATTAGGGGTGCAGTGACTTACTGGAAATAATGAAAATACAATTATTTTTTTTATACCGTAGTGGCCTCTTACATGTTAAAGCTGGCAAACATTTAGGGATATTTTGTTCAGATTTGGTGTATGTTACATTAAATCTAGTCTAGTCCAGTATCTAAGAATAAATAGTTCTTACTTTAATCTTTTAATCTTCTCAAATATTCCTCCCTATAATATATAATATAATCATTGTTAAGAATCGAAGCCCTTTATTACATTTTTCTCGCAAAAACCCTATTTTTTTTAGACACTTCACAATATTTTACGACCAATATGTAATAAATTGTCTAATTCCGTAATATTCTTCCGGATTTTGTCTAAGGTGGTAAGGTAGGTAGCTCTTTGTTTACAAAATTTACTTTACGAAGTATGGCAGTTTTATCTTAATCCTTTTCTATTCATTTCTTTCGGATACGTGTTTTTACTCCACATTCCTTCCATTTTTTCTTTATTTAAAAACAGATAAATTTCCCAATTATCATCATATTCGAACAAATACCAACAATTAATTTCCCTAAGAGTAATATTTAGAGTTTCACGAACTAATGCATTCGTCCTCATATAGCAACGGTGATATAAAAGGATATTTATGCAACATTTATTAGCATAACAAAAGCCATATTCATTTCTAGCGATTTTTTTTTGCATTTTCGCAAAAACTAAAAACCAAATTAAATCTATACACATCTGAATTCGTAGGTTTCACTAGTGCCTTTAAAAATGTGTTGGAACTTTTTTCTATAAAATTAAATTTAGTTAGATAAGCGAAAAACTTGTTATTGGGATTTATGTGTATATGGGATTTATAATTCATCCCTGTCTACAATTCTTGTATCTGGTTAAAATTAACGTCATAAAGATTTTTATTATAATTTGAATTAATAATATTAATAGTTATTAATAGTTTTAATGCAGCAACTGCTATGGGCGTAAGGAACTATTATGGTTTTTTTTAAGAAAAGGCAGCAATTTGTTCTTTATTTTACAGTACCGATTTTGTCAAAGATTTCTTCAATGTTACCAAATTTTTCGTAGAATGTAAAGTAGAAAATTTTACAATATTCAGCCGACAAATAACTTTCCCTGATGAAGAGTTTATCAGTACATAAAAGTTCAGTGCTTTCTGAATTTGTGACGATCCAGAAACGTTTTCAGTTTGATTTCAAATACTAAAAATCCGAATCAACTCGAAAAAATTATAGATTCCTTTTGAGTTTGGAAAACAAGGATGTGTTTACAGTTGAATCTAGAAGGTTTACAAAGGTTCCAGACGATTCAATGTCAATCTGTTTTCAAATTGTTGTAGTCTCCGAGGACCACAGAAAATAGATTTTCCTAAATGTCTCAAATAGGTTGTAGAAGGTTTCTCGGCATAGTTTCAAACAACGGAAAATCTAAACGTTACAGACAACTACGGAAGTTTGTTTATGATTCTCGAAGCCCAGAGTGGATCTGAAATTGAGATCTAGGATTATGAAAATTTTAAAGGTTCTAATTTTATTTCCAACGTTAGAAAACTTTTATAATCTAAACCGAAGAACTGAGTTTCAATTGAAACCTCCAACATCCAAAATTGCCAACATAGGAAATATAAATAGTTTACGTAAATACCGATAAAATTCTATTGTAATCTAAAGTTTGAATGTATTTAAATAAAGATTCCATGCGTCTTTCTAGAGGCTTGAATTACGGGATGTGCCTTTAAATCGAATCTAGAAAGTTTCAAATTATTTCAATCTTCGAAATCACAGAAACACAAATGACGTTTGTCTAAATGTTAAATGGTATCATATAGGTTCTAGAAGCTATAGAAGATTTAAAAAAATCGATTCGTGCTAAAGACAAACTGTGGATGTTTCTTTAGAACTCTGAAAGGCCAGAATGGCTTTAATGGATTATGAAAATTTCAAAAGTTCTAAATTCTTAACATTAAAAACTAGGTAGAAAATTGATTCGAGAAATTCTTCCAGTACCTACAAATGATGAAAAATGCCTTACAAGGAAGTTTCGTTTATTTTTTTCCTCTCTAAAGCCTATGAAAAAAGACGGTCTCATGTTAAATCTAAAACTGTTTTCGTTTTGGTTTCAAATTCTGGAATTTCAGAAACATTCCCGAAGAAAAACTTTGAAAGTTTCCTTCAGAGACGTAACAACGCTCCCAACGGGCTGAAAAATTTTGCTATTAAGCCCCATATCAAATAAAAATAACTTACCATGTGATCCTGGGTCCTTTGGTGGTTGACCACTGAATACAAATAAATATAATAAAAAATTATATTTTTCTAAACTTAGTGAAGTAATGAAGCATAATAGTACCAGTCGTATAATTTGTACCGTGCCATTTGCAATGGTAAACTATTTTTTCGACATTAATAGTTAGAAACATAAACAAAAAACCGTACCTGTATATCGCCTTTGTAAAATCACGTGACAATGTCACAAATTCTTTCTCCCACCAAATGGCTTACGGCGGTCTTTTGATGTACCCCTCCACCTATTCAAAGGGGTCAGGGGGTTTATAAACGAGAAAATTAAAAGGGGTTAGAAAAATTATGCGTTTATTACGGGTGATACAAAATAATTACAGGATACTGGTAGTAAATGTAAAAGTACAAGGAAAAGTGAACGCAATAACACAAATTGGAGGAAGAGAATAATTAAGAAAATGTATGTACATATAAACCTATACATATACTGTCACCTGAGTGAAAAAATTCATAATAAGAAATTTTAGAAAATTATTTATTTGCAATTATAACCACAATACCAGGGCCTATTTAGCTTGTTTTTTTAAACTTCTTAATGCCATTAATTCGGTCGCTACTTATCATTTCTCTCTGAAGTGACCCTTGAACGTTTACCTTTTTATTGTTACCTCGGTTATATTTTTAGATAAAATATTTAAAACTTAAGCTAGCCTAATGACATGTTAACGTACGTATCGATTTAGCAATAATTAATAGTGAATGAATACAACGTTCCTGAACTTCCTTTCATTACTTTCTCATATTTAATTTAAAAGATAAGGCATGTTTTCCTGCCACATGACTGAATGCGTTCCAATGATTGGTACAACTGCCTCTCGTTCGTTTCCGTGTGCCTTGTCGAGAATTAAACGGAATTAGACAAATGTATTCCGTCACCAACCCCAATACGTCACACATAGCGTAACCGAAGCTTTTCCAAAACACCTGCCCTGTGCAGCATCATGCCAGCAGCAGCAGCAGCAGCAGCAGCGCCTAATAATAAAAGACCAAGAGTTGCATTAGTTCAAGAGTGTCTCGAGGAGTGTTGCAACTGTTCCCCAGGGGCCATATGTCGTACGATGCAAACATGATCATCGTCGAGGGTCGGGAGGAAGAAAATTCACGATTCCGCCGTGTTTTCATGTGTGTAATGGGAGGAGGTTAACTATAGGAACACGCGCCTGCCTTATGATATTAAGGGTTTCACGTCGTCTTAACAGTTCATTAGGCGCGCGTCTGATCAATTCGGCGTTCAATTATAGGGAGGCCGAGGTTGTTAAACTTCAAAGTGTGTTCAAAATATTCACATTGTTTCTTATAAAATCCGTTCAATATGATATTCATTCATCGTCGAGGAACTGTTTGACTTTATTATTATACGAGAGGAAATCGTTCGAATTAATCAGCGTCCCCTCGTACGTGCAAAACAATAGAAAGTGCCTTTTACACTTCGCGGTGATTGTTTTGTTCCAAAGCCGGCTAAGTATTCTATAAATACGTTTATTATCCGCATTCCTGCTGAGTTTCCCATTCACTAACCTTATCTCAAATTAATATGCACAGCGATAAATATTGCATAAAAAATTTATTAACATGAGAAAACGCAATAAGGAGATATGCACGATCTGAAAATGAGGGAAATACGTCAATGAGCGATAATCAACTTCGAAAAACTTTTGAATGTTACTTAAGGGTGTTCAACACTTGGTATAGACACCTGAATTTCGCTAGGTGTCGCTAGTGACGGATAGGTGGCAAAATATGAATTCTTGCCTACTCTATAACTTACGATTATAATTGGCACCGCGAGCCGTGTCCGCACAGATGTTTCGTTTTAGGTAGATAAACTGAGGTAAATTCCGATGATGGTAATTTTATCGCGCAGTCAGAATTATCGAAAAATCTGATGAGATGTCCAACTCACCCAATCAAAGAGAGAATCAAAGAGAGAATCAAAGAGAGAAAAGAGAGAATCTCAAAGGGAATGAAAATGGATATTGATAGAAAAATTATTGGACAAAGTGCGTTTTTACGGACAATTCATCTTCTAAATATTTATACTCTTCAAAACAATACACATATTTTATTTGCCTCTGTATTTAATATCTGTATCTGTGCGTTGTCTCTAGATTAGTCCGACCGCACGTGCATATTACAAAAGTAAATCGTAAATTAATATTAATTATTCGCCTAAAGTAATGTGAATTTGAAAAAAAATTAATCTGATTTATAATTAAAAAACTATAATATAAAACCAATATACTCGTATAAGCAATTTGTGTGGAAACTCCCATAGTAAACAGTTTCTATTTATATATACATAATGCAGCCAGTAAGTTTAGAAGGTATAGCTTGTAAAATTAGAGTGCACGTTAGAAACTATAGATAATATCTCCATGAACCAACAGTCCTCTTAAATTCATCCTCATTAGGTTCCAAACATTAATTAGAATTTAGATGAAATTATGATTTGAATCTAAAAATTTCAAAATTAAGTTAATTTTGAAGAAAACAAAAATATACATATCTACATATGTATTGTTATATATTTATAACATAACAGTTATGTGGGTTTTCTTCTTTTCATGGACCCTATGAGAGTTATATCACAGTCCAATTTTTGTAAAAGCTCTACATCTGATAGTCTGGTCGTCTTCAGAATTCTTTTGCGAAGCCACGTTTCAAAACCGTTCAATTTTGTTGTTGTTTATGTCTTTATTGTTCATGTTTCTACTTCATATATCATTATTGACCACATGTAGCAACCGTAATCTAAGCCTCGATTTCTTTGTCACCTCTATCCTCGTTTTTATTTTTGTGTATGGGTCAAGATTCTTTACGATGCAGACACCCAGATATTAATATTTTTCTACTCATTCGATGTACATACTGTCTTTTCAGGGTTACTTGACAGTTACTGATCTGTATGTTGGATATGACCTTAGTTTTTCTGTGTTAGTTTTATCGATGTCAATTTTAATTCTTATGTTATTACTTTCTTCATTCTACTCCATTTATTCGGCTAGAATTACCGTGTCTTAGGCAAAACGTATGGAGTTTATCATTTCGCCTCCTATCTTGATTCCCTATAACAACGCGCTCCTTAGGTTCCTTACTTTTGTATTTTGATAACCGCTTCTTTCCATCATTAATGTAATGTCTGAGGACTCATCCAGTATCGTCTCCGTATTTCTTCTGACTTTCCCAAGATCTCTGTTCCCACTTGCACTGATGCAGTTCCCATAGAGAGTTAGTCTCCAATTGCGTCGCCTTCTGCCCACATCTTCGTTAAATGTTATCTTAGTTTGCTGCTCTCTGAGCTTGAATATGTTTAGTTTTAGGTTGTTTTCTAAGTCTTCCTAGTTTTATTTTGACCATGGCTATTAAGACGTTGTAGTCCGTTCTGCCGTCTGCACTTGGATATGTTGTTACATGGTGTATTACGTTTCTAAATCGCTTGTCTGCCAGAATAAAGTGCATCTGATTCCTTATGGTATAATTCTCAATATGATACATTGTCTTTGTATCAAGTAAGTCACTCTCCTGAGAGTGTTCGACAAGCTTACCATTTCTATCGTTTCGTGTACCCAACCCATAGTCTCCCGCAAATTCAGGTAATTTTCTGCTGCAGATCTTGAAGTTAAAATCTCCCATTCTGTTTCGTTATGGTTTTTGTTGGGGCATTCTTTTAAATTGGATTGATATTCATGGTGTGTGCTTTTATTTATAATAGCATTCTGTCTTTGTATCGAATGAAGTTCAATACTGAATGTTGTTTATCCCTACTCCATTCTTGTCTTCTATTATGTCTGAATAGTATAGAACTGTAACATTTTTGTTCCTCTCTATGAATCTATGGTTAAAAATGTGGAGGAGATCATTCGGAACATCTATCATACTGTGGCATGATGCACTTTTATGCAGTTGTCTTTCAGTTATTGGTAGGCGATTAAGACATGCATATAACTTACTATTTAAAAATTTTAGGTAATATTCAGCATTTACATTGTTTTGAAAAAGAATGATTCAATTATCATATCTTTAAAAATTCCACACCATACATAATTTCGAAACAAATCTTGATTTCGAGTTTGTACATTGAAGTAAGGATTACCATCGCTCCCCCAGCGACAGTATTGAGAACTTATTGTTCCATTAGACGTAAATGTCGCTGCATAGAAGCATTTGAATGTCGTAAACGCTATCTTCAAACACTCCACAAAACCCAGCACTCATTTCAAATCGCCATTCAAAATCTCCTGCTGTTAAAGTACGAGTAAATTAGGATTTGTATGGTTTAAATCTATTTGATGGTAAAATTCTCGCGTGTTGTTTACTTGATTTTGTGTATTTTTTGTTTAAATTTATTTTAAACCCTGCCATGAATATTTAATTTCTTTATTAGATACCCTACATTTCCATAGTGTACAGTGTTTTATCAAGGCACCATTCATCATGGACTGTTGTTGCTCCTCTTTGGGTTTTATTAATCGTACAGATTTCAACAATGAGAATAATCTGAATTTCATCTGAAATACTCAATTCTACTGGCATTTCTAATTTATACAAATACATATCGAAGTAAATTTTGAAATTTATCGGTAGTTTTTACATTAATTGTCTTATTGTAAGGCTAGGTTCACAGTTCTCTGTTCGTCCATCTGTAACGTCTGTAAGTAAGCCAATCTGGAACGCGTTCTTCATCATTGCGTCATATTCTGGTAAAAGTAAGAACAAGCTCAACAAATTTCGTCTCTGTTTGTATGTTGTTCTAGTACAATATGTTGAAAGTTCGAAAATATTAATGCTATTAACTATTTTCTTCCAACGATTAATACAGGAATCTGCCATTATATTACCGCAGACATATTTATTTCATTTATTTATTCAATTAATAATCCGTGAATTAGTTTTTTAGTTCCAAGTATCATTTCTAAATAATATTTTCTCTGTATTCTAAGTTGAGCACATATTTAACTCTTCAATGTAAATCATTATTTTTTTTATTTTTCTTGTATACCATCGAAGATTTAGAAGATTTACTGGCATATTCTTGTAAATATATAAGATAAGCTTCTCCATTTGTAATTAACTTTTTAGGACATACGGTTTGTGCGAAAAATTTTTCAGTATAAATCTTCCAATAAGATAAATTTGTGAATTCTCGAAAAATTTACTTTTTTCCGAAGTACATGACATGATCGTGTAAAGGCCCATTTTTAAAGATGTTTGTATTTTTTCACAACTTTTCCTTTTACTGTATATTTCAATACATCAATACCTTCAAGCTGTTATTTACGCCACTGTTTTCGTTCAAAAGAGTTTGTGCACAGCTAACTCTACGAGGTGAGCGGGTATCCACAGGGGAAGCGGTACGGCAACATTACTGTCACAAATATAATATTAAGGCTATAAGCAGAAATTCAGCGAATGTATTATACTGTTATAGTTAATGACAATAAAACCAGGCGGTGCGAATTAGTTCATGACTTATTTACTAATAAACTTTAATATTTTTCGATGCCTTTCTACAGACGACATTTAATAACTGTTTTATTCCATTTTCACTGGTACGCTTTTATATTTACTGCGCGCTCCTGCATGTAGTTGACTATTAATTCGCCCATATGCCACACCAGGATTTCTATGGTGGCAAGATTCGTACATGTGAAAGTAAAATTTTCGCTTTTCACTTTCCCACCCATCGTTTTAACACCATTTCTCCTCCTCATCCACGTACACGTTTAACGAACGTAAGGAACGCATCTTATTTTTCTCAATTACCTCCTCATCGATCTCCCATTCTCGGGGTGGTCCCGCACGTGGCCCCCTCATATCCCCAGTTCGTGCCTAAGCGAGAGGTATCGATTCGCTCAGATGGGGATGATAGGGTGTATCCCGATACTTCACATTATATTTTTATTCGGAGCAGGGATGCAACGAGTGGCGTAAAATGTGCAAGATCGCATAGCGAGATTATAAGCGCGAAAGGGACTTGATCGAGAAGGTATATTTTGTTTCGTTTTTCTGTGAGACATTCTACTTAGTAGTAATAATCTAATTATTTCAATTCTTATACTTACAATTTAACTGGAATCAATTAAATCGAATCTATTTGTAGCATTCCTCTGTACCTCAATTCCAAGGCTGTCGCGCGTTTGCGAAAGGTTTAATTATTTTCTTTATGAATCCTTTAATACAATTAACGTTTATATAGTCGGAATTTGTCACTCATAGAGGGCAATAAAATCAATGTAAACATTAATGAGATACAATACAGAATGTCGGCTAAGGCTCGACTGGAAATTTATGACAATGGTTATATCGATTTCTATTAAATTTATTGGTATCTCCTCTTTTAGAGCGTGGAAGTATCGGGAAAATAACTATAATTGAAGAATTGAAACACACAATTCAATTACTGTAGTTATAGTAGTTGTAAATAGGAGCTTTTAACTGAAAATTGTTTTAACTGTTTATTTACTAACAGCAAATACGTAGATAATGTTTTGGGCTTTAGCATTATGTACTCGAATCATCAACATAAAAATGATAATACTTTTATATGTAGGTTCAAATATATATGGACATGCATGTCATTCTCTCAGCAATGTATGAAGATCACTTAGCATTAATTGTTTTAAATTTATTATTATTAATGTATCATTATTGTTGAGTTCAGTACATTATAATTCTTAGAATAATTATTCTTAGACATGGAATATTGTTATATTCTTTTATTACACCTTTGATTTTGGTTAAGTTTTTTAAAAATATCAATTTTTCACCTTGCTTTAATGAACAATTTTGAAATTTGATATTGTGCACACATTTTTTCTAGAATTTTCAATAGCGTACCTAAGTCAGATATTGATTACATATTCTTATATTTAGTGTGATCTATAATTTTATCCTATCCTTATTTGTTTTTTGCAATCTGAGCCACAGCGTCAGGTTCCGTGACCCCTTTTGCGGTACGTTTTAAGTAAAGCATTCTACTTGAGTAGTTTATAGATTCTTAAAAGAATGTACAGAATAATTTTAAGAAAATATAAAGTGCACTATCTATCCATTTTCAAGCAAACTTCTGGATTAATATGTATAAAAATTATCACTTTGCTTGATAATAACTATAGTAGTTTTCACACTCCATTGATGTCTTTCGACGCACACTCTTTTTTTAATAACCGACATCGTTGCTCGGATCGTGATAACCAAATATTGTTTGGACACGTACATCTCGGTCGGTAGTTTGGTATTTCATATTAAATTGGGTTCCTTAAATTTATATAACTGTGCTAATATAGGCCCAAACTATATAAGTTCAGGTCGATTAAATAAATTTAACTCTGTTGCCACTTTGTCTGCAGCGATGACTCAGAAAAATTAAATGAACACCCCCATGAATTTATATACCAAATTCGCGTTTAATCCTGCTGAGCTGCCGCTTTCTTCCTCTTTCACGTTCAAGAGGGTCGCCCCTGACCACATGTGATACTTTAATGGGGCCTCTTTTCCTTTTATGCTGTTTAGACATCTTAACGCTTTCAGCAATCATTCGGATACGTAAACAGGAAGAGGGGAGACAGAAGTACCAATCTTAACGTTATAATTTAACAAATATTCTAACAGCAGTTTATACTTATAATTATAAACATTATTAATTCTTGAAAGGTAGGAGAGAAATCGATAGCGTAAACGGTGTTATTGTGAAGCCTTTACCTCTTACAGTTGAAAAGCAATATGGACGGAAAACGACTGATAGATGCTTAATTTGTAAAAGGTATGATAAAAGGAGTAAAGCATGAAGTGGGAGATAAGGCACAACGTACGTTAGTATTACTAAGTTCCCATAAGAAAATTCCATAAGGAAAGTAAAAATCTGTTCACGGTAGGAGCCTCTTGCGCGCATTCACCATAAAATTGAAAAATGCTAATAGGCTGTTTGTTTTTATTGAACTATTCCAATAACACATTATTTCTTTTATTAGAAGAATATGAAAAATTTCAAAACTTTTTGAGATACAATAAAGCAAAATTTTACCCTAAATATTTATTATTATATATGTAATATATATATCAATAACCTTATCATTATTTTTACCTTTAACTTCTAATTCGCCGTTTGTACAACCTCGCCCATATTTAAACTTCTATATAAACTTCTACATGAAAAAAAGGAGACTATATTTGCCCACGAGGAGTTCCAAACGTCACTAAAATGAATCGATTGGAAATTTCATAAACATATCATCCCTATCACAGGTAAGTAAAGCAGTGGTTAAACATTAGTTCCTGTAAATATCTTTAAATAAAATATATGTAATGTATGTAAAGTATTTACTTATGACAAAACTAACGAAGCTAAAACACTAGACAATATATGTAAATATATTATTATATTTTAATTCTTTGAGGTAAGGGCTCAAAATCACATCAACAAAATATTTGTTCAGAAATTCAACAATGTTAGTGCAACTACTATTATTCTGTGATACGTATATACAAGGTGGACATTCCATTATCATTATCCAAATTACCAATATTACCATTTTTGCATAGGCTATGGGGGGTGCTCAGATTTCCTAAATCCTCCTCCTTATATTTATCCGTGATGGTGTCCTTACTGTTATGGAGTCAATGTTATCATCCAAATTGTTTATCTGAAATTAAACAAAACTATTAGTCAAGCAAGAGTGGTTTTAGGTTATTGAACGACTAACATCACTTTTAGTTGTCATAAGTTCAATAACTTCCTTGATATATTTTACTATACAGCTGCGGGAGCAATGTATTATCAATTTCACAGCGGTCATCATGTTTAAAAACGCTTTAAATATTCCATGATCCTTTGTATTTTAAGTTAAATGTGAACATCTTGTATGTCGAAATTCACTAAAGTCCGAACGTTCGAAGTTTTTTAAAATATGTACCAAAATATTGCAGGTTTATTGTAAATTAATATCAGCCGTTGTTTTCAAATTTCAGTTATCGTTAGAGGTAATGCTTTATTTAAAAAACACCTTTGCTGAACAAAAGTGTCACCTAAATATTGAAATAAATTTTCATCAGTTTCAATTGTTGCCAATCGTATTCACTACATGGTGCTTTATCAAAAGTTAATTTTATATTTCTCTGGTTCGGGTTTATTTGGCCTAAAAGAACACATATGGTTTGGAAATGAGCTGAAAACGCACTGCTACCACACCTTTAAGTCAAAATTGCATCTACTTCAAAAGAATCATGGACAAATGATATGGAGAGTGGGATACAGTAGATGCTAGAGAACGTGTTGCAATACCTATACTTAGATATATCCCATCGATTTGGTTCATTTTGTTCTGATAATCTCAACAAAATTAGTAGTTCATTATTACTAGAGAAGGGCATTTATGCGACGTGAATTTGGCACATATTAGGTGGTTTAAAATAATTTGCATATTTCTTTATAAACCCGCATAAAATACACAAAATATTAATATTCCAACTTGGCTTAGGCACTCTGAAATCATAAATCACTTATATTTACTTTCAAAATTGTCGAGAGAAATACCTGGCTATCCCTTAATTACCGGAATAAGTTCCTTGGTTATAATAGAGATAAGAGTGACTACGATAATACTAACGATAGTATTTTCATTTGACTTCCCTTTTATGGTCGTAAAGGACTGACCCTGCGTTACTCCTTTAAGAGCATAATATTTTGGGAATACCAAAATTTTCTAAGAATAGATTAAGGTAATCGGACTGACATCGGCTAGTTTAATTTACACAAAGAATTTTCAGTTTAGTTGTGATTGTTATCACGAATAGCTCACATTGATTTGTGATTTGTTAAGTGAAACTGCCTAAAACCTCGAGTGCTTAACCTTACCCAAAATAATACCTTACTGCTTCCTTCGGGTTACAATAGTAATAAAAATTATTTATTACTACATTGGGACGTGTTTTGTTAAACAGTTTATTACATTTTCCACCAAATATTGTGGTTTGCTACAAATTTGCTCGTAAGAGTAATTACGCGGAATGTATAGTTTTCAACATATTGAACCGAAAATTTTCCATTCTCCGATTTCAAAATATTCTTGATAACAATTTATAAAATGAAGTTTTGTACGCATCCTACGTCATTTTGCTCATTATGACAGAAACTGGCTAAATCCATCGAGGAAATTTGTATCACGAAGATGATGTAACGTTGTGATGCTTTGCTCACAATTATCAAATTACTAATAACATCTACAAATCTACAAAAAAGCTCATTGGGATATTATTACGCAGAATGTAAGTTCACGAAAAATTATCAAAAAATCTGATCGCTTTATACAATTCTAACATTTTGTTATAGTTATTTGCGCAAACTGTTGACTGATAGTCTGCGGTCAAACAAATCAACATTATGATTGTGCAATTTGATAGGTTGTATAAGAACGGAATTGCCAAATACTTTTGTGGTTTGGTGAGGAATTTGCAGAGTTTCGTGTATCTTTACTGTGTGCGTTATTTAAATTTATATTTATTTAAAAGATATTCAGATTTTTGGTTTTTTTAAATTTTGAATAGAATAATTGCGGCTGCAACTTTCATCCTCTCGGGAAATTTGAGCCAGCCAATTTCAACGAACCAAGGAGTTACTCGAGCGTCGAGGCGAAGGCGACAGACGAATCGAAATGTAGAGTTTACCGCTTTTTGAATGCTATCTATTTGGTCACCATTAAGATTGTAGAAGGCAAGTAACGCATAATCAAAAAATGGCACAAGTAAGGATTAAGCTAACTGAGCTCTGACGTGTTGCGGAAAGTCTACTGCAAGTCTACGAAGCTGGTAGAAACTTCTATATACTTCCTTACATATGTTCTTGACGTGAAAATTCCAATTCAAGTTAATGGTCATAAAAATTAACAAATTTTTGAACTCGCCTACTATTTCTAGGGTTGCACCTGAAATAGCTATGGGTTGGGCTGACGACTTGTTTATCTTTCCTAGCAATTTGTTATTGTCGATGAACATGGTTTTACTTTAATAGAAAGTAGAAAGTTTAACAATCAGTACATTGCAAAAGGTAAAAAGCTTATAATCGGTGAAAAGCAAAAGAATAACTTGAAATACCGTAGTTCGCAGCTATATAACACACTACCCCTAGAAACTATCAAATTCTGTCCATATACCTATTCGCAGGTTGTCGTAGATCGATCGAGATCATTTATGTCTGTCCACTGAATGCATCTGGTATGCAGGCGGCCCTCGAATAATCCCTGGCTAACTATCAGTTGGAGATAGAGCTGATGGTACAGGGTTGTCGTTTTTTGGAAAAATCTTCTTTAAGTGCTCAACCCCAAAAAGAGAGAGATAGAGAGAGAGAGAGAGAGAGAGAGAGAGAGAGAGAGAGACAGAGAGAGAGAGAGAGAACGAATGAAAGACGTGATTCATCTTGTCCTTCATAACTGCTTGCGTACTCAGTATGTATGTACGCAACTACTACTATGTACTACAACACCTACTATGTACTATAAGTGCTCTCGGGCTTATGTTCGGAAGCACTTTTTTCATTATTTACGCGAATTTTTTCGACAAAGTGAGGTAAGTGATTTGTTGTTGTTGATCTGGACTTTCACAGGCCATTCGAAAAATTAAAATGGGACTGTGCCTATTTCTATGTTTTTACAAGATAGACCCATAAAATGTTTAAACTGCAATCATCCAAAAACTACTCATTGAACGGGGTCCAGTTTGGATTTGAATTATCTTCGTATCATAAGTGGAATGATATTGCTCCTTATTTCTCATCATGAAAATTAACAAAGTTGCGAACTTTTTGATTGACAAAAGCTACTTTTGATGTTCTAAGGTTTGATGTTTGAGGTTCTAATACTTTTTCAATTCGGTGCCACTTTTCTATTGGTTATAAAACTATTCTCTAATTAATTTCTGAGCTACAGATAAAAACCAGAAGATCTACTTTACAACAATTATTGTTTATAAAAGTCGCAAAAGGTAATAGCTGTTTGCATTTCTGATCTGATTTTTAGCACGTATAATTGATCCTCTAACGTCTAAACGATTACACAGGTCTCATGCTGTTTAATTTCATGTTTAATCGGCTTTTTATTGCTCTATGGTCTACTATTGACCACTTTTGTGGGCTACCTAAAAGGTTTTATAAATCGTTTCAACGTATTGTCAACTTAAATAGCCGCATTATATTTTTTAAATTTAAATCCTTTCCTTAATTGATACGTCTCCGATCACACTCCCGTTTTCTTGACGAGACGAGAGTT
This sequence comes from Cryptocephalus primarius, assembly GCA_963576515.1. Lineage (NCBI taxonomy): Eukaryota > Metazoa > Arthropoda > Insecta > Coleoptera > Chrysomelidae > Cryptocephalus > Cryptocephalus primarius. The sequence continues at coordinate 6,730,635 of OY754938.1, read as the reverse complement.
TTTATAATCCCGAAACAAAAAGCCACAGATTTAATCGCCGCCGGCGGAAGAGAAAGAGGGAGCAAAAAGAAATCTCTTGTCTAAACGCGTGTCCGCCTCGTGCTTTCACGAAGGTATAGAGGGCAGCTGGACCAATTCATCTATTTCTTTCACCCTCGACAAGGGCAAAAAACAGAGAGGGCGAAAGGGAGATGAAGAGAGAAAGAGGGAGAGGTCAGAGTGCAGAGCGAAGAGGGCAAAGTGACTTATGACGAACCGTCTGAGCCCGCACCTGGCGCTAGTCTGGTTCCTGCTGATGGGTCAGTAGTACCGTTCCAGGGGGTTGAGAACAGGTTCGATTCCCTACTGGTGACTACTAGGAAATCTATCAACACGACACACATAACTGCAATATACGGGGATATTTTCTTCATGTTTTAACAATTTTACCAAATTTATTTTAACACATTACTATAACTTTTATAGTCTCTAGGCTGAAATTGTTTTGGGTTGAAAATGCATCCATCATATGAACAAAATTATTAAGTGGCAGTTTCGCACAACAATTGACGTTATACCAGTTTACCTGTTTGATAGAGGATAGGTCTACAGTTATAATTTTACTGTAATGTCCTGAATGGCCACAGTTTAAAGATCTGTAAGTAAATATTTAAATGATGGTCCACAATTAAAAGAGAATAACAAAATGTCCCGTTTTGTGGTTAAAAAAGCTGTTAAAATTAAATTTTAAAACAAAATAAAGGAATTATCTCTTCATTTCGAAGCATTACATAGTGAAATCACCTATTCAGTGTCGAGTAGGGGTTATCCATGCTCACGGCTCTAGTAACATCGCAGGAAACTTCCTTGTCTCTTAGATAATGTATCGTAAACAAGTGATTAAGGAGAAGTTATAAGTATTATCACTGTTATCTTTGATTGTTCTTAGACCTCCTATCGTCAAAGATAAAAATTAATAAAAAATTCATTGTTAACAATATTGATTGACTTATCGGTAACAAAATTCTAAACTTCATCTCAACCTTACTGAGGCTATCCAAAATTTTCTTTTTTATATATTTGTGGGTCGATCATAAATCATTACTGTCTTTGTGGCAATTCGTTTTTCTGCCATGTACATGTAAATGCTTCTATCACTTAACATTGTTTTGGTAGTACGGATATCTTATTTCTCACAAATACATTTCATTTCTCGGTATAATTTAAATAGTTTAAATATTTTTCCTCCTTATAATGCAATGTGTTCCACAGATTTATTTACAGACTATATATTACTGCGAGCCTACTGGCATACGAAAAATGGAAATATGAATTTATAAATGAAGCACTCAACTAATCCACTCTATTACTTAAGCAATTCTTTTTACGTTGAAGGAATCCTAAATAAAGTAAAAGCACCCCCGCTAATGCTACGAAAAGGCTCGAATGTGCGTCCTACTTCCTCATGCGAAGCGTGTGGGTGTGTATGTGTGTGTGTGCTACCTACTTTTGAAAAATATCGACCCGTCACTCCTCGAGGGAGGAGAAAAATTCGGGTTTCTAATGAGGGGTTAATTGTTATTGAGGGAATGTCTCGAGCAAATTAACATATACTGTTAATGTTCGTGGGTAGGTTTAACCTTATGATGTTGAAATACTTAGTCTTATAGGTTTTTCATATGACAGCTAAGAATAGAAATGACTATTTACATTTTCCTTGTCGCCAACATTAAATATGTAAAGATGTTCAAAATTATAGCCTTATATAAGTGTAATTATTACCAATATTACACAAAATATAATTTTTAATGGAAAATGAGAACGAAGTCCTTATTCCCACAGAACGGCTGTACTAAAATTTTGCCAAACACCGACGAAATTCTATCACTGATAGATGAAAACAGTAAGAAAACAATAAGAAAACGAAAATGACAGAGGTAACTGTCAAACAAGCAGAACGTAATAAGAAAGAAGGTCAGAATACCAAAGATTGAAAGGCTGAAACAATGCCAGGAGATGGATAAACTTCAAACATTGCATGATAGCCTCAAACTGCACAAAATAATTGAAGGAAGTTGCTGAAACATACAGAAAAAACATTTTCTTTCGACATTCTATTACTATACACTTTCTCACTAACGAAATTGCCTACGACATTGAAAAATAATTTGGAAAAATGTCTATTTGCAGAGGAAAGCTATATAGCGTCGACTACTTAAATAACTTTGGTATCAATTAAGTTTATGTTGAAAAAGTTACGTAATATATCTATAACCATGAATTACAATTTTTGGAAATTTACATATAGGAAGTTGTCAATTAACAGAAATATAATTTATCCCCGGCATTTGCCAAGCACCATGAAACTCCAACGAATAAAAAAGCAAAACCGACCCTATTATTTACGTTTACAAATTTGTTTTGGAACTGCAGATGTGCATACTTCAGTAGATAATATTCTAAGGTACATTCACAAGTTAACCACAAATAAAATCTATGTCGACTTCTACTGCTACGACTACTTTTTCCTGATCAAATGGCAGGAGACCTCGAGAACATCCCAGAGACCCTATTCTGACTGTGAATTGAGCTCTGCCATACCAAGAGCTCAGCCACTACTTTCAAAAGGAGCAGTTCCTGGAGGCACTTTTGCTCAGCCAGCATCACAAGGCAGGCTGCTGAGGCACGCCATGTTCTGGAACATCAACAGCAATTATACCAAATTACCACACGCCCGTACCCATGAGGGTCTCGTTGAGGGTACTGTAGTGGGGTTCGCATGGAGCGCTGTATTTGAAATCGCTTTGTTATGCACCGAGAGTCAATTTAAGAGGTTGACGCAGCTCATGACACGTCAGTTTCACCGTAAATTGTATATAACTATAGTCAAGTTTAGATTAGACTGACAGTCGGTTGCTTTTATATGGTTTCCCTCACCCTCAGTTTATTCTCCTATCTCTTGAATATTGGGACACAATCATATAACTGTGAAATTGTGTACCCTTGCTGAACCTTTATTTATGATCGATAATATTTTTAGTTACCAAACATTGTGTTTCAAACGTGCAAGTAGTGCAGTGAAATTAGAAAATATGAAGATATTTGTCCCATCAACCATAGGTGTAATACTTTAGTATACCAAGTTTTGGGCAAATATTTTAAGTTTCAAAACGGTTAGACAATCCTTTTATTCACATTCAGTTTAAGGTACGTATTGTGTCCTACAGTTCCAAGAACGTATCTAGAACTTGAGTGAAAGTGAAGATTATGAAATATATTTGACATGTAGCATGTTGACGTAATTATTTACCAGTTAAAGCACATACGAAGAGGTCATCATTTTTCTTGGGCATTTTGACGTTTGAAAGGAATTCAAATTTAAGTGGTCTTGCAGCAATCATTAATGACTAGAAATACACGTTTGCTTATTAAATGTTGTTGAGTTGCTTACTTGTTTAAATAAGCTGTAATGTTAATGAGCTATTAATTCTGACATAAAACATTCAGACTGTTAATTTTCGATTTCTTTTAACTGAAGGAAGATACAATAAACGCACTTCTACTCCTTAATTTTTCTAACAGATAAAATCTTTCTTAATAACATAGTTAGCTTATAAATAACGAAAACGACAAATAAACTTACTATTACGAGTAAAGCTATCACATCTAACATAAAATATTCAATCAGGGACATTTGTGCAGCCGTTCCTTTAAGATGATCTGTCTTGCCTTGATGCCTCAGCACGTACTCTACCCACCACACTGCCTTTTCGAGGCCCTTGATCGGTTGATCGTCTAGGATTCTCTTGGCATTCACCACATTGGTTTTGTAACTTAAAATGTCAGTTAATAGTTAGACAATGAGGTGAGGTTCGTAAATAACGGAATAAAGGAATAACCAGAAGAGAAACTGTGTGAGAGGTTCGATGGTTACGCGTTTCCTCCGGCGCATGTCGGTGTTCAAATAGCATCAGGGATGGCGAGCACCTGATAAAGCTGACATTTTTATTTCATTCCAATAGGGCTCCTAAGAAGTACCCATATGGATGAATGCAAAAGACACAGATGACAGATAAATATACAGCAGATACTGGAAAATAGCGTGAACACAAGAAACGACAACAATAAAAGGAACTTGCTCAAAACGCGCTTCGAAACTTCTTCGAGAAAATTTTAGATGTTGCATGGACAAATAAATAGACAAAAAGATACAAAGGAATCAGTCATGGTCAGTTACACAGCACGAAAACAATCAAACGATCAACTTTAAAAAATGAATTAATGAATAAGTGCTTAGTATAAGAGAATAGGTAGAAATGTTCAATGCCATCGAGAAAAATTTCGCGGCACAATAGAAAGGATCGGGAGTTTCGCTTCTGGTTTGTTCATTATTTTTTACTTGAAGTTTTTACCTTGGGTCTGTCGCCACTTTTATTACGGCCTCAACGAGGCTTTTTTTAGTAAGTCTGGATCTGTCCAACTTTTCGCCCAAACCTTTATCCACTACTTGTTTTATGTTGAATGATTGATCTATTATAAAGGGTATTCCTACTATTGGTACTTCTGCGAATATCGACTCCTCCAAGGATTGCGCGCCTCCTTGGGTTATGAACACCTTCACATTGGGGTGACCTGAGAAGCAAAGTATCAATGTTGATATATTCAATTCGGTAAATATCTGACGTATGTGGTTTAGTTTTATAAACTGTCAAAAAAAAGTTTAATATGTAAACAACAAATTCAGTTTATGCTGTAGACTTACTTTGGAGAAATCTAAAATCTTTTAACCACGTCGTAGAAGTTGTAGTAGAGAATATGTCAAACAGGAACAGTAAAGTTAGAGGCATCTTATTATTAATGCGTTGAAAACGAATATTCTGAGAAGCAATTGTGAAAAATTATTAATTTTGGAATGGGTTCTAAGAACACCGACGTGTTTGTATGTAATGAAACTCATAATACTGAAGTTAAACGATTCGATATTGTCATTTGGCTTTTTCCTCTTCCTCTTTCCTGTTACTTTTCATTAAATAGATAAAAAATTCAAAGAGCACCTACTTAGTATCGCTTGTTGTGGTAGCCATTTTCTAAAAACTACATTAGGTGGTTTCCCAGGCAGATCGTCTTTTTCGTACTTCCACAGTACATTGTAAGGAAGCTCTCCAAGGGCTTCTGTGATGGTCTTAAGGGTGGCCCTGTCGATGTCGGACGTCACAACATTTGTACCAAAACTGAAGTACACTGCGCCTCTTTTGGACGAGTCCAAGTAATCTTGAAGATCCTAAAAACCCACACAATCAGAGCAACAAAGACCTCTAAGGAAAATAAAGCGGAATCATTGGTACGAAACAATATTCAAAGATGCAGCAATCGTTTAATGGAAGGATATGAATTAGTATCTGTATTAAATGCTTATATCAATCTACATGTCGAGTGAGTACCATGAACTGGATTACCTAAATCAGAGTATAAGTGTAGAACCAGATGCATATAAAGCATTGTAGAATAAGCAATTGTAAATTGAATCTGCCACTTAGAATATTTCGTTGGGTTTAACCAGTAAGGAAGAAACATAAAGAGTTTCTCGAAAAATAGAATAAATATCCCAGCTCATTTAGAGAAATCGATTGGGGAGACATCACCATTTATATTTTGGTTTACAGTTCCATTGTATTGGCAAACCCCAATAACTCATATCCATATTACCTTCGGCAATGGATCTCTGTTGGTGATGTGCATCTGTCCGACTTCCACCACCGAAGGCACATTCGGCCTCACAGTGTTCACGATTGGGTTGACATTGGTCAACACAAGGCTAATGTTGTTGACCACGTCCCCTAGATAGGGGATGTCGTCACCTATATATTTCCTGGCTGTACTGTCGGACTCGGGGACCACGAACTTCCAGAAGTAGATTCTGTACCAGACGTTGTGGATCAGACTGATAATTTTTTCGACGAAGGTGCCGAAGTAAGTTTCTGCTCCTTTTTCCATAAAGACATCTGGAGAGATGATTGGGTGGGTGGGATTCCCCTGGCAGTCGTGGATGTTGAGGAAGGCTCCCAATGATGATTGGGCTAAAAGAAATAATAGACCTTGCTTTGGCCAGCGGACACAGCTCAGGAGTCTTAAAAGGACGAATATTAGAAATTAGTCTTTAGTGAAAGACTAACCGCCATAGATATTGAAGAAGGGTTAATACTTTCTTTCTTTGTATGTCTCGTGTATTGGGTACGACTTTTAGTTTTTGTCCAAAAGGTTGTTATGGATGGGTCTAGGAATATTTTCCTCGGCCACAGTTCTTTGACCGTAATTCTTCGACAATAATAACCCGATCATACTCCCTTGCTATCACAATTGTTCGCATCCCTAATTAAATATAATATAATATATATAATAATACTATATCGACTATAAATAATACAAAAGCATAAAAGCTATCAACATACACATAACACTGTACCAGTGGTCCGTAAACACATTTGGCGCTATTAAATGGACTCAAATGGATTTCGTGTCTCTTGATCGGCCTACTAGGATTTTGATAAAGAAGTATAGAGGTGGTATAGAGCACATTATCCCAAATGTTCTATAGAACATATTGAGAGAAATACAGGGGGAAAATCTCAAAATATTGCCCCTGGTAGTAGAGGTAACGCACAGGTAGTGCGTTAGATGCAAGATATTTTCCATTATTTTACCATGAATGAAAGTTCAGTCTTAATATGTACTTGAACCAGATATACTTACAGTTGCTTCATGAAACAAACTATTTGTTCATATTATAACGCATTCTTTCTATAATTGATAAATAGTACCTTAAATCCATAGATCGTAGAATAGTCATATAATTTAAAAGATAGCAAGGATCAAAATGAAATGTTTAAAATATCAGGTTGAAGTCTATGCCGATAATAGAGTAGATAAATCGATAGAAAACTAAAACAAAAATATTCTAGATATTTTAAACTATGTACTAACAAGCAATTTAATTGTAATAAAAGTGTTTATCAAAATTGTTACATCTAAATTCTTTAATGGAATCTTAACGAAGTAAAAACTGTTAAATATTATTTTGTTAACATTTTCTATACAATAAAAAAATTGATTTTTTTTTAAATTATACGACATAATGGCTGTAATCTTGAGAACGGTACAACTAAATAAAAATGATAATGCCTTTTCAAAGTCCCCCTTTTTTGTACTCACCGATAATAGGAGCCCTGTATTTCGCAGCGAAGGCGAACGCCAGCGGATGGTGCGGCTCGACCATCACCAGATCGAACCCGACCTTCTCGTCAGCGAGCATCTTCCTCACCTGTTCGGACCGCAACACCTCCTCCAGAGCCTCCAGATGCAATTTAAAGATGATCGCTGTCCTCTCCCATACCCACGGAGAGGCCATCAGGCGTACGGCGTTCTCCGGCCTCCTGGCGATGTCGTACATCAGGCTTACGTCGATCTCGGTCAGGTTCACTAGCGAGGGGTCGCGCAGGGGCCTCGTCATAAGGGCTGTCACCTGGTGACCTCTTAGGGAGAGCTCCCGCCAAAGCGGCACCAGGATATTCTCGTGGCTGATGGCGGGCCAGGCTGTGACGCCCAGGATTCTCGCGGGGGTGGACCGATCTGGACGAAGGACGAGGAAAAGGAGGAGGTGGAGGAGGTGGATCCACGAAGATGGAGACGGTAGGAGCATATTCGTCGAGGTGGAGGGCACTCACCGACTGCAAACGATTAACGATAAACTATATCGAAAGCGAACTATATCTGAACGAAAATTGAACTAATTAACCAACTAAACTAACTAACGGGACAGGAGCGGACTCACTGGAATTTGGGGACTCGAGGGTAGTTTGAAAGTCAACCAAATTGTATCTGCATATTTGAATCACTTACCTATGACTGTATCGATGGTAAAGAATAATGTTGAGGCTTGTATTAATACAACAATGAAGCAATGAATAATTTTCTATCAAGTCAAGTATGTTTTAATATCATTTTATTACCCTCGGGTGAAGATTTACCTTTTTCCTATCCTTATACCATGTAGACTCGTATAACTTAACCTAAGCTAACTACTCAACTAAAGGAAAATATATGTGAACAAGTGCATATAGAGCATATTTTGCATATGATGTGCACATTAGCGTAAATTAGCATAAAATGTAATAATTAGTCACATTCCGCACATTTGTCAAAAGTTTATTGGACACTTGGGGTTTGTAATTATAAATGATTTGTTTAATGAATGTACTTGGTTGCGTTTTTTACGTTGAAATTCCACTTAAAATTGCATTCGTTTGTTCTAATAATGGGTTTCTCAAAAACACTACAAAATGGTATTCACACTCTAGCTGCGAGTTATCGATCGACGCCCCAAATTTCGTTTTTAATGATTTTATTTGTTACAAGATAGGTGTTTACCTCACGAGCGGTACAATAATACTACTGCTTATTAAAGTGGGGTTTCATATATACAATAAAAGAGGACGTGTCTGCAACAGCAGCACTTTATATCCAGGAAGCTTAATGTAAGATTAATAATTTGTGCTTAAAATCATATCCAAAGTATATTATGATGCTAGGAATAAGACGTTTTGAAGTTTTTGCTTTTTCAAAAGTCCTACCTAATTTTTATATCTTTAGTTAATGTTTCATTTTAGAAATTTTTCGGTTAGTTCATTTTCAGGGCTCGTTGGCAATATTGCCTGAAAGAGCCCTTATGTGGAGATTGACGGAGTCCGTTGCGGCACTCACAAAAATTTAGGAAATGTAGAAACGGATTTGAGAGAGAGTCACATTATTTGAAAAACATCGAACAAAAAACGTGTATGTGATAGGACATGTAGTATTGATCTGTATCTCCTTTTAACCGAGTTATGATGTGAGTTTTTCAATTTAACGAATATAGTGGAAAATTTTATAAGGTACTGGGGCGAGCGTGGTGGTATTCGAGAGGTATCGAAAAATTAATGTTTTCGAAATAGAACATGTCGTATTTCCGCCTTATATTAACGAAGTTATAACGCTTTAAACGGTATTAAGGATATATTCAGTCATCTCTTAATTCGCTAGACCAATAATTTTGAAAAAAATTTCCAGATTGCTTTATCGAATCATCTGAAACCGATTTTTATTCGGTTTTGACAAATATTACTTGGTTTGAAAGTAATTATTCGTTTACGTTTTGAACATTCATGGGGTAGTTATTCATTGAATTCTAGCCAAATCGAATTTTAAGCCTTCGAAAACGATTAACGATAAACGATAGATTAAATAGATGTCACTTAAAATGAAGTACCCATAACTAATTTCTAAATCCGGTAAATCATAAAGAAAATATTTCAGCTTTTATTATTTACGAATTACACGCCGTTTCTATGTCGCAGCGTTATCATATCGGATACTTTCGATTTCGCGTAACACATAGGTGTAAAAATCAAGATGGCCGAGAATGTTTACATTGTGAGCAGTAATTTTGTCCCGTTTTGGTATAAAGCCTACTTCAAATTTAATTCTCATGTTAAAATTTTGAATAAATAAAATATATCATAGACACCAAATTTGTTGCCCATTGATACCTTGAAATCTTGGGGACTAAATGTAGAGGCATATAAAATTATTTATTAGTATGGCTTTTGATAAATTTATTAACTCCTCTGAAATGTAATTCCTACGTGAAAATGGCATTTTTATATCACTTTTTTTTCTTTAAAATACTGTGGTCTTAGGATGAATTCAGCTTCTTCCAGTGTCATTTTCTGAGCATGTCTTTCTTCCGCCTGTTTAATTCTCAAATGATGTTTAATTATAAATCTACCTTTTGAAGCTCCGACAGTTTGACTTTATTGTTTTTAAGTCCAGTAATTTTCTATGTAACAGATTGCTTCAGTTAGCTCGTCAAGTGAGTAAGTGAAACATGAAACATGTAATACAAGCATGTTCATCAAAACTAACCTACAGATAACTGCAAGAGTGTTGCCTTTACCATTAAAATAAATATCCATCGGACGACGTAACAATTAGGTTGTGTGTAGGTCTCGCATGGAAAGTATTTAATTTGTTGTTTCAACCAATTAGTTCACTTGACCGACGAAAAATAAGGATTGAGCGTTACCAACGGTACCTGAACCGAGTTCAACTAACCCATCTGTCAAGTGGTTATTTACAACAAAATTAATCATAAACTTGGTTCAAAGTTGAACCTCAGTTCAGTAGAACCTAGTAGGTTGAATCTGTTGAACCTGGATGGAAAGTTGAACTCGTCATCTACCACCGGACTTTAATTTCACAAATTCACACATATCGCATTTTATCGTTATACTAATGAACTGATTTTAAGTTAGATTTGCTTATTCCAACTCTATCTATGCTCCTACCTCACATTCTTCCCGTCTGTTTTTATATCATCACGATTCACTGCATCAATGTTGAGGATGAGAGAAATTGTACTTATGAATAACTTATCACCTCTGTATATTATTTCCCTTTTACTCTGTGGCTCGTATAGAAGACATCAGGAGGAATTCTGTTTAATGGATCAAAATTGATGATAAATATTTACATATAGCGGTCGAGATGCATAAAACTAAGTTTTCAGATTAGATATCCAAAACCGTTAATTTTGTAACAAATGAAACAGTCGGATTTGTTCCAATCGCAGTTAATTTGTTTTTAAGCACTTAATCACAACGGTTATATTCGTCGGTCCTTCCCTAGCCCCTAGCGCATGTACAAATGTGGCGGATGTGCGCACGAGCCATCCCCCATTTTTACGACCGTCGGCGTGCGGCACACATACATATATTTGCCAAAAGCAAACCCCATAAAATCCAATGCGGAACAGGACGATTGCCCACCACAAATCACAGGCGCAATAAAAGGCAACATTATCAACGGGGGTGGCGACCGGCGCGTTGGCGGCGTTGGGGGTGGTGGTAGTGGTGCTTGTTACTGTTTGGGCAGGTGCATTTATAATATATAATATATATAATGTATATACACGAGCAATGATCCGCGCCACCGCCGGCCAGCTGTCATCGTGACTTCACTTTCGGGGTCCGCTCTTTTTTTTACCTTTTCTATTTTCGATTTCGATCGCGAGGCGTTAACCACAGCCAGAGATGTGTATGTATGCTAGCATTATTAATCCACCGTTGTAATTAAGAGAGTGTAAAGAGGCGATGCAGATATGGTTAAAGTAAAAAACGCCACAAAAAATACGTACGAACCAAAAAGCTGTCTTTAAAACGAGACGTTGCTAGGCGCATTATTTCCCATCTGTTACTCGAGAATTAGCTAAGATATTGTTTTAGAAATAGGCCACCTTGTATGTGTAATTTAGTAGGGAATAATTGCGACAAAGGGGTTTGTTGTTGCAACCGTTTGTGGGCCCGTAAGGATCATGAAGCTTTAGTGACATGATAAAGCAAAAATACTAAAAAGTGCGTTTTTAGTATTAATGTGAAATTGATTACTTTTCAGTTTTCTTGGCTTATCTCAAAATCGAAGAGAAATTGGGCAAAACTCAAGAGCATTTCACTTGCAGAAAATTGAATTTTCTATCCGGATTGCTTATTTCTATAATAATACCGAAACACATTATTTTTATCAAATATTAGCCGAATTCTAACCTGTTTCTGTGCAAAGATAAGTGTAGGATGTTCTTCAGAGGAAAGAAAGTAGAGATTACAAAATTAAAATTAAATTGCCGATGAAGTTGCTATGTTTAAAATCGGCTGAAGTATCATCCAACTTAATTTGTTTTGTCTTTTGCAGTTCTGTAGTGAATGAATAACAGGACGGATTGATTTTCATATCCATTAGCCGAAGTACCTGACTTTTCTTGATGGCCACTAAGTAATTATCAGATATATTCGAGCCTACCCTCAGGTCCCTCAGGTATAACCTCTCCCCTTATTCCATCCCCTCAGTAAATGAAATTAAGTATTTCGGATTTTTCTTGAAACTCTGGAACCTAATTTATAAGGAACCACTAATCTCGACTTACTTCTGAGGTGCAAAAAGTGGTTCTTAAGTACGATCTGCAAATTTTAGGGGTCGGTTCCCCGATTAACCCCTTACAATGTTTCAGTGAATTTGTTCTCACTCATGAATTATGACATGCAGTGCATCCAAATGCAGTACCAAATTTGACGCGCCTATGATTGCAAAAATATTAATCTTTTCAACACCTGAAACTTATCTTAAAGGTTTGAAATCTTAAAGGTCTGTAACGCTACAGGATCGACAAATCATCATATTATAAGTTCCCTGAATGTTAACAGGTGTGTGGGTTCTTATGCGGGACTCTTAATGTATCTTATATTGTTTATATTAAATATTGTTAAATAAATTATGTATTAGTTAGGTATATTAAACATTTAATTTTTAATACTAAAAAGTAATACATATACAAATACAAATACGCATGCATACTATATGCATGCACCTAATACGGATAGAAGGACCTCCTTAATTATGCACAACTTTCTCTTAAGTAGAAATTGTTGGATCTCAACAAGTGTCAGGCTCAGATAGGTTTTGATATATTCGTAAAGTGCGCTCATATGTATTTTCTACTTGTGATGGTTAATATACCCAATTTTACAAAGAAAATGTAATCTCTCTATATTCCAGACATGGTAGTAAAAAGAGAGCAGTTTCTCATAGATTTCACTTGTAATTAAGCTTATTTTACCTTGTGTTTTAATAATTATATGGTCTCGATGTGAGGTTTTTGCATTTCGGGGTACAAATTATCCGTGAAAAATAGTGGAAATTATATATTTGATAATTTATAAACTGAAATCATGTTTAAATATGTATAACAAACATCGTGTCATATTCTGAAATATGGTTTACGATATTTTACTAGTTTCAACCCTTACGAAATACCCCTTATAAAAAAATTATAAACAAAAATTAGTTTTTATTGGCCTAAAATGTTTTAATTACGTATTTATAATGAATTAAAATCCATAAACTGTATATAGTATAATTCATCATTTGTCGCCATTTTCACCCTTAAACATCAGCCATTATAAAAAATTTGTAGAGATTATAGATTTAACCTTTATATAAATTAAAATGTTACTTCAGTATGGAGAACAGACATCATTATATGTCCTGGAATGTAATTCACCACATCTTACTACGTTTCAACCCTTAGAAACCACCCTTATATCTGAATAAAAATATTTTTTAATATCACGTACATAGTTCCTGCCGTTCACAAAACCCAGTAACTGTTTATTTTATAATTTATAATTTGTTGCAACCATTCCACCCTTGACAACTACCTCTTGTAAAAAAAAGTGGAAAATGAGGATGTGAGCGTTTTATAGATTAAAATTATATGTATTTATAGAGAAAACATTGTTTAATAATATGAGTTGATTTTATGACAATGTTGCCACGCACAGAATCAACACAATGTCTTCGTTGGCGGCGTGCTCGGTTTCTTTCCTTCTGTTACATGTTCATGATCAATAATATATGTATTAGATGAGGATACATTTATCTAATACTTATAGGCTAACACATGCTCTGAAAATGACACCGAAATAACTCAATTGGTTTTTTAATAATAGTTTTCTTAATTTTTAAGCTATCCAATCGCTTCAGAAAACACTGTGCAGGGAATTTCAAGGGGTGCAAGTAGAGTGAAGTTTATCTGAACTCTTCGTATTTGAAATTTTTTAGTTTAAAAGGCTCGCGGAATGTGTTCCTCCCAATCAAATGCAAACTTTAACGATGATGTCTCAATTTTGGAGATATTTGTCAAGAAAATTATGAGTAGCATTCCCACTATGGAAAAAGTGACCGACATGTAAATTAAAAAATTTAACATTGAATCACTCAGCCAAGAACGTATCAAAAAACCCTTTTTCGATCGATGCACACGACACATCTAAAATACCATATTACCACATGGCAATCCTGACATAGCATGGAATAAACTAAAGGATACCTTCTAAAACGGCGCCAAAGAAGTATCGGGACGCACATAACCTCACAAGGAAACAGGCCCTAGAATAAACCCTGGTTTACGTTGTAACTTTTGTAATTGGAACATATCTGAGCATCATTCAATATATGAGATAAAACAGTACATTTTCACTATTAATCAGAATAAAAAAATTAATGTATTTTATTGCGATTTATCTTATTTTATTGCAATTAACGAGATTTGACTGATATATTTTGGTAAGGCTAGGCATGTTCCCGTACATCTTCTATTATGATAGATAGATAATAGATCGAATGAAAACGCACGTTACTCGCACTCAATGCACTAGCTAGGGGTTAAAGTTGTATTAAATTACATTTAGTTCCTTTGGATAGTGCGAAATTGCCTCATGCCTAAATGTTGGTAAGTCCCGAGACGGGAATGATTGCAGGTGAAACGTGCATCTTTTTGATTTCAATGGGGTAGTATCAATATGGTGAATATATTTTTTTAGTATGACGTTCGACGACGTTCCATCGTTTCAAGTGCGGATATCATAACAAAATTATTTGGATGAAATTTCTTTTCCCCCACGATTATAATCATCTAAAGTGGACTGCTGCTTAGGGCAATTTTTTTTTTGGCATTCACCTGAAACTGCGTTCACTTGCAGCTTTACGAGCCTCTGCGGCGCGATTAATCTTCGTTATTAATCGCAGAAATGAAAATTTTAAATCCGCAAAGTGCACGACACATTGCGTGCGCCGGCTCGGGAAAATTGCAATAAAAATCCATTACTGGCAGCCTTCCCTATACTCCCGCGGGTTAGGCTGGCACACGTTCCATATACATAAATCTTTCGATGATAGCGGAACAGATTTGAATCGTTATCGGTATCGAACGAAAGAGGAAAAAATTCGGTTAATTTATATTCATTGGCCGGGGGGTGTACGTTCGATGTCCTTCGCAATTTTTTTTTCGCAAAAAAAAACTGTCGCTATCGTGTGTGAGTTAAATAATTGCCGAAAAAAAAAGTATCGTGCAGCATTATTCAAAACCTTTAATACAACTTCGCCAAAACTGGTGGTTATGCTTTTTAATAAAACATGGGTCGAAAATGGCCTTTGGCAAAGGGACCTCCTCGGTCATAACCCGATTTCCTATTTCCTGCATATATTATCGGGTGAATTTTTTCTGGCAACTTTGTTTCCCCAGTACAAGGATTTGTTGCACGCAATCGAAATACCCTGGGGGAGAATTCGACTCCCTTGGGGTCAATAATGCGTAATTTTTATTTAGTGCATTTGATTTTTCGGCCAACAACGAATTAACAGGAACGAAAGAGGTAACTGT
The DNA here is from genome assembly GCA_963576515.1 of Cryptocephalus primarius. Taxonomy (NCBI): domain Eukaryota; kingdom Metazoa; phylum Arthropoda; class Insecta; order Coleoptera; family Chrysomelidae; genus Cryptocephalus; species Cryptocephalus primarius. Next base: position 6,715,352 of record OY754938.1, on the reverse strand, counting down.
ACACATGTTCAGATAAACGAAGATTTTTGTAATATTCCTTTCCAAATAAGTGAGTTAATCGGAACAATATTTTTGTTAAAACTACCTACCAATATTTAGGTTGGAAAATGGCGCTTACTTCTTTTTTTCTTTTCTTCTTCTTTTTTTTAAAAAGAAGATTCTTTTAAAATTCGTTGAAATATGAGAATAAAAGTGCGACTATCGTAGATTTACGTGACATGTCGTGTCTCTCCCTACTGCAGTTTACTGAAATTTTGTAATATCATAATGTTGCTCTTATTATTAACAAAGGCAATCTATGAGCTTTCGAAAATATCAAACTATTTAATGATTCTTTTAAAATTCGTTGAAATATGAGAATAAAAGTGCGACTATCGTAGATTTACGTGACATGTCGTGTCTCTCCCTACTGCAGTTTACTGAAATTCTGTAATATCATAATGTTGCTCTTATTATTAACAAAGGCAATCTATGAGCTTTCGAAAATATCAAACAATTTAATGATTCTTTTAAAATTCGTTGAAATATGAGATTCAAAGTGCGACTATCGTAGATTTACGTGACATGTCGTGTCTCTCCCTATTGCAGTTTACTGAAATTCTGTAATATCATAATGTTGCTCTTATTATTAATAAAGGCAATCTATGAGCTTTCGAAAATATCAAACTATTTAATGATTCTTTTAAAATTCGTTGAAATATGAGAATAAAAGTGCGACTATCGTAGATTTACGTGACATGTCGTGTCTCTCCCTACTGCAGTTTACTGAAATTCTGTAATATCATAATGTTGCTGTTATTATTAACAAAGGCAATCTATGAAGTTTCGAAAATATCAAACAATTTAATGATTCTTTTAAAATTCGTTGAAATATGAGAAAAAAAGTGCGACTATGTCGTAGATTTACGTGACATGTCGTGTCTCTCCCTGCTGCAGATTACTGAAATTCTGTAATATCATAATGTTGGTCTTATTATTAACAAAGGCAATCTATGAGCTTTCGAAAATATCAAACAATTTAATGATTCTTTTAAAATTCGTTGAAATATGAGATTAAAAGTGCGACTATCGTAGATTTACGTGACATGTCGTGTCTCTCCCTATTGCAGTTTACTGAAATTCTGTAATATCATAATGTTGCTCTTATTATTAATAAAGGCAATCTATGAGCTTTCGAAAATATCAAACTATTTAATGATTCTTTTAAAATTCGTTGAAATATGAGAATAAAAGTGCGACTATCGTAGATTTACGTGACATGTCGTGTCTCTCCCTACTGCAGTTTACTGAAATTTTGTAATATCATAATGTTGCTCTTATTATTAACAAAGGCAATCTATGAGCTTTCGAAAATATCAAACTATTTAATGATTCTTTTAAAATTCGTTGAAATATGAGAATAAAAGTGCGACTATCGTAGATTTACGTGACATGTCGTGTCTCTCCCTACTGCAGTTTACTGAAATTCTGTAATATCATAATGTTGCTCTTATTATTAATAAAGGCAATCTATGAGCTTTCGAAAATATCAAACTATTTAATGATTCTTTTAAAATTCGTTGAAATATGAGAATAAAAGTGCGACTATCGTAGATTTACGTGACATGTCGTGTCTCTCCCTACTGCAGTTTACTGAAATTCTGTAATATCATAATGTTGCTCTTATTATTAATAAAGGCAATCTATGAGCTTTCGAAAATATCAAACTATTTAATGATTCTTTTAAAATTCGTTGAAATATGAGAATAAAAGTGCGACTATCGTAGATTTACGTGACATGTCGTGTCTCTCCCTACTGCAGTTTACTGAAATTCTGTAATATCATAATGTTGCTGTTATTATTAACAAAGGCAATCTATGAAGTTTCGAAAATATCAAACAATTTAATGATTCTTTTAAAATTCGTTGAAATATGAGAAAAAAAGTGCGACTATGTCGTAGATTTACGTGACATGTCGTGTCTCTCCCTGCTGCAGATTACTGAAATTCTGTAATATCATAATGTTGGTCTTATTATTAACAAAGGCAATCTATGAGCTTTCGAAAATATCAAACAATTTAATGATTCTTTTAAAATTCGTTGAAATATGAGATTAAAAGTGCGACTATCGTAGATTTACGTGACATGTCGTGTCTCTCCCTATTGCAGTTTACTGAAATTCTGTAATATCATAATGTTGCTCTTATTATTAATAAAGGCAATCTATGAGCTTTCGAAAATATCAAACTATTTAATGATTCTTTTAAAATTCGTTGAAATATGAGAATAAAAGTGCGACTATCGTAGATTTACGTGACATGTCGTGTCTCTCCCTACTGCAGTTTACTGAAATTTTGTAATATCATAATGTTGCTCTTATTATTAACAAAGGCAATCTATGAGCTTTCGAAAATATCAAACTATTTAATGATTCTTTTAAAATTCGTTGAAATATGAGAATAAAAGTGCGACTATCGTAGATTTACGTGACATGTCGTGTCTCTCCCTACTGCAGTTTACTGAAATTCTGTAATATCATAATGTTGCTCTTATTATTAATAAAGGCAATCTATGAGCTTTCGAAAATATCAAACTATTTAATGATTCTTTTAAAATTCGTTGAAATATGAGAATAAAAGTGCGACTATCGTAGATTTACGTGACATGTCGTGTCTCTCCCTACTGCAGTTTACTGAAATTCTGTAATATCATAATGTTGCTCTTATTATTAACAAAGGCAATCTATGAAGTTTCGAAAATATCAAACAATTTAATGATTCTTTTAAAATTCGTTGAAATATGAGAAAAAAAGTGCGACTATGTCGTAGATTTACGTGACATGTCGTGTCTCTCCCTGCTGCAGATTACTGAAATTCTGTAATATCATAATGTTGGTCTTATTATTAACAAAGGCAATCTATGAGCTTTCGAAAATATCAAACAATTTAATGATTCTTTTAAAATTCGTTGAAATATGAGATTAAAAGTGCGACTATCGTAGATTTACGTGACATGTCGTGTCTCTCCCTATTGCAGTTTACTGAAATTCTGTAATATCATAATGTTGCTCTTATTATTAATAAAGGCAATCTATGAGCTTTCGAAAATATCAAACTATTTAATGATTCTTTTAAAATTCGTTGAAATATGAGAATAAAAGTGCGACTATCGTAGATTTACGTGACATGTCGTGTCTCTCCCTACTGCAGTTTACTGAAATTTTGTAATATCATAATGTTGCTCTTATTATTAACAAAGGCAATCTATGAGCTTTCGAAAATATCAAACTATTTAATGATTCTTTTAAAATTCGTTGAAATATGAGAATAAAAGTGCGACTATCGTAGATTTACGTGACATGTCGTGTCTCTCCCTACTGCAGTTTACTGAAATTCTGTAATATCATAATGTTGCTCTTATTATTAATAAAGGCAATCTATGAGCTTTCGAAAATATCAAACTATTTAATGATTCTTTTAAAATTCGTTGAAATATGAGAATAAAAGTGCGACTATCGTAGATTTACGTGACATGTCGTGTCTCTCCCTACTGCAGTTTACTGAAATTCTGTAATATCATAATGTTGCTCTTATTATTAACAAAGGCAATCTATGAGCTTTCGAAAATATCAAACTATTTAATGATTCCTTTAAAAATCGTTGAAATATGAGAATAAAAGTGCGACTATGTCGTAGATTTACGTGACATGTCGTGCCTCTCCCTACTGCAGTTTACTGAAATTCTGTAATATCATAATGTTGCTCTTATTATTAATAAAGGCAATCTATGAGCTTTCGAAAATATCAAACTATTTAATGATTCTTTTAAAATTCGTTGAAATATGAGAATAAAAGTGCGACTATCGTAGATTTACGTGACATATCGTGCCTCTCCCTACTGCAGTTTACTGAAATTCTGTAATATCATAATGTTGATCTTATTATTAACAAAGGAAATCTATGAGCTTTTGAAAATATTAAACTATTTAATGATTCTTTTAAAATTCGTTGAAATATGAGAATAAAAGTGCGACTATCGTAGATTTACGTGACATGTCGTGTCTCTCCCTACTGCAGTTTACTGAAATTCTGTAATATCATAATGTTGCTCTTATTATTAACAAAGGCAATCTATGAGCTTTCGAAAATATCAAACTATGGTAGCTGGTAGCTATCAAGCTGGTAATATGCACCTAAAATAAACAGGGTAATTAATCTTGCGTCATATATCTATTTCTGAAATCACATTCCTGGTCTAATCCCGGACAAATATGTGTTTACCTTTCCCATTTTTGTAAAAAAAACTAGGATGATTTATGCCCAAGCTTATGATCCTGACACCACCGGCGAGGATACGAAATTAACTCAGAGCCACCCTCAGTTTCAGGAGAAAATTTGTCACAACTGGTAAAAAGTACTTTAAAATGCCACACGATTTACTAAAGAAGGGGGAGAGTTTTTGCGGTTTAGTGTATGAGACCGAAGGGTGGCGTCGTCTCAAAGAAAAATTGTCGGGGAGTAATAAATCAATCGTTGGGAAGGCCAAAGAATTCAGCCATTAGAGAATATTTTTTAAATCTTCTGCGGGGGAATGTAGGAATCGAAGCAAATTACAAAAACATCCGCTAATTCAACGCAACAAAACACACTAGCGTATGACCCTTCTTGTAAAACACTTCTAAACCTCCCCCCAACGACCTAAATCCCCCTCGGATATACAGTTAAAAAAAATTAACTAATGCATTCATTATTCTGTTATCTATTTCAACCGCAACCTCCGAGAAAAAAACCTTACATAGGCGCCTTAGATTTATCTATCGACAGTGCCACACTTCACAGCACGTGTTACTTTTTTAAACAGTCGTCTAATAGACCCTGAGGGGTCATCATTTAACGCGACGCCTCGTGCATCCATTTGACCCCTACACGATGCAGCCCAGCTAGGATAACACAAGTAAGACTCCTCGAAAAAAATTTAAAGATGTGTTGATAAGTCTTCGGTTCCTAAACACACCGCCACCCCACGGGAGGACGAAGGGACGAGTTCATGGAGGATGAACTAAAAGATGGAAGAGTCGAATTTCGAATTTCCGATTTAGTACACTATGCTTTTAAACATTTCGTGAATCAATTGCTGAGATATATATATTTCAAGAGTTTGGAAAGAGGAAAATCATCCTCTCTGAAAAATCTGTCAAATTTTAATTTGAAGCTTTGCCGGAAATTGGGCAGTTGTATTGATAGAATGCTATTTACAATTAACTTTCACCATTTTTGATTTAGTGATAATTTGCGATCGTAACACATTTTGTTCAGCAAATTTATTGCCTTTCAGTAAAACTTTTCGTCTACCGTCCTTGTTTGTCAGGGAGCGGAAGAAGGACAAAGTGTAGGTGTTTAAGGGATGAAATGCAATGTGCGGATGTTGCACCGGCACCGGCGAACAGCTGCAGAGTAAACGTTAGTTCTTGTACTCCACCTCAGGTTACCGCCGAGGGGGCGGGCCCTTAAAATAACAGCGACTATTTTATATCCGAAACCTACGGAGATCGTAATGCATCTACACTTAGAGAGTTTATTGATTTCAATCGAAGTGTGCCACGCCATGCCGAACTAAGGCAGGAATACTTCGAACTTCAAGGTTTATTTCAAATGGATTTAACAAGTTTTGAATACCGTGTATTTAATTTGGGCCATTTGCCTTCCATAAAATAAATAAAACAACTCATAAAACAATCTTCAGTCTTCAATCGACTTCCTTTACAGAAAACTGTGCCCTATCAGCCGATAGCCATCAACACCCTCCATATCATCGCATTAACCTTCACAGTTTGTCATTCGGACATAAACGAGGGGTGCGTGTGTGAGATCGAAGAATCGATAGAAGTAAATTTGTCAGAGGGTCGGTAGGCGGAGGGTGGTAAATAACCAGTTCAAATATTTATTGCTCGCATTAATAAATCAGAGTTTCTAATTTATCTCCGGACCTCCCCTTCGACCTTTCCACCCTCGAATTCTGAACGCGAAATGATAGGAGATAAGAGCGGATGTGACACGTGAGGGAACGTCGCAAAGGCTCGGGAAAACAAAGTAGGAAGATGTCCGTGGAGGAAAAGAGATGTTTATAGCCAGAAAAATGGATCCTGATGATGATTATGACGGTTACCCTTAACAAGTTAACAATTACTCAGAGGAAATAGTGGAGGGCAACAAAATACGAAAGGTTATTATACCTTCCGCTTTCCATCAGAGATGTGACCAGAATCTTTAAGGAGTCCATGAATCAACATGTAAAGTTACATTTCGATGAGAAGGGGAAAGGGGATCCCAACCTGGATATTCGAAAAGAGCAAAACCACGACGATAGACTATACAACGACTGTGGCACCTTCAAACTGTTTCTATTATGCGCCATCATTAAATCTGTTTAACAGTTTACACGTGACATCAATCACATCGATCATGTGATGGACTGCTTAAATCCAATTTCCAAATACTACACTGCCACTATACTAATTCGAACGATTTTAGTCTCTTTAGTTGTTGAAGAAGTACGTCGTTGACGAATAGAGATAGTATTTCAACATGACCATTGGTTTTTAGTCTTTTCTGATATTTAACTGCAATCCTCTTGACTCATATTCAATTATAGGCCTCTTCTGGTGACGATTGATATTTTCATTGCTGATGTATGATCGTGCATTTGTTATGCTTCGAAATACTTTGTTCTAAAACGTTTCAATAACTTTGATGTTAAATCTATTCAGTATCAGATACATAAAGGAACCGACGGCTCGTGTTTTAATGGTATCAGATGTGTACGCAATGATCACAGTGAAGGCAGACGTTCTATTACTGAGAAATAGAAACAGCCGCATTTACGGAGTTATTAACTGAAGACGTGATGTGTCTTTTAATTGCTTCAGGAAGTGTTTCCTTTAAATAAAAATTCGTGAAAGTGGAAGTGTAAAATATAAATAATTCTGTGGGAAAATGAATATAAGCCAAGGGCGAGCTAATGATGTAACTATTGTTACCCAGAAATATTGAGAGAAGGATGCTGGATGTCGCGTAATATTGAAAGACCTATGTTCGACTTGGGCTGAAGCTCAAGTCAAATACCAAATTTTTGAGACAATTCGTAAAAAAGGTCCCCCTGGAATGCCAATATGCAAACTGTGTATGTAATATGCTTAGTGGTACTTAGAAATCCTCTTCATCTCCCTAGATGCATACTTAGTAATTTACTTTAACTCCTTTTCGACTCCTCCACCCTTCTATATTTTGAGCAGTTCTTCGTCACACTAATCTTGGGTTTTTTTATCAGTTTTTCATTTCATATCTCCGAATATTTTATTTTTTCTCTATTATTTTTTCTATATTTTAGTCTTATCGTTTTATCATGTCTTCTTTGATCTGCTTCGAACAACCAGTTTCATGAATTCAACAGTATCTCTTTGGTTTTCATTCAGTAGTTGCCTTCATTTATGTAACAGGTTCTGAGACTTTTGGCTGATATTTGTTCTGTTCACTTTTCTGGTAACTTTTCTAGCTCCAGAATGTGGGTGGAAATGATTTAATTAGATTGCCTTGTTTAGATGTTTCATTTCTACTTCTTCAATGTTTTTAGTTTATCTGAATATTCGTCTTTGTTGGCTTCTAAGACGTATGTGTCTATTTGCCTATTTCTGCGTTGGCTGTTCTATATTTCCTTATGTACGATTTGTATTTAATTTAGATTTTTGCCCTGAAGGCTCTATGGTCGCTTTCAATCGGAAATGAAATCAGGACTGTAATACCTTGAACAATTTGTCTGCTTTTCCTCAAAATTAATCGGTTTCATGTTTCGATGTTCAATTTGGTGATATCCACGACTATTTCCATTATAGTTTTTTGTTGTTAACCGAATTCATGGCAAATAATTTTTAACTTCCATGAAATTATGCAGCACCTTCTCGCCTATTACTTGTCTCATCCTTGTTTTTTCAGTTAAAAAAGTAATACATTTTATGAAAATACACTAATGATGCTGCAACCACAATGAACATGAAGAAATCAAAAGTTTCCACGTATTTCAAGAGCGTCTTTTAAACTTTAAACCAAATTTGTCGTATGTTGACAACTCGGGGGCGCCAAAAAGCAAATACATTTTCTTTAATTGCTCACATTCTTAAATTTCTTGTTTTTCGCAAGTGATTTCCAGCGTACTCTGGCAACTAAAGTCATGTCCATACCAGGCACAACTCACAGACCATCCTTTGTAACTAGCATTCTCCGTAATTTGTGATCCAAATACTTTCTCACTCTTCATTGAAGGATTGGATTATTGGGGCCTTTTCACCTTCTTGTTCTAGTTGATTTCCAGTGTCCGTTACTTTGGCTCGTGTGAGTTATTCCAGCTCAGGTTTTGTACTACCTGTAACTATTTTGTTAGTCGTTCAGTTGCTTCGATAAATCTTTCCTTATTTTATGTCGTTCTGCCTTGCCACCATTGTTTCCGTAGGTGTTCTTCTTCTGTGATTTGTAGGTTTAAGAAGGAAAGGCTTGTCTTAAATTTTCTTTGCGTGTTTCCTAGTTAGGGGTAGTAAATGGCCAACCACTCTTTCTGCTTCTAAATGTCTTTTAATGCTTCAACTAGAGATATTTGGATGTCAAGTTTTTTCTACACGTTTTGCTTTTCCTGGGCAACATTCACTTTCTTTACTGGAGATCTGTGAATTTATCATCATAAGTGATCTACTGGCTAATCAAAGTAAGATTTCGATTTTGATATCAATTCCTTTGATGATATCAAATTCGATAGCATCGAAAATTTTATCCTGGTTCTTTCACACCAAATGTTGAACAAAAAGATAATATCTAATGTGAATAATCGTGAAAACTACCGCCCATTGTTTGGTATTAAATAATATTGTATTAGCTATAATATTTGCGGTTCGATGAGCCCTTGCCGATCAGGGGGTGGTCTTTAACATAATCACATACACTCGGATGGTCAACCATATTATCTGTCAAAACGTGTAACGTCCCATTCGACGTGTGTTCCACCCTAAATAACCCAATTTGCTGTCGAATCTACCCATTTTCAGTACTTCGACGGAATTTCGAATTTTGTTCTATCTGAGGGTGAACAGGGCTGTACCAATGAACTTAGACTACTATAGATAATTTTTTTGAACTTAATTAGCCAGTTATAACTTGTTATTTTGCTACTATAGTCAAATCCAAAAATTATACCCTTAAGATTATTTGACGTGTTACGCAGCAAGAGCTTGATTTATTTAATTTTGTGGTGTGTTGTAGTTCATTAAAAAGTATTAGCCGTGTTTACCTCATCCAGTTAAAGGATGAAAACCATCCTCGAACTGAACTGAACTGAAGAATTTTTCCACGAGACTAACGTAGAATTATTTTTTATAAAAATATCGACGCACGTTATGTCATTAGAAAAGTCTTCGTATATCAACATTAATTTCATTAGGAAATTCCTATCAGCTTTTGAGATGTTATGGAAAAAATGTTTTAAGGGTTGTTCTCATTTCTTGAAATGACTAAAAAACTATGTCGAATAATGTTTTTGGCACTTCATTACATCACAAAATCCAGAAAATCGGTGATATAATTTGCTTGTTAGAAATATTCAATCACATTCTCTTTCGGTTAATTTTCGATCCGCCTCTGCGACCTCTCATAAATCTATCCATATGGTCCGAGCAGGTGATCTCGAGATTAAATCGAGATAACTCGCATACAATGAAATTGGCCTATATTGAATGTTTTCAAAACGCAGATTTCGAGAATAAAAGTATTAAATTACGGTTTTGGCGACATCTGTATCGACAGGATTAAGGAGCGTATTCGAAAGATGTTTCGTCCTGATAGAAAGGGATACATCGTCGGCGACGTGTCCACGGTAATGAGAAGTTGTCGAGGGGAGTTTACGGTTCAGGAGCTCGAAAGAGGAATGAGTGTGTAAGCGAGGAATGAAAGAAAATTTTTTGAGTTTCCACAAAAAGGTTGATATTAGATTTTTTGCGAAATTCACATGGCGCATTCTACTGAATTTGACGTCTAACAAGGTTTATGTATTGAGGTGTACATATAACTGGAAATAAGTCCCAGATATACACAATTCTCTCCAGGCTGAGGATGACTGGCAACCCTCTGCGACTTGCAGTCCAGGGGTTGAAACTTGGATGTTGTCCCTGAGATCTCCCAGGTAAAGTATTTTAGTGAAGGCACTGCCTGAGGGAGTAATCCTGGGAGTGATAATTGAAGATATATCCAGGCTCTCTCTATGTTCGAATTAGAAAATTTAGAGCCAAAATGTTCATCTCATCGTTTTGCCAAGCCAAGATGCCTTGGAAAATTATCGGGGTGATTATTAATAGACGGAGCTCTAAAGAGTTGGGTAAGGCTACAGATCCCTCAGGGTGAATTAACGATCACCAATTTTTAACATTCTTCAAGTATTTTATGGCTACTGTTAAATATATTAAAGAAAAATTATTTTGCCACATCTGGAAAATCATGACTCACTTCTCTCTATGGAATCGAGCTAAAGAAATATGGCCACAATGCTCTCTTTTTCGCCACACTATAATCATAACTTGTTATTTGCTATAAAATGTTAATTGCGCTTGTATGCAGAGTTGCAGTTAAAAGAAAAGCATTACTATTTATGATCTACCTGGTAGTGTTGCAACATTTCTCACTATGGCGTTAACTTAGACTAAAACAATGTCAGGATTCAGGGAGACTCTTATATATCTCCAACGTGGATGTATTTTCGGAACAAAACTTCTTTAGTTAGGTTAGTCAAAAGACAGATAGTCAAATTGAATATGGGAAAGAAACTTAAAATCGTGATGAAAACCTTTGAGGTAAGAAGAAACAAAAGAAAGGGCTTTGGAATTCATCATATCTTCTTTTAGCTACTTCTGGGTTACAACTGCAGAACACGTGGAAGCGACTATCCCAAAGATCTGAAACAGTGCTCGTCCTTTATTTACATAATCCCGGCAGTATTGACATATCCCAGTCAAAAATGAAATTGAACAAGAGAAAATGTCCGCAATGATAGCAATAAAAAAAATTGAAAAATTTTCTATCCAAAATGTCAGCTTTTTGATTTTTCGTAATTTTCAGCGATTTCAAGAAATAGAAACCATGGGCGTATGTATACACCACTTGAAAGTAGACATTTCATTGGTTACAGTGAGAATTTACAAAGTATCAAGATTGAAAGAAACATGAATAAAGTTTTTCATGGTATATTGGGGTGCTTTTTTCGAAAAATACTTGTTTTCCAGATTCCAGTAAAAACGGGTCTATGCAATGTCAAAAAAGTTATACTCTCGGTAAATTTCATGTAAACCAATTAATTTGAAGATCAGGTCGGAAAAATTTGAGGTCATGTTGAAAACAAATTATACGGGAGTTTTAAATGTTCTTATTATCTACAACTTCGCTCTTGGATATTTTCCGCTAGGAGGTCTCATTTTGCCGAAAATCCCAAAAAACCGATAAACAACTGCTAAACAGAAAACCAGATTTCACAGTTTTCGCTTTGACACTGGTTTAAAACGACGACTAACGATTAAGAAGAAACATCAACAGACGAAAATGACTACATGTCTTGTGTACGGAGAACCCTAGGAGTACTTCTATTTAAAGCTGGATGAGATGTACAACTTTCAAACAATGGACACATACACAGTGACTGATAGAAGTATTTTTGTAGTCGCAATTTTGACTCCGGTGATGAATGTGTAATGTTTCCTATGTTTCATTACTTTTTTATATTTCTTAGTTTATTTCCATAACATGAGGGCAATTTGCCCCAGTCAATATGACATTTGACCCGAGGTGGGGCATATTGCCACGAAAATCTTAGGTTAATTATGGAGGTTAACAAAACGTGCGTATGATGTATGATTTCCAAAAAATATTATTATGTAGTCTAAACACCAATTAACCGTTTAGAGTAATTTTAGTTGAAATAAAATTAAAGACTACTAAGTTATAGAGATTACCTGGTTATTATCGAAATATTGGACAAATTATGCTTAAATGTAAACAAGGGCTATTAAGAATTACTAAAAATATATTGTTAAATTTATGTTAAAATCTTGATTTTAACAATATATGCAGGTCGCAGAAATGCAAGCCTAAACAAGTGTATTAAAAATTATGAGTCTTGGAGTATTTGGCTATATATTCTATAGTAAATCCAAGAGTCCATAAGAGTCTACACTGACACTGTAAAATGGTATAACTTTATAATAATACAGCGACATATTTTTAGTAGATCATCGTTTTCGTAGTGACACACTTATTTCTAATTAAATTATAAAAGTGATATTTCATTAATAACTGGTTGATTGTCTATACAGCGTTATGAACGTTACTCCTTTTAAGTTATTACCATGGGAAGAAGGTAACTTTTAATGAGTAGTGTTATGTCTTATATTATTATGCAATGTGTCTTAACCTCTTTCTTAGGATTATTAACCTCATTATGTTAAATTTCTACAGGACGTATTTCAATCGCATCAAATTTTTAAATTAATTTCTAGATTTCAAAATCAAAGTGAGATTTTAGAATTCCAAGTATCGTCAAAACTTAAAACTCTTCGTAACTATTTAGATATGCAGTTAGGGTGGGGAAACCTAAGAGCCTTCAGAAATTATTGGGGTAGATAATCGAGTTTTGCTGCCAATTCTGCTAGGTTCGCATTAGCAGGTGATGGGACGATGGATTATTCATAAAAGCCGATCCACATAGTAATTATTATCTGCGGCCGTAAATTATAAAAGGAAACACACCGATGCTCGATATAAAGAGCGGAAATAAAGCATATTGTACGGGAGATCCGTGAAAGAGTGGCTTGTGTGTTTGTGTGTGCGTATGCGCGCCCTTTTTTCACGTATACGAAGGGCATCATCAGGAGCAACATCAGCATCTGTCGCTCCTGCAAACATCGTAAAGTGAAATCCGACACCACCATATTATTCGGAAGTGGCACAAGGTGTCTACCATAAAGTGTCTACCCCGCTTATATACACATACGTAAGTATGTGTATATACGTATCTGTATTTTTAGGGCCCGACGGGATAGATGGAGTATATTGTATCGGTTGTAACGAACCTACTTTCCGAAATACCGTGTGATCAAAGGAAAAACGCGAGTAGGTGGCTTTTCTCACTCATAACTGAGTTGCGAAAATTGATGTCGCTATCTTAATCACTAATAGGAACACGTTTGGAAAATTTGTTTTGTTTTTATAGGATGTTTCTTAATCTAGATGTTTCTAAACAAGTTCAAATTTTAATTTTGAAAATAAATTGTTCTTTCAGCAAGAGAAACCAATTATTGTATGAGCATTAAATTTCATATGAATTTCCTGAGCACCACAGAGAAATTTGACTTTAATTAAAGCAAGAAAACAAATTCAAAGTATTAAGAAGTAACAAACGATAAGCCACTTAAATTTTTAGTAATTGTTCCTACACAAACGAGCAGAAAAGTACTCAAAGGCAAGGGCGTCGCCAGCCGATGGCGCAGGGGGGGGCAAGTTGACTTTACATACTACAATTCATACTTTTCTCATTCTCTATGAATGAGAAAAGTAGGTCTGAATTGTAGGTAAAGTAGGTATGAATTGTAGGTATTCTGTGACAGTACAGAGTCCAATGTGTAAAGCTACACGAGCACGAGCTCTTGACTATGCAATAAAAAACTTGTAAATAAGTTATAATAACACTTATTAGAAAAATAGAATAAAAAGGAGTTTGAATTTGAATAAGTGTACAGCGTACAGCGTATTTTTTTTAATTATCAGATTTTAATATTATAATGGTCGTTGTTTGTTTATATTAGGTTAATTAAAATATAATTTTCGGGGATTCATTGTAAACTTCTCGACCACTTTCTTATTAAAATCTTGTAAGTTTCCATGGGTTTTCAAGGCTTGAACTTCAAGCAAATCAACTCAAATACTTAGGACTTTGGTTGCATTATATTTGGCAACTTTTTTAGAATCTCTAGGGGGGGGCAGCTGCCCCTCCCTGCCCCCCCTTGGCGACGCCCTTGCTCAAAGGCACGATAAATCAAAGTAACTTATTATATCGTTGTTATTTTATCCCCGTTTAATGGTACCAATTCGCCGAAGTCTTAACGCGACAGTGGAAAAAGTAGACATTAAAATTATATTACGAGTAGTAAAAACACACATAGGTACCCATCTCTTTGTTATAAAACGGAAATCATTATAACTAGGTGTAAAAATAGCGGGTGTAGTTGTGGTTATTTTTAAACTGCTCTTATTTACTTTATGTCATTTTTACGCTTGCAGCGGAAACGTTATAAAAACTGAAAAAAATCTAGTGTACAAACGCTCAAAGGCGAGATTTCAAAGGTGCGCTTCGTTTTACACGTAAGGTGAATAGGAAAAGGGGAAAAGGTAAAGGAATAGCTTATTCTCGAGGTTCATAGTCGGACATGTGTACGTGATCGATAAGTAACATGTGCACTTCTACCACCATTCCCTTTTAGGTAATAATTGATAACTTGCGGCTTGTAATCGACATTGTTGTTTGATTAATGGTGAGTATTTCAGTACTAACTTCGATTTCGAATTAATCTTTTATAAGAGAATACTGCTCGAAAAAATCAACACCACCTTACGTGGCCTTAACGTAATAACTTTACAACAATTACAATCGAAGTGAGAGAATCGCTCCTTTTCTCAATTATGAAATATTCATGACCTGAAGGTGTGTATTTGTGTCTGTGCGCGTCTATGAACTGATACGTATCGCCCATCTCCTCTTTTCCCCCTTTTTCGGTAGGTAAGACCCATAAACCGTTCCCTTATACCTGTTACAGATGAGATAAAAATTTTAAAATTAATTTTTCTCGAGGCGTGTCACCTCTAACAAAGGGGGTTGGCGCTGCGGCGCTACCAAAATTATATTATCTTTAGTTACCCTCATTGAATAAACCATTTTATGCAGATCGACGCGGTCCAGACTACATATAAATAAGGCGATTATGGAAAATGGGGGGTTACCAACAAAGAATAAGGTATTCTTAAAAATTATTTTTTTTTTTTTGAGAAAGGAGTTATCACAGAATAAAGTACAAGTGAGGTGAATTCTTTGCATTTGTTATACTTCTAGAATATCTCACTAGCAGGCTCACTAGCTGAAATCTGGAATATAGAATTCATTTAGTAAAACGCAAGCATATTTGAAGATGTAAACTGTCCTACTTTGTAATATATTCTAAAGTAAAGAAATGCAAATTTGACAGAACAATTACTACATAACATGGAACTTTCATTATATATGTAACGTATTTCATATTAGCTTATGATAAGTTGACAATTGTGTTTTTCTAGAATATCACAGCAGAAGGATCTAGACTCGTCTAGGATATACTGGAATGTGGGATACATACATACCTGGAATATGCTGACTTTGAAAATGAAAACAATTTAATCTAGAAAATAGCTCAGATGCGACGTTTAATAAAACGCAAGCATATTTTAAGGTGTAGACTGTGCTAGTTTCAGGAATACCTTACTGGACAGATTTACAGAATATGGTTAACTACTGAAATGTGCTAACGTTGAAAATTGTAGAATAGGAAAAGACTATTAAGGCAAATGAAATTTCGTAATTTTTGAGAAAGGGGGATGAGGCAAATGATGCAAAAGGCAAATCATATAGAAGCAATTAACGAAGTTGATAAAGAACAACTCTGAATATTCTAGGAAAATATAATTATACAGGATGATGCCTTGTTATATAGGAAGTATTGCTGTGAACCATCATAAGACTAAATTCCAAAAGCTGGAACAATTTATCTCTGTTTCAAATAAAATAGTCAAAACAATCTTAAAATTGCTAAAATTAACATGGCCTTCTTTCTGAGAAGCGTAGTAAGTGTCAATAACGCCATGATTGATTTTTGTTAAGAAAAGTGGGTTTGAGTAAGTAAAGGAGCTTCTTTGTGAAAATTTTTTTCAGCACCTTTAAGTACGATTGTTTCTCCATGACAACTAGAAAGTTTCCTTAGTTTACTTTTGGTAATGTTGTCTTGTTTTCAAATTCTATTGCATCTTAAGACAGTTCTGCCATTAATCGCTATTCTAAGAAGAAGAGTAGATGTAGATAACATTTTTCGAAATTTTAAATTAGTTTCAGGTAATTTTTTCATTCTTTATTACTCATTTTCATTTGTGAAACTGACACTCTACGATCTAGGCGGGTTTCTGTCGTCGGTAATTACTAGACAGCTGGAGAATTTCTCAAGTCCTTAATCCTTAAATACGTCGATTTTCATGGTCCATTTGCCGAAAACAAAAGGCGACCGCACGTACGTATTGTTTTCGATTTGAAGTTATACAGACTGCGGTTTTATGGACTGCTACCCGCCGATCTGGAGATTAACAAAACAATCATTTGGATGAGTTATTTTAATTGTTTTATTATTTCCATCGTTCCTCGATACGGTATAGGGAAAGTCGCAGAAAAATGTTTAATTAAATACGGTCGACTCTGCGATCAGTTAATTAACGGCGATATAACATTTTAATTATTAATTAATGTTAGTATGTTGGAACATGAGAACAACACGTTGTTGTTACTATTGATTATATTGCTGTAATTGTGAAGGTGCTTCGTTACACTCCCATGCTGAAGGTGTATTGCATGGCATATATATTACTTTCTACCTGGTGTTAGTTATTCTATAATCAGCTATAGTTTCGAAACATTTTGTAGAATTGCTTCGCACTGACTTATTTTATACGATTTTTGAGAGGTAAAGGGTCATAACTACATATATCAGTCTCCAGTAAGTGTTTGGCATTGAAGGAAAATCTTTTGTCACAGACTACAATAAAATATTTATCATTTTATGATATATGTGTCTATACATAAATATACTTCAAATGTACCGTACAGACACAAACACAGACAATTGAATAAGCATTATTTAGAGAGAAATGGAGAGGTCGATGTTGAGCTTATCACTTCGGGGCAAATTCCAAATGGCAGATTAAGACACATGTCTAACCGCTTTATTAAAGCATAATTACTTTAAAATGGAACTGGGAGTGACGTATATCACGTTTGTATGACGATCCATGGACGAAAAGAATCCTCAATACTCCAGAGAAGTTAGACTTTCCTCGGACAACTCGCTAGGAGAGATATTTGACAGTGGTTTCGGATAAATTAGGTGTATATTTTGAAAACGTTTGTAAATGATTCGTGAAACTTTTGAGATTTTTTTATTAACGGTTAGGTGTTAAAAATTATAAATTTTGACACTTTTTTCCTCTCAGAAAAAAAGGGTTAACTCTCTTTAACCGGGCTTACTCTCGGTAATTTTCAACATAGGTTACGTTCAAAATATTTGACCAACTTTGGCGGAGTCAAAGTTGCGATTATCGTTGTGCGCTTTAGTACAAATTTCAAATACCTGCAGATTCTGTTTTTTCCCTACTTATCTATAACAAAATACAATGAGTGTACATAGTCGTTAAAGTTGTATGGTACGATATGTTAGTGGGATGTAGAACAATCAGTAACAATGACGTTGTAGGATTTCCCTTAATTTTTTGTAGTTCTGTCACTCTAATTAAAAATTCTTTAAAATGATCATTTTGCAACTTTTACAACAGGTAGTATTATAGATTTCAGTAGATCAGAGTCAGTATAGATTAGTATTTCAGGTAGTATTATAGAATATGAGGATGAGTCTCCATAGAATATAGACTCTCAACTACTATAACAATGATCTGCTACGAGCATGCAAATATTTTCACCATAACTTGTGGCTTAAATAAACCAAAATATAGTTATCATATAACACCTAAAACAAGAGTTATCGCCGAAGTAACTCTCTTTCCTCTGCACATTTAAAGCCCGTACGCTTCTTTCATATGTCTGTACCTCCTTAATTCTTCTCTATTTATGTCTGCAACTTAACTGTAGAATTCTATAATAAGGCAAGTGTTATACTACGCAGCTGAGGAGAGAAGTTTAGGTCATACATTTAAACGCATAAGGGAATGCAAGTAGATGTACATCCGACATAATTCGATTGTGCATATTTCGAAATTCGATTATCATATCACAAATGTCATTATTTAATGTAAATGAAGTGCGTGTTTATAATTTTCAATTTTTTAGCTCTTTAAATCTCTTATGAACGAATTTCGAAATATGAAGAGTCGAATCGGGTCAAGTGGAAAAAAGCGAACATCATATAGGTTCGATTTTTATGGGTAATTTTAAATTTCTACATACAATATATTTTTCATATGTATGTTTTCTTTTATATTTTATATATCAAATGAAAATAGTTGTCTATGTTAAATAAAATAATTTTACAATTCTTATTATTAGCCCTTTACCTATATTTATTATATTACAGAACAGTTTTCAATTATTAATGTAATTTAACGCAGATATTATTAATATATGATCAATGTTTTAAAGAAAAAACACGTATTTATTCTTAAAATTATTAAATATATAGTATAATCCTTATTAAAAATGTTTTTTGATGTTAATTGTTTTTTAATTCTAGCTATATTTCTTCACATACTATTAGGTCTTGGAATCTATTTGGGTACATCAGAAAATACTAGGCTACTGGCCTTAGAGGGTTTGGTCAAAATAATTTGGGAATTGTTTTTAGTAAAGCGCACAACGATAATTACAAATCTGACACCGCCATTCGCAAAAACAGAAAAATCATTATTTAAAAGTTTTTAAGAGTCTTTAAAAAAATCAGTGTTATTTGTATCTAAATAATACAGTTCTGTGAATTTTTCAGATTTTTTTTGTATTAAAATTGTCTCCGAAAAAAATAAAGTAGGAAAAAGAGGACTCAACCGATTATGCCGGTAATAAGACCTCTGGAAGGGAAAAAATTTGTATGAAGGCACCTTTGACTTCTATCGAAAGTTCTATTTGCGGGAGAGATTCGTTTTTGGGCAATTTTCACGGTCTTATCTCGCCCGCTATAGCCTTTAAGTTAAAATCTAGAATACTTTTAGTTAAACACCACAAAAATAACACAGCTGATTTTTGTATAACAATTATGATGAACCATTAAATACTTCAAAAGAAAAATAATGTGAGTTACACCAAATGTCTTTAAGTGGCTCATATACTCGTATCTATTGGTCTGAGGTTCATTTCATCTCTGTCGCAGCCATACACGCTTACATTTAAAACTAAGAAAGGAGAAATAATAAGGCACGTGTAGATATACATCCCCGTCGGACCGGATGCGGCGCTCTCCTCCCGAGAAAAGAGGAGAAAGGAAATAAAAAGGATAAGAACATGTGGATGTTGCGGCCAATGTACAATATAATAATTATATCGCGAAAAGGTGGCACATGTGCGTGGAGCATTTCTCGAGTGGTCCCCAAACGGGACAGATGCGACGTAGCTCACATAACATGTGTGCACGTGCCTGCGTCTGCGTTACTTGTGGGTGTGGGTAGGTCTTCCGCATATTACCGCATATTACATCCCGCGTATCAGCGTCGAAGAGAGGCGATGACGGCCCTAATGGTACCTACCTGTGTCCTCACAGATTTCGACGATTCGTACGCATCTAATAAGGAGAAGTTTTATCAACATTGGTCTCGTATGGAAGTCCGTATTATCGTAATGACAACGCTGAGGGCACAGCGAAGGGCATGGGCGCAGCTGCCCCACTCCCCCCTAGAAGAAAAAACCCAGATGGCTCTGAAAGCTTTAAGTAGCTTTGATGGAATTTCTGAATCTCTTTAATTTTCCAGCTTAAAAAGCGAGAATTGGTACTTTTTTGATAAATGTCGCAAGTCGTGAAGTCTTCCATGGTTTGGTAATAAGCTCGAGATATATAACAATGCGATAGAACCCGCAGGATAGGTTGTGATGGATTAACTATACTTTCGCAAACAGCTACGAAGTGAAATATTTATAACCATTGATGCCCCTCACACTATTTTTTGCAAAAAAATAAAAAAAAATTAATCATTCTATTCTTATTTTAACTTATTACTAGTTTTTTTGTTAATCACTTTATTCTTATTTCAAACTTATCACTCGTCAAATATTTTTTACTTTTTAGTTCAGTCTGCTGTTGAAACGTTTCTTTTTACTTATTTTCAACTATAATTTGTGGTAACTACCCGCAAATACTTTACTGAAAAGGGCAATTTTATTTAGAAACAGCTCCCGATTGCGTTGAAAACTAAATTTAAAAATCGGATTGTCGCAATAGTTTTTATAATTCTCTTGGTATAATACTGTAGCGAATGCCCCGTATAAGTCGTTGTTATGGAAAAACAAGTTATTTTATGTAATTGTGAATTGTGAATACTGACGTCAGTGTAGTACAAAATCTCTGTGTGTAAAGACGGTTGTAATTTTAGAAGAACTAAATCTGTTTGTATAAGAAACCGCTACAAATTTGGGGGCTGTCCGGGATTTGGTGAACCGAAGTAGCGGAAAAATTTTGGTGGACCTGGGATGGCGTACAGAAGTGATGGCGATGGCACGCGGCGGAGAGGCGAGGAGTGCAGTCTGTGCGGCGTTATGGAGTTGTTGAGCGGCTGGCGCGACTCAAGATTCCACAGGACTTACAGCTAAGTTACATTTAGGATAACACTCGAATGGATTGACTGCGTGCGGCTGGCGCGCGTGGCCCATTTGAGTGCTACACTCACATTTGTAACTCATATTGGGAGACGGGCGCTGTTCATCTTTAGTACAAGAATTGGTGATGGTTGACCACTGGGTTGTGCGTCTGGAACCATGAAGCAGTTGCTGGGGATTTCAGTAACTGCAGGAGCAGCGAAGGATTTCAAGAGACAGGTCCCTCTTCTACCTGGAGCATTGGATGGGATTGGTCATCCCTGGTGTCTCTGATGGTCAGAAGTAGGATTGGCCTGCTTGGAGGATTTCAAGAGACAGGTCCCTCTTCTACCTGGAGCATTGGATGGGATTGGTCATCCCTGGTGTCTTTCATGGTCAGAAAGAGGATTGGCCTGCTTGATTTCGATTTGCTGCTGATTAATTTTTGTACAAGATTTGCAGTCTAACCCGCTCAATGGAGTTAATCAAATGGATTTGGCAAGGATCAGGCGGAATCTCTGAAGAAGGGGAGAAGCCGTAGCAGTAGCAGCAGTAGTAGTAGCCGTAGCTGTAGCAGTAGCAGTAACCGTAACCGTAGCATTAGCAGTAGCAGTAGCCGTAGCAGTGGCAAAAGCCATAGCTGTAGCAGTAGCAGCAGTAGCAGTAGTAGTAGCCGTAACCATAGCAGTAGCAGCGGTAGCAGTAGCCGTAACAGTAGCGGTAGCCGTAGCCGTAGCAGGAGCAGTAGCAGTTGCAGTAGCAGTAGCTGTAGCAGTAGCCGTAGCAGTAGCAGTAGCAGTAGCAGTTGCAGTAGCAGTAGCTGTAGCAGTAGTCGTAGCAGTAGCAGTAGTAGCAGCAGTAGCAGTAGCCGTAACCGTAGCAGTAGCCGTAGCCGAAGCAGGAACAGTAGCAGTTGCAGTAGCAGTAGCTGTAGCAGTACCCGTAGCAGTAGCAGTTCGCTGATATGGACTGCTGTGGAAGTAGATCGTCCGAGGGTCGAGGGCGACCCTGAAGACGGAGAGGGATAGTGTAGCGAATGCCCCGTATAGGTCGTTGTTATGGAAAAACAAGTTGTTATTTTATGTAATTGTGAATTGTGAATACTGACGTCAGTGTAGTACAAAATCTCTGTGTGTAAAGACGGTTGTAATTTTAGAAGAACTAAATCTGTTTGTATAAGAAACCGCTACAATACATTGATAGATATATATTTAACAATGAAAAACAATCTAAATTGAATAGAATGACTGCGTTGACCATTTATAACGTTCTTGTTGAATCTAATCGGATTTGAATTTCAATATGTTGTTTTGGACTTTTTAAATCGACTTTAGTTAGACTTTTGGTAGTCGTGTTTTTATATTTCTTTATTTTAATTTCTTAGATGCCTATAAAGTGATCGTCTGAAAAAAATATAACAACACGACAATTCGTATATATCAAGGCTTCAATTTAATATAATTAGAAATATGCATGATCTCTTTTCCTTCCCTTCGTACCTCACGATCGACTAATGAAGTGAATAATTAAACACTATTATTTACGTCGTAAAAACTAAGTAACTGGTGAAGGTGGTGAAGGTTTTAAGTTACAACGTTTTAAGGTGATTCTGAGACGTTTCCACAGAGTACCTCAATCTAACCTATAATTGCGTTTTCCAGATGAATATTAGGGAACTGATCACATCTACTAACAACTTATAAATGGCGAATGCGTAAACTAATGGCATTAATCTGGTTTTATCCTGATGAGCGTGATCAGGACATTAGAGTAAATTTATTAAATTGTTGTATTGTCATAGTTTTGCAAATTTTAAAATTAATGGCGCCGGATCGGTGAAAATTATGTAAAAAGATTCTGTTAAATGCAACAGGTCAAGCTAATAAAAATGTGTCAAAATTGGGTCCACATAGCCTATAAAAATTCTTGTCATATTGACATAATGATTCCATGCTTGGAATGGACGGATTATTTGCTACGTCTTTAGAAATTCTAACATGTCCAAATGATACTTCCTCATCATCCTTCAATACCGTGGTATCTAAAAGTATATTATTATATGTATTAATTATAGGTATATTATTAGGTAAATCCACATTATACTTACATAATAAATTGATTTAATTGGTTATCCAATCAATTACTGTTCATTAATCATGCAATGTACTACTTAAAAAGTCGCTATAATCCGTGTTTCAAATAAAATTTATCCAATAAATGGTCATTACGCATGCGTAAACGGTAGCCTGTTAGGCTTTTGCCGGAAAGTTCCGGCACCGTTCTTTTGGTGCTCGTAACCAACTTAACTGTTATAATCTCATCTAGATATTTAAAATCGATTGTAAAATTTCGGACAAATTAGACTGAAAAGCAGAAAATAATGATAATATATTTTTTTAATATACCACGTTTATAAGACACTAAAAAGTGTATAATAATTTCTCTTAATCCAGTACAGACTTATAACCCCATGCGGGTTCTTAATCCCATAAAGATTCTCCTGAAAAATTGTAATTGTGACTATTTGATAGCTGTGAAAATACTGGTGAGATTTAAAAATAATCGTGAAGCCCATGCAATAGATGATAGGGCGTTATAGGTTGATAATAGATGCATGAATAAATAACTGTGTACATTTCTTAATATCTAAGGGTATGCGCCCCACGTTTTTCGTTTTAAACCTTGCAATTGTATCCCCTTACCCTTGTATACCCTTGTATCTTCCTAGCTATCAAAAATTCACCATTACAATTTTTCAAAACATTTCTGTATGAAATAAAGAATCTATATGCCGTAATAAATATGTACTAGGCTAAGAAAAATTGTTTCATACTTATTAGTGTGTTGTAAAAACAGGGTATAGAAATAAATTAAATTTTTTGACTAATGTAGCAAATTTACATCTTGCGTAAAACTAGAATTTTTGAATTTTGACATGAAACTGGGATACTGTCCTTGAAGATGTCACAAAGTTTCAGTTAGTTTCAAAGGGTTTTGAACATCGTCGTTTTAATGGAAAAAGACTTTTTTCAAAGATCAATTTTAAGCATCATCACAAAAGCATCTTTTGTTTGCCCTACAATTTTGAAAAATTCAGTCTTGAGAAACAAACAATAATAACTTACTCCATTGAGTGTTTAGCTGTTGAGCTCTGGCATCAGAATAACAGAAGAGTGAATGAGTAAACAAGTGGTAAGAGATTATGATATGCGGGTTGTATGCGTACAAGGGCAACGTCATAACTGATATTAATAAATCAAATTGAATGATATGATTTCATTTCATTCAAGGCATTCACATTACCCCATTAACATGTTGCAAAAAGAATGGCATACCGAAAAAATGAATCAATTTAAACCCATCGATAATAATTCAACCTAACTCATCTTTAGCAGATACTAAAAGGGAATGTTGTGAGTTTCCACCTGAAACACCCGCAACCAGTTAGCAGAAAAATTATTGCAATTACAACAATCTGAATTTGAACTTAACCAGACTACCAAAGCCAATAGCTTAAAATCATTAGAATTGTAGCGTTGGTGATATGTTTTATGGATGAGCTACAGCTGATGAAATAATATATTCGAGAATTGTTCCAGATGTAGTGCCGCCCTCTGTCAGGGGGCATAAAAAGTTTCAGACTTCATGTAGCTATGCGATAGTCTTTATATCCATAGAAAACTATTATTCGAAACATCAACTGAACAACAAATATTGAATAAATTGTTGTCACAATACTTTTCCAGGCTTACCCTAAGTAAGTAATAAAATGCATACCAGATATGTAGAAGATTTGTTGCAATTTTAAAATTCGAAAATTTCCTATCTGCATTACTATTTTAGTACTAAAATCTTATAACTTTGTGTTGGTGCGTCTGCAGTGCACATGACTCTTCATCTCTATAGTCCCGGTACCAGGATAACATAAAAAGGAGGGATATCATAGAGTATCAATGGCGGATGATTGCTGACCTATTGGCACACGCAGAGATATTTTGATGTATCGGTTGAGGGCCATCTAACCGGTAAGTACTGAACTAATAGAATTGATATCAGTCTATCGTATCATATTAATCAATCTAGCATCAGGCAGTTTTCAACGGTAGCATCGGCGTTGCAGCTGTATCATATATGCAGCATATCATATATCATATCGTATCATATATTTATCATATGAATATATATCATATATTCAGCATAGCAGTAATATCAGGCTAGGCAATATGCTGCTATGCATCAACAAATGTTGATATCCACTCAGCGCCCTCGAGAGAGCAGCACCAGAAATTGTTGAAGACCTAAGTTGTCTTCTTAATCTTTAAAACAGAAATCTTGATTTTGATAGTTCGGCACCTGCTGGTTAGAGGGCGTCTGAACGATTACGAACCAAAGAAAACTACCCTGAAAGTTTCAGAGATGCGAGAATTCCACTGAAATGGTTCATACGCAGTAACAATCGAACGGTGAGCTCTGCACGGAATACTACCGTCCTTAAGGGGCGATGAGTGGCTATCAACATGTGTTGGTGCATAGCAGAAATTTGCCTATGACAGATATTACCGAACACAGTGATATTGATTCCATTAGTTCAGGATTCACCCGTTAGATGGCTCTCAACCGATCCGCTCCTCTTTTATGTTTTCCTGGTATCGGGATTAGAGATGAAGAATGAGCTCTGCAGACGCATCAAATAAATTTTTAAAATGGTTTAGTACTAAGAAAGTAACGTTGCAGATAGGAAATATAAGTTTCGAAATATGAAATTGCAACAAATCTTCTGCATGTAACTTGTATACATTTTATTAATAAAAAAAATTAAAAAACGGAATTCTGAAAACGACTGCTTCGGATAAGTGTCACACAACGACCTTAGAAGATTTAATGATTATTGACTTGGTAATTTTTAATTGTTCAAAATTAACGTAGCAAACGATATGAGGTAATTTGTTATTTTGTAGATATACACAAATGATATATAAATCGTTTAAATTGTTAAAAAAAAAACTGCAGTATTTCCAAAATGCTTAACTGTCATGAACTACGTTTTAAGAAATTAAAAATTCATTTATTTCCTGCACATAAAAATATTGTCAAAATCCTGTGGCCTTCACTGTCACATCTCCAAATAATAATATGTCACAAATGAGAAAATTTTTTCTCCTTTCCTTAGAAAAATGCCTAACTTTTTTAATTTCGATATTTTTGGGTAAAAATTTAGTAGTGATTGTATGAAGTATTATTCTTTCAAGTAAAATAAAGTAAATTAGAAGTTATTTTAAAAAAGGTATATATTTAAAAAAATGTTTGTGCAGTGTGCAGGGGACTGATGATCTAATTATCGCTAGATAACTTAGGTAAATAAGGGAAAACGCGGGTGAAACACCATTACACGCGAGAGAAAATTATGATTTAAGATTATGAGAATTATATAGCAAGAGAATTATAATTATATTAAGAGAAAAAATTAATATCAATACAAATAATAATAAGGAACATTACAGCAATGTAGAGAGAATCTTTTTGTGTAAATAATATAAAATAATTCAGTCTTGTCCGGCATAATCAACACGCTAGAATTGGCGGTGCTTATCGCACATTGGTCTTCTGCATGAGGGGCCATCAGCCTAGTTTTTTGTCTCTAATTCAGGTCTGTCATCTTCATTTAATACGTTTGGTGTATCGAGTTTCAAAATTGCTTTCATTCTTACGCGAAGAGAGACTCGAAGAGCTTGAATACCCCTATCTGTAAGTGTAGTGTTAATAGATGTAACGCTAACGATTTCAAGCAATCATTTGTTATTACTGTGTTTAGAATATTCAAGTTGAAAAGCACACACTTGAATACTCGTACATTGACAGCTGTTTGATTTACTATACCAAAAATACTGACTGGCCAGCGGCTTGTCCTCCTTGTGGTAGTGTATGCGTGGTAAAGCTGGTCAAACGTATCTGTACCGCCCTTGATTTTATTATAATGTATATCGTGTTAGATATTCCGTTGGATATTTCTGTAGATTTTGAGCAAGTTGACGCTACTAATACTATCTTTTTTTGTGTAAAAGACAATAAGGCAACTTTCGAGGAAAAGCAACATTTAGTGTCTGGTACTGTTTTGGATGCAGGCTTCATCTCTGCTGGAATTTTCCTTTTATTCTTTCTGATTGAAAAAGAATTCCTGATTCCTGTTCATTCAAGTCTCTCCGACAACTTCATGTTGTTATGCATGTTGTGTATAGCAGGAAAACCTATTACAATGATACTGATTTTCTTAGTTGTTAACTTGTGTATTAGACGCCACCTACATACATCAAAATATCTCTGTATGCGCCAACGAGCAATCATTCACCATTTAGATACCTGGTGACCGGTCACTCTTATGATATCCTAATACCGAGGTTAGAGCGATGAAGAACAACGAACTCTGCAGACAATTATTGGTATAAACTAATTTACATTTTTTGGTATCAAAAAGGTAACATTATAGACAGGAAATTTGAGTTCATAATTGTTAACATTGCAATAAATCGTATGTATCTTGCATGCACTTTAATACTAAAATTTTTTTAAAAAAATATGAACTCGGATAAGTTTCAAACGACCGTTGGTATGATTTGTCACTTCTTGGTAATTTTGAATTAACAGAATTAAGAAGGCAAACGGGAGGCATGAAAAGGGTGCCAAATAACAATTAAGGATTTTGATGTTCAAAAATTAACCGTTTTTTGAGTAATTACACCGAATTACTCCGCATTCCACACCGAATCCCTACATTCGATATCGGATTAACACTACCCAATTCTTCGTTGTTTGCCGTTTACACAGTTTACAATATTTAAGCTTACTTAAAACTGAAAAAAAACTCAGCTGAAAAAAGGGAACAACCTATAGGAATGTTTCCTTTGCAAAAAGTTTCCATAAATGCCCTTAATTTTAAATATAAATCTTGCTTTGTGCAAATGGTGCAAGTTATTTTGTCATATTTCAAAAGCGCAGATACGCGATTTTTTTATTGTTTTTACCTGTCGTAGAGGGAAGACAACTACAACAATTCGTAAATAAGTATGTCAAAATTAATTTTTTTATGAAACATGTCACTTTTTGACAATTACTCCCTTGAGAGCGCTAAATGGATGTCAATAAGTGTTCATTCGTAGCAGGAAATTAACCTATTACAGTGACATTGATTCTCTTAGTTTAGAACTTATCCGTTAGATGACGGTGAACCGATATATCAAAATATGTATGATATCCTGATACCGAGTTTAGAGAAATAAAGGAGATAGGTCCACAAACTTGACCGGCTTAATTTAAAATGATATAAATTTACCACATTTTTTAGTATCAAAAGGGTAACGTTGGAGGCATGAAATATGGATTTTCAGTTTTAAAATTGCGACAAATCTTCAGTATGCATTTCAGTACCGAAAAAATTGTAAAAATAATTCTGAACCAGGGAACCAGGGAAGTGTTCGACGACCTTTGGAGTATTTTATGATGTTTGACTTCTTTGCAATTTTGCATATTAAAGACTAAGGGGACAATCGAGAAGAGCAGGTGTATTGTTGGAAATAGACACAAATATTTGACAGGTGTCCTCCCAGATGCGGTCAATTTTTCTGTGTACTTATGGTAGCCGAACATTTAAATAATTCTACAAGAAATTTCGACATTACCCAATTCCTGATATTCACATGAACTTTCTTTGTCATTGGGTGGCGGTATTTAGATAATGGGGATTTATTTCCTAATCACCAAGATAGGCAAATAAAAATTATAATTTGAACTTTACTTTTGTTTACTTGTAAGTCCTCTTTGTTTCAGTGTAGTTTACTTCGGTTTAAATCATTTTAGACGCGCTCCTAAAAGAAGTTTCGGAACTAAGGATATCACCATTTCTGTTATAAGGATTCATTCAAGACACTCCTTCGACAACTTCGAGTCACACTATGGTTATGTTATGTTATGTGATCCTGGTGCCGAGATTAGAGAGGTGAAGCACCATAAGCTGCAGATACAGCAAAATTTTAAAATCCCGTGGATAGCTGAGTAGAAATCTCTGCCGATTCACGAATTCCTCTCTCAAAAATTCAAGATTTGTTTATATTACAGAAAATTACAGTGATATTGATTCACTCACTTTAGAACTTGTTCGATAGGTGGCCTCCAATAGATACATCAAAATATACGCCAACACGCAGATCAAAAATTATTCGACACATGTATACCCGTTGTCTCTTTATGTTATCCTGGTATCGAGACTAGAGGGATGAAGACCGAGATCTACACAGACCTGGAACAAATTGGTTACTTACTATAAGAATGTAGACAGAAAATTTTAGTTTCCAAGTTTGAAATTGTAACCAATCTCCCGTATGCATTTTAGTCCTGAAAAAGTTTGTGAAAAGATTCTAAACTACATTAGATAAGTGCCGGAATTCCTTTAGAAGATTTTATGATTTTCGACTTCTGGAGGATATTTCATTTTAAAAATTATGGTGCCCAACAAATGTAGGTGGTTTGTTATTTTGAAGATCTACACAAATGTTTGTAAATGTGTCTTCCCAGATGAGGTCATTCCTAGATGGGATTTGTCCTATGTGAGTTCGGTACAGAAACCCCACATGTGTTCAATTTTCTGTACACCTATGGAAATGGAAGGATCAAATAATCGTACAAGAAACTTCAACGCATTTACCTAATTCTTGGTATTCGTTTTAGCCTTGTTTAGAAGAACGCAGCGATGTTAAAAATATCCGTAAGTGTTTGAGAATTTTTGCCTATGTGCAAAAATTAGAATATTAAATAATGCCAATAATTCGTCCTTGCATTTCTATTTAGGCCTCACAAATTCTAATTAAATTTGACTACCTGCGATTCTCTGCAAGTGGGAAAATGGTTTTGGCTAAATTTTTCAGAATACAGGTTTTAGTATTGACAAACGGGAGAGAAAATGGGCGTTGTCCTAAAAGGAACCGCCGCAACTGGGAAGACACCAACCGCTCTTGGCACAGAAGTTTGAATTTTTTTTCGAAACAATATTAATATATCCAAAATGCATTTTTTTATCTCATGCTGCACACTTGAAAACCAACCTAAAAAAAGGATCTTATAAGAATGTTTAATTTGCAAAAGTTTCTTCAAGTGCATCGTCATTTTGAGTAAGTATAAATATTAGTTGTTGCCACAAGATATATTTGCATATTTCAACAGCGCGGATTCATGAATTTTTTTAATGTTTTAACCAGCAGTAGGTGAAAGATAATAATAATTTCTAGTAATAGTTGAAAGAAATAATAACAAAAATATTTTTTTATGAAACAGACAAATTTTCTACTAATTGCTGGCGTTGTAACATTTTCGCATTCGTGACTCACCCATTTAATCCAGTTAATGGTATAACACTGATAGTGTTACAGTTATAACAGCAGGGGTTGTTAATAGCCAATCCCTTGTTCATTGCATTTATGGGTGTCGGTTTCAATTGGGAAGCACTTGGTATGAAATCTATCAAAGGAATGACGTGTAACATACCGCGACTAGTTTTTGTTTCAAGTTGGGTGACTGACTTTCGACATGAGCGTAGGAGGAGGGGTCATATCCGTCAGGAATGGCTTATAAACATATCTGCAGTATTAATTGAGCGAGTCCTGATGAGGGTTTTTTGTACAATTACACTATATGAATTGTTAAAACAATCTGAAGTTGATGAATGAAAAAATCTAAACAAGTCCATGCTGCATATTAATTATACTGAATGGAAGATGTGACTAGAGAATAGAGATGAGAACTGCCAGCTTTTCAATCCATTAAGCACTCAGTCGGATAATGAGCATAATTTGTTCTAAAATCTTATTCGTAGATCTAAACATATGTTTAGTGAAATACTATTTCCCATATAAACTATCTCCTAAATAAAAGATGTTAAATTTTCTTATTATACATATTATGTTTATTTAAAGAAAATTACGTAAGGAACTAAATTATCGTATCTTTCCTTCTATACCGGACTGAACAAACCTGAGATGTGTTGTCAGTTTCTTTCTTTATTTATACTTCTATTTATAGTAAAAGAAATTTCCGAATTTAGACGAGGTGGATATGAGGAGTCTCCTTCACAAGGATTGTCATGAAAATAACCTTTATACTGTCTATCAGGTTGCTTCGATTTTCTGTAGAGAGGTTTTGCCATTTGTAACCCTGTGACGTTAGGAGTGTTCCAGGATTCACTTTACAGTCCTTTGTCTGTGTTAAGGATCCTCTTATATATTCAAATATAATTTATTCGTCTAGATATATTATCTGTTTCATTATTGTATGTAATGGGATGTTCATCTTTCTTTTTGAAAAATATATTCACTATTGCCAGGTTTTTCAGATAAAGTCATAAACGTTTGGAGAAAGGAGGTATTTGTGGTAACGTTGAAGTTTTAAGGATATGTGCCAATTCAGTTTGATTTTAATGAAATAAGCCAATAACCTTTTGTTTCTGCATTAAAATGTCAGGATATCATATTCCTCCATTTGATAGTATTAGAATTGTTTCTTTACATGAGACTGAACATTCTTACTCACCAAAAGTACTATGTATTGCCTATTTTATTAATCGTATCATATTAATACCTTAAATGAATATTTCCTTGTCTTACCTTTGGGTCATGGGTAATTTCAGCTTTTTAACTGCAGAGACAGGGGGTGACGTATGAAATGCCACCACAAGTAAAGGTGCGGGTTACGCAACTGCCCTGAAGGGGCCCTCTCTATGATCAAGCTTTCCCCGATAGGAAAACTTGGACGGTCCTGTCCTTTTAGTTATGTAATTTATCAATATGAACTTGTGATACACACTTAGAAAGCTATCTAGGGGCTTTTGCTGTCGCCCGTTCTACAAAATTTGGGGAAAATGTGATATAGTATTATCACCGAATAAATGTGTAACGCGTACATCCACCGCCTTATTAGGATGATGCGTTTTAAAGTACGATATAAGAGTTTGTCGTGTTTTCAGCATTTTTTATTGGGCCAGAAGAAAGTTGCTTTGCAGTCTTCTCATCCTTCACCAATGCCATCTTTCCCCTAGGACTTTTTGCTGAGAAGAAGAAAGGAATGTCTTGCAGTCGAAAATGCGAAAACACGGCTAAATATTATTACACTGTATTCTTGTAATAACGGAACGACGGGTATAATCTGGAATTTCCCGTGCTTCCTAACCTTTCATTAGTTAAGTTCTACTTTAGAGGTCCGTTCTAGCGAAAAATATATATGTAATCCTATTTTACTTTCTTGTAATTTGGGGAGGAGAAAATTTTAACCGACAAAATTAGGAACGTTTAAAATTCATAAGTACAACTGTAATTGTAAATATCAATTTTAAAAATTGAACTGATGGATTGTTCTGAAGGTTTAATTATGCCAAATACAAATTTAATTAAAATGTGTATAAAACTTTGTAGTAACACCAAGTGGGGTCGTGACTATTTTGTATAGCATACTCGAAAATAGTAAGTATGTATAAACCTTCTAACTACATTAATTAGTGCTTATTTCATATCAATATTCCAGCTATTTGCAGAATCCAGACCTGAACTTGTACTATATGAGGTCATTTATAAATTACGTAACGCTTACCCCATCAAAAAATTTGTGAGTGATCCCATACTAACTTAAGCTGCTAAAGTTATATAACGTTTAGTTTTAAGTCAGTTTTGTTTAAATTCTAATCTTCTTTTAAGTAGAAGGAACAAATTATTTAGCAATTTTTTCTTTTTAATTACATTTTGTGCTGAAAACAAATCATTGTTGGGCAACTTGTCAATAGTGGGTAACATGTTGCAAAGTTAAAACAAGGTGCTGAGCAACATCACACTTGACGTCCTATTTGCAGAAGAAAGCACTAAATGATCCACAGTAGCGATATAATGAAAAATTTAAAATCATTTTCCAAGAATTTTATTCATATAATATTTCAAACAATCATCTTTAAGAAAAAATGGTGTTAATGATATCTATACAGATGCTATAGGAAAAATTACTTTTGTGTTATTGCTGTTGAAACGATTGAATCGACTGGAAGACTTATGAACATGTGAAAATGGAAGTGTAACAAGAGAACATTCCAAGCAAATAATTTTTAACTTCGTCAAAACAACTTGACAAAACAAATAATTTAACTGTCACCAGATTTATTTAAAATTCATTGAGTAATTTTTATTTGCCAAATGTTGTTCGCTTTGAACTACCCATTTTGTTTTTATCTGATGCTGTCCCGTACATAATTCAGACCACTAAAAATTCCAAATTTTTTTACCAAAATCTAATTCACGTAACGCTATTATCGCTATTGACTGAGTTGAAAAAATTATAAGGATCCAATTTCCTGTCGCTAACGACTTGATAAATATTATAAATAAAGTATTTAAATGTTCGTGGCGATTTTTTTTTTACAGGGATAAACTTTCGGGTGGCTAATTACCTGTCGTAACTAGGTAAATGACTCAATGCAGTAATTTTTTATGCAGAAGATTGCGATAAACTAAAGAAGTTATATACGATTCAAATGATTCTTCTTTTGTGGCTCTATTGCAAGGTCAAGGGATTTTTTAAAAATCGACTAATAACAATCAACCCTTATTTATAAAGATAATTTTCTCTTTTGTTTTTTGAACAATGCTTAGTTGAAAAATACTTCCATGACTGATGGAGACAATTCAATTATCAAATTATTTTGAAGTAGAATGTAAAATCGTGTATTGAAACATTATTATATTCAAATTTTCGATTAGTATACACACTAACCCAGAATTTTCTATTTAAAAAAATGTTGCAATGTTGCAAAATGTTAATTGTGAACTTATTATAAAAATGAATATTTTACACACATCAAAATACCCTCATGTTAATTCCGTAGATGAAGAAGAACTATTTTCTATGTTTAAATGTATGTTTACGGATAGAAGCCAAGGTTTCTTTAAGGAAAATTTTGAAGAACATACTCTTATAAATGTTTTCTGTGCTAACATTAATGAATGAAAATTGTTATTCTTTGTTGTTTTCGATTATCTCTATTTCTATAAACCTACACAATATGCAATACATACTTAAAAACGGTTTTTCTGTCTACATAAAAATTTTCCACAATTAAAAATGTTTCATAAACATTAATGGTCTTATTGATAAACGTCTATTAACGTTAAAATGGGTTTTAGCTGAAAATGCGTTTAGAATGTGTTTCAATAAGGTAACTATGGTTACCTCCATATTAAGAATACACGAAAGAAAACACTGTAGTGACATCTGTGAAACACATTCTAAACGCATTTTAATCTAATTTCCATTTTAAGATTAAAAGGCGTTTATGAATTAGACCATTAATCTTTAAAAAATTAAGTTTTTATATTTTAATCAGGTGCATTTTCTTATCACATTTTTTGATTTTTTTAAGTGTACGTTTTCTGCACTTTGACCATGTTGACTTATAATTAAAGGAACTATTATTTCAGAATTTATAGAACGCGTTTTGCAAAATACTCGTTATGAGAGCAAACGTCCCAACATAGTTTTGACCCAATTGAAATAAAAATTCGACAAATTTCTACAAGAGCATCTCAGTACGAGTATGAGAGAGCATAGCACACTGAATCTTATAAATTCATTAGTACGTTTTATTATGTTAACCATTTTACGGTTTATTGACATGCAATTGGGCGAACGTGGGTTGCGTATTTAAAAAAACTCCTATCCTGCTGTCTAACTGCTTGACAGCCGCAACTCCCGATTACCGTAAATTTTCATTTACTTGAGCAATCACGGTAACCAATAAAAAAAAATAATAAAAAAAGTAACGGTCGACGAAAGAAAGGTCCCGCCAACACCGCCGTCGTAATCGATCACCCGTACGCCCCCTCGCGGGCGATAAATAATCTCCCCCTCTTTTCCGAGCCGATACCTACGCCCATGGCCTCCTTCTTCTCCTCTCTTTCTCTCTTTTATCGAGAAAGACACTTTTCGCGACCGTTTTTAGTTGGCTTTCGCGAAAGCTCGCGTCTGCCGTCGTATCGTGTTTCTCTCTCTCTCTCTCTTCCTCTCTTCCTTTCGGTTATCGGCACATTTTCTTCGGATTTTCTCATGTATTATATGTACCGTGATAGAAATACCCCCAAGCGCTATTGGTGCCGTTGCGGTAGATGTGCCATATTAGGGGATATCCTTTGACCAAAGAGCACAGAAGGTGGAGAAGGAGAAGGAGGAGGAAGCTGGACTTGCTACAGGTAGAATTTTCGTGTTTACCATTTCGGAAAATAGCCACAAACTATTTTGATTTTAGGTTATTGGTTGTTATGCGATTTTTATTAAAAATTTTATTCCTATGTTCTACGGCAGATATTCTTAAATTTAAATTTAAAATTATTAAATTTATGAAATAATTGTCGATTCTTATCACTATCAGTGTAAAAATTACATGTTACGCATGTTATAACGATACTTTTTGCACAAATGTATTAAACAGTTGTACCAAGTTCGGGAGCAGTTGCCTGTTCCTACCATCTCATCATCTTTTCCCCTAAGAATACTAACTTTATCATGGTTGTCTATTCTAGGTGTCCTTGTTGAATGCATTTACTTTGTAATGTTACTATTTCTGCTTAGCTGATCTAATCTTGTAAAACCTTTCACCGGTTTAACCGACTTTTATCCGCTTCTCTGAAATGCTGCCTTGTTTAATGGCAGACCTTAGTTCTTGGACCATTGTTCATTTTCCAGGTTTCCCTTCTGGAGCTATTTTATCACTTAGTTTACCTCAGAATGTACAGTTATTCGAATATCTGTACCAGAACTTTTGCATTCCATTACAATCGGATAATTTTGTTCAGATTTTGGCATAGGAAACTTGCGGATAATGTGTAGGAACAAAATAAAAGTGATTCTGCTCGGTGCAGTCCTGCAGTGTTCATGAAGTAAGAAGTAAACAAAAAATCGAATCGATTAATGTACAGAGTGTATTTTGAGACGATTTTTCAAAAACATCCTGAGTAAATCACCATCAGTTTAGGAGACATAGAGAAAAAATATTAAAACGTCGTTTACAGTCAATAGTTGTAACAGAATTTAAATTTTTGATTAAACCGGTTTACATTTATCTATATTGATATTTTGATGTTTTCCATCTTGATATTGTTTTATTATAATATCTTCCTCTTCCACAACATAATTGTCGATTAAAAACAGCTTTCCGTAATATACTTATATATATATTTCAAAAACAGGTTTCACCCATTTTGCATGTGTTATTTTATTTTATCTATATGTATCAAGCAATTTTACCCCAATTGTGATCGTTCCTTCCTCGATATTATCTATTAATTTGTTATTAAATATTGATTTCTCAGTTGTAACCCAACAATTGATCTACAAACAAATTTAAAAAAAGGGGTATGTGAGGTTTAGTGAGCTTCAAAACTTAAGTATTGCACGATTTTAGTGACCTCTAGTTGCATTATCCTGAATCAACAAACAGAATGAGAGGCGAAAAGTATCTGATTTTCCCCTTGGAAAGGAAATGGTTTCATCAGGTTCAAATTTGATTCTATCACGTTCACGTTGCACCCCCAAAATATTTAAGACACTCGCCAAATGTCATAAAGTGAGCAATAAAATTAGTGGTTACCGCCACTTTCTCGCATGATGGTTTTATATTTTTACTCTTTTTAGTTGTTTCTCCTGAGCCGCTTCCCAAATTAATTACCAAACAAAGGAAAATGAAACGTAAGTGAAAGCGTCGTCATCACGCGCGGGTCACATCTAAATCACTTCTGGTTATCGTCGTTTGTGTGCTTGCACGTAATGTGGTCGGTTCTTTCTTGTCCGTTTTAATGAGCACGCGGGCGTTACCGAGAAGAAATATAGGAAATCAATTCGGTAGTATTAAAAGTCGAATGTATAATTCGGTCGCGCTTTCTAATAACAATGACACTAAAAATAAGTTGAGTTATAAGCTGGCGATTAATTTTACATTAGTATGAAGTCCGATTTTGTATTTATCGATCTTGAAAAGGCCTACGATACGGTACCTTTGCAAAAACTGTTGGAAATCTTGACGAAATCTGACCTTAGTAATGTCTATGTTCGAGCTATTCAAAACATATACAAAAACTCGAAAAGGGTAGCCAAGGTAGGAAGCACCTTAACCAAGCCATTCTTGCATTCGAAAGGTCTAAGACAAGGATGTAGCCTATCTCCAACCCTATTTAAAATATACATCCAAGAAGCTCTGAGCAATTGGAGAGCCAAAACTGCAAGAATGGGGATTAAGATGGAGGATGCGTACCTAACAACTCTATTTTTCGCGGACGACCAAGTTGTTATAGCTGCAGACGAGGACGATGCAGATTATACGCTGAGAAAGTTGGATGACGAATATGCTAAATGGGGTTTACATATGAATATGTCAAAAACAGAATACCTGACGGTAGGATACAATGATGGAGACCCCGACCTGCAAATAAATAGGATTAGACTGTGTAGACAGTACAAATACCTAGGAAGCATAATTTCGGAAGATGGAACAACAAAAGAAGATATAAAAAATAGAGTGCAACAAGGAAAAAGAGCTACACGAATTCTAAACTCATTACTGTGGTCAGATAAAATTAACCTTAACACCAAATTGACAATCTACGGAGTTATAGTGGAGCCTATTTTAACATATGGATGCGAATGTTGGCAACTTACCGAGAGACAAGAGAAAACAATCGAGGCAGTAGAAATGGACTACCTGAGAAGATCTTGCAGAATATCCAGAACAGAACACATTCGAAATGAAAATATACGACGAAGAACAGGTCGAGTATATACAACTGCGGAGAGAATACAAACGACCCAGCTGCTCTGGTACGGACATGTTATGAGGATGGAACAGGACAGATGGCCAAAAAAAGCAGTAATGTATCAACCGCAGAATAGAAGAAGACGAGGAAGACCCTCAAGGTCCTGGAAGGATGGGATAGAACAGACCATGAAAGACAGGGCTATCCAGGAAAACGAGTGGACAGACAGAAGAGTATGGCGTAAGAAATGCGGGATGCGGCAAAGGAAGCTGTAGGACCCCCGCTATGTATATGTATATATATGAAGTCCCGTAGTTTGTATGCATGATGCAAAAGTTTCAGTGTTAAAATAATGAATAGTTAAGGGGTACGATGCGATCAGAAAGTATTTTGCATCTCTCTATAGCTTCTTTTTAATCGTAATGTAAATTCTCAAAAATCCTATTCTGATTGATGATACCTAACTGTAAATATTCCTATCCTTCATATGGATTGTCCGAATAGTATGGGTCGCTGCATCACGCTTGCTTCTACAAACTTCTACTTACAAAATTACTTCTACAAATGTTCGTTAGTGTGTGTTGTAAATTAAAACTTCTAATATAAATGAATTAGGGAAAAATAATTTTTTTGAAAAAAAATTATCCTGTCCTAATGCACTTGATGGGGTAATCTGACTGGCTTAAAAAGTAAAGCAAAAATAGTAGATAAACGAATTAGAAATAAAAACGACTATAGCAGTTGTGGTTGCTGAGTTATTTAATTTGATCATATTTAAAATTTATTTAAAATCGCTTTTGAGCCAATGTTTTGAATTTAATCGACTAGTTTTTTTTTAGTGGGCACTTCATGAGCCCACAAAATTGGTTAAACATGGGACTATACGGGATAAACGTTTAGAATATTTTATGAAGCATTGGATCGAACTAGCTGAAATTTGTAGATTTTCGTATCGTGCTATGTATCTAGATGTATCGAATAAAATTAATACACATTTTAATTTATTTCAAAAATGAGTTTTTGAGGGTGTTTGAGCTTTTACTAAGATGTTATTTCGAAACCATTTTCAGAATAAATCGGCCCTCACGTCTTGAGCATGTGATAATCGTGTGAACAATGTTGAATGTTTTTTTGCTGTTAATAACAAGGCCCCAGGAACCCTATTCCAGTTTGAAGAAGGAACGTTTTTTGAACATTTTGATGAATTTAAGCAATCTTTTTTCACCGTATTATGGGTGTCAACTACGTCTTATCTATGTACAAAATTGAAAGATTATTTTTCCGGTTATTTTTGTAAATTAGTCGATCCTCCATTCTCAGATACGTTCAGTTTTCATTTTGGCTTGACATTTATTAAATAATTAAAAAAATCTATATCTGAATTTAATTTCTTTAAATTATCCCCTTTTCACTGAAATCTGTTCACTGAAGTGGATTTTTCCTGTTGGAGTACATTTCATAAATAGTTTTTTCGATAAATTTTGAAACATTTGACAATTTTATCTCTTAAAAGTGTCCTGATCACTTCAACTTCTTTAATTAATGATACCTTCACAACGTTATGTAATTATCCGTCTAATTGTACTTCTGGAATGTTCACTAATTCAAAGGTGTCTCGAATAAATATCTTGATTAGAAAAACATACGATTCACAGTGATTCAAAACTTTTCCCATATTTCACAGTGTATTCTACCACTAAGCGAAGCACACAGAACCACAGCTCGACAACTGAATTTTCTTACCCCTTCATTTACTGCTTTTAATATATTTATTTGTTCCTAAAGCTGGTTTTCCATTTGGTACGCTCCTTAATTGCGTTCTATCATCTTCTGAAAGTGGTTATTCATAGAACTGAAATCTAAAACTGACTACCTGAAAGGGGGCAGATTTAAAACCTTATACGTAATAATTATTGCACTAGACGATATTGTATTGAAAATGAAAAACAATGATGTATACTACAATAGAGACTACTATAAATATACTTCTATAGTAAAAATGGTCCATCGATTAGCATCGATTTGCCGGCGAATATCTCAATGTTTCGAAGTGTAAAGTTGTGTCATTTACAACATTGAGTTCGGAAAACGGGGTAATAGGCCATCATTAGGTTACAGTCACGGGTATGTTTTTCCCACATTTACATATGCATGTAACCTGGGAGTTAGTTAAAGATTTTAGATTAAGATTTGACGTATCAGTATTCATGCTTAAATGAAAAAGTTCATTTTTAGCCTGTAGAGTTCTGTACCGAAATGGAAGTGTTTTAAATTTTAATTTGCCTAAAAGGCTTGTACAAATAATAGTACTTTCGACGCTAAATTATGGGATCATCCTATAATATTCTTACCTTGGTGCATTGAAAAGGCTCGTACTCATTAACATAGTCACTAAATGTGACTTTGTATCATATTGCCTAAGTAGATAGTCAGAAGCATCAGAATATTGTACCTGATACCATATATCGCAGGTTTATCAAGAAGAATTTCCTTATTGGCCGTATTTAGAAATCTTCTCTATGTTTAAAAATCATATGGCACTTGTATTTTATGTATGTATTTAAAAGTATACCTAATACCTTTATTTTGGTGAACTAAATTGATTAGAGGATAAAAATCTTTTCTTTATTGAAGAAATTGACTGATCTATGTAAGTTTTTCAAATATTTTTGGCAACTTTGATTTGAGAGATATACATCTAGATTCATCTACGAGTACCTTATTCATTAAATAATGTAATCAACCTTAACATGTTGTTATGTACTAGGTAAGTACATTCAGTATAATGTTAAGTTAAATGTTATCATCATAATAATTAAACAATATTCATGTATGCATCACTGCTATTAATGGAAAAATAATAGAATTTAAATCTCTTAATTTGAAAAGTTTGTGTAATTACTAATTAGCAGTTGTTTATAAGGTTTTAACAACAACTCATCCATATTCGTGAAATTAATTAATTTTTAGAAGGGCTTGGTTGATTTTATGCAATTTAAATTTAATGGGTCGTTTAAATATGCTATGTGTACCTAAATACCATTATAGAATGCTAAGCTTCTAATCGTAGAACTAGTATATTTAGTTCCACAAATGTTCCGGGTTATTTAGCAGTATCCTGTCGAAATTATGTTGTGGCATATTACGGGCCCGAGTGAAACCTAGCATATTGCAGATTTCTCTACTAGGACAATACACTCTACGCTGTACAATACTAGTCGTACAATTCACATATAAAATTATGCCTGGTTGCCAATAATACTGGTTATTGTAACGAAACTTTATCTATTTTCCAAATAGGACAACAATAAAAAGGACCTCTCGTCTGAATTCCCCGGCTTCTTTTCTCTTCTGCTGTCACCGGCCAAACTCCTCTTTTCTTGTTTTTCGTTGCTATGGAAATTATTCCCAGCCTCCTTGGAAAGGGTTCCGGAGATCGCCAGTCCCCGTCGCGCCACCCTGTTGGTCCACTTTTTGGGCTCAAGGTGCGGTACATTATTGTGTAATTATTTTCAAATTTCATAGGACCACCGTAACGTCACAGCGCCATGACGAAGCACGGGGGCCTTGTCACGTCGACAGTGTTGTTTCCCTACTATCGATTCAGGGATCGATCGCATCATCGATTAGGTCCAATAATTTTCGTCCGATCACTTTCGTCCGGCAAAAATCCAACGTGGTCGTTCCGACATTTTAGGTAGGTGTTGGTGAATTGGCCCAAGGTCGGCATTGTGCAGGGGCCAACGTCTCTGACTCTGCTCTGCCCACGTATAAGAAACTATAACTATAGAGGGTGATTCGTGCGGTATTGCGAAATTACCCCGAGGAACCCGAAAGGAGACGTATTTGGAGAAACAGAGGAATGAGGAAATTTCGAAAGCCCACATTCGTGAACTGAAAAATTAACCGTGGTGTATTTCCTAGTGCTGATCCCTGAGGTATATTTCGGAGTGATGGTCTGTTTAAAATCCATGTTCACTTCAATAATACTTTGCACGACGGTTTCAAAAATCGTTAATTTTTCCGTTCACCGCTCCAAATTTTTGAAATCTCATTACTTTTCCGTTTCCAATGTGACATTTCGCATTTCGCGTCTCGTACGCGTATAAATCGTCTGATTTAATCTGAAAAATATGACATTATTGCCACACAATTAATGGAGTTGCATTGCGCTGCTCCGGCATTGCGAAATAATAAAAGAGAATGATTTTCTAATTGATTAGTCACTTACAAACCCACTAATAATTGCTTTTGTCACGTCGTCGTCGTACTTTTACGTTATTCTCGCTGCCAGCGGCGGAGGACAACGAAAGTTGCACATCTAGTTGAAGGCAGTTTGGAAATAGATATAATAGCTAAAGAAAACCGAGGTGAAGAAAACTGAACTGAAGGCAATTATACCGAAGTTAATTTTTAATCTACCTGTATATTAATATAAATTTTCGCCTTAGGTTCATGTATATGCGTGAAAATATCCCCACGGGTCGATAAAAAAATTAACGCTTAATATGTGCCATGCAGGAATAATACTGTAAATAATTAATGCGTACATAATTAATTCAGTACGTATAAAATTCGAGAGCGGGACAAATTTCGAAATAGATTCTGGACAAATTGATCAATTTTAAAAGTTGTCTAGAAAGCTACGACGCAAATATTTTCATAGAGTCCTGTAAATGGTTCCAGAGCACACTTAAATTCAATATTAAAATAAAGTGATTCTAAAACATTAAACAATTTACTAATATTTTTCTTCTTTACGTCCTCTGCCCCGTCCTATGGACATTAGCGATCATTGCAGAGAGTGTATCTTACCTTTTGCCAGTCTGAGACTTGCCTCGTCAGCCTCAAAAACACCTGTCCACTGTTTGATGTCAGCCATGACATCTGTTTCCTGCATTTACTCCTCGTTTGTCTTCTATTTTCCCCTTTAAAATGACTTGTAAGGTATGATCATTTTCTCCACGTAACACGTGCCTTAGGTAGCCCTAGGTATCTACGCCTAGGTAGACCTAGGCTGGGTTGATAAATCTACAATATAAATGTAATACTACCTTGTAATACCTACCAGTTAAAAATCCTGACAGTGTGTCCTGTGGTCAAATGTCAAATATCAAACATATTGAAGAATCCTTTGATAATCCACATTTTTTTAATTTTGTTTTCATATATATAAGAAAAATATTACTTTGTGGTTAAAGCCAATAAACATGCCTATTATTATAATCGAATATTTAATTTTAGGAAATCTGTCAACTGGCACCTTTAAAATAATGAATACCATTTCCACCCAAAGATAAAATTTCTAGTTACCATTTAAACCAGCTACTAGTTTAAATTTTTACTTATCTTCCTGTTTGCGCCATTACTGTTTTGACATCAATTACCAATGTCTCCGTTTTTTTAGGTGGCAATAAAGTTTCACACGTAACTATAGGTCAAGTATTTTACTTTCTTCTCTGTTTAAGTTATTGGAGTTTCCGAACTATTCAACATAACAAGGTTGCTCACTTTAGTTGCTTCCAACAATTCCATAGTTCCATTTGGCTTGTTTGGGAATCGAAGACCTTGTTCAATTTATTAGAACATCTCTATACCGTACAATGCAATTTTCATTTAGATCTAAAAGATCAATCAATCGATTAATTAATTTTTAAATTTCGTTCATTAGGCAGTTCAGTTAGGCAGAGATTTTTTCTCAAAATAAGTTTAGGTTCTCCAAAACGATCATTTCAATATAAAAATAATTAAATATAGTTGTAAGTTGCGTGTAAAGATATAAAAAGGATTTCGGGCATTACACAGAAGCGCAGAAAGAGATAATTTTTAGTACTTGCCCAGCAATTACCCTAAATAGTTAAAATTAACAACTAACAAGTAATGAGAAGGAAGAGAACTCACCTCCATTCCTGTTTACCAGTAAGCAAGACCCTCGTCGACAGAGGGTTGAGGACGAGGAAGAGAAACAATATAATTCGTCGTATTTAGTAGACATAGTTGTTAGTTTATTAACAAAACAGTCTGCAAATATCTGAAATTATTCCAATTTAACATGACTTCCAATTATATAACATGAAATTCAAGATAGCTTACTACAGAATCTGGCAAAAGCAA
This sequence comes from Cryptocephalus primarius, assembly GCA_963576515.1. Classification (NCBI taxonomy): domain Eukaryota; kingdom Metazoa; phylum Arthropoda; class Insecta; order Coleoptera; family Chrysomelidae; genus Cryptocephalus; species Cryptocephalus primarius. Next base: position 6,671,786 of record OY754938.1, on the reverse strand, counting down.
CCCATGGGGTACCTGTTACCCACTTTTTAGATTCTAACTGTACAAAAAGAAAAACCAAAGACGTCTACACAATGCAATATGTGTAATATTGTTAGAATTAGTGGGTAAACTCCCAATTGATGCAAATAAACGTGTTACTCCAACTGTTTCTAATCTAAATTCTCTATTCTGTTGACAAATCGGTGTATTTGACTTCCAAATTGTTTACTAATAAGTGTGCATTTTTTGTTTTCTGCTCCTTCACACGTACGTACTCTGCAAACCGCAATTCGATGCAATGGAATGTTCAAAAGAACACACGTCACGTTTGGATTGTCCCACTTGCTAATACGATGGAGATAGACATTGATTTCCGCATGGTTACTTAAAAAGTTCGTTTTGCCTCTACGGAGTGGAACCGTGACGTGCCTCACTTAGAGATGTAAGTCTGGAATTAACTCATAGGTGTATCTTCCTTTGGTGGACATGTCCAATTCCCAAGTAGACATGGCGATAGCATGAATCTGTTTACCTAATTCAGGCCACAATCTCTAATCATAAGCGTTTATTTCATTGCCCCATGAAGTTGGAGTGGGAAATTTTCTTGAGTTCAAATACAGTTTAACTCCTCTGTTCTCCTCAGTTTATAACAGTTTAACTCCTCCTCTATATGTAATAGCACGGTCTTAGATAAGATGCACTGGGTTTTGCATCAAATCCTCCATAGACACATAGGTTAAACAATTCGCAGTTTAGTCCTGAGTGACATCGTGAAAATTCGGTGATTTCAGATTTTAACACCATAGCTCATAAGTATGTTGATATCGCAGTTGTAGATAGTGAAGGTTTTAGATTATGAAGGCTTTATTATTTCCCCAGTTTTTGTAGATGTACCCCCTAAAAAGTGAAATATTCCCTTTGCGATGTTTTTAGGGCGATTGTTAAGCAGCAGTTTGTCATCAAGAACAATTTCCAGGTATTTATGTTCCCATACCGTATGTATAAGCTACCTGAATATCCTTACAATTGGATTGCGGGAGTAGGAAAATGACGAAAATATCATATATTAATTTTTAATAGCTGCTATTTCTAATTTGCTGGTGGTTGCCCAACACTTCAATATGTCAATACATTGTCTTGTCCTGCTTTTCAACATTTTCCTATTACCAACCAAATTGAGATTGCTAAATCATCAGCAAAAGCATTTGTACTTCCCGCCATTCTTGTCTAAATAATGGTGTCGTGTAGTTCCACTGCATGTTGCCCAGCACCTCTCGAGTGGAGTTCTGCTGTTGTGTTCTATATATCACACTTCTCTTACCTTAACACCTCTTAACAATTTCGGTCAGGCCTTCTTTATCAAGTTCAACAACTAACGAAGGCCATCACAGACCGTCAGGCACCACTAATGTCAACGAAAATAAAAATACTGTGCTCCTTGGAGTTATGAACATATTGGAGCAAGGCATCATCAGCTTGAATATTTGATTTCCTTTTGCAAATCTCAAATTGGCTGTTGAAAAATAGATATTCTTCTGGCAATAATGTCATTTTTAATTATATTAAACGTTCAAGTATCTTGCCAAGTTCATAAAAAAGTATAATTGGTCGTAAAGGTCTAGGTTCAGTAGCATTTTTATCCAGGGCCTTGGGTATTGTAATTAATTTACGAAATTTCCAACATTTCCAAATTTTCAACATGTCATTGCGTAGGAAGGTGATCTTTGAAAGGTTTCATGGCCATTACTGTTGATTACTGCTAAATCAGTTTCAATTATTTTAGGGATAATGTCTATATTCCCACAAGGGAATAGACTAATGTGGATGATTATTACTCGTTAACAATCCACAATCGTCAACCTGTGGTATACATTTTTCATGGGCACATATTTTAAATGCTCCTCCAAAAGGCTTCCAAACGGTTTTTTTACAATACAACGGTAAATTCACCCTAAGTAAATTTTCAGCATACCTGATCCAGAAGAAAATGAAATGACTTATTTCTAGGAATGCTATGGACGTACTTATTTGAAGACAGTTCGCGGACATGAACATACACATACACCAGAACAGCCAGATACAAAGTCAGTAAGTAATTATCAATGTAATTGAGTTACACTTTTTGTATTGCAGTGCCTAACTTACATACAACTTACAAGTTCTAAAAGGGCGTGTTGAAGTCAGCTTATCAATTACACAAGTACATCAAGTTAGTTGTAATCGGTGACATTATCATGCCACAAGAACATTTAGGTACCCGGTAATTACCTTTAAAGTTGAAAATCAGATGATTTGTAAGGAAGAACTCTACAGTTTGTTGATTATTAGTGTTACTAATATACTTCGTTTACTCAGTAATTGGGTGGTTAGTGATCATAGAATATAGTTAAGCAATATTTCCAGAAAAAGGTCATTCAAGTAGTGATCTTTTAATACAATTAATGCAAACTATCTCCTAATGTCAAGCCTCTTAGTCTCATCCAATCAGCTATCTCTGGCACACTTCAAATGAAATTGAGTTAACTTCAGAAAATATATCACTATACCAAATATCTTTAAATGGGGTAAATTTCTTTACACTGCCCGAAACACCGCCCAGAAATTTACACTCAAGAAGTAGAGGCACCGTGTTGGCTTATCATAAAGTAGACGGGTCATTGGTAATCTTAAGTTTCACTGAAATGTACAGTTCCTAATTACAAACTACTTATAGTAATAAGGATAAAAAAAATGATGAAATTTCGTTTTTCTCTGTCGTCCAATATCGTTCTAATTCTTTACTAACAGTCTACAATATTGTAGTGGTTTTTCATTCACAATAGGCTTTACTCTTCTTAAATTACAACCGTCTTTACACACAGAGATTTTGTACTACACTGACGTCAGTATTTACATTTCACAATTTCATAAACAACTCTTGTTTTCCCATAACAACGACCTATACGGGGCATTCGCTACACTATCCCTCCCCGTCTTCAGGGTCGCCCTCGACCCTCGGACGATCTACTTCCACAGCAGTCCATATCAGCGAACTGCTACTGCTACGGGTACTGCTACAGCTACTGCTACTGCAACTGCTACTGTTCCTGCTACGGCTACGGCTACTGCTACGGTTACGGCTACTGCTACTGCTGCTACTACTGCTACTGCTACGGCTACTGCTACAGCTACTGCTACTGCAACTACTACTGCTACTGCTACGGCTACTGCTACAGCTACTGCTACTGCAACTGCTACTGCTCCTGCTACGGCTACGGCTACCGCTACTGTTACGGCTACTGCTACTGCTGCTACTGCTATGGTTACGGCTACTACTACTGCTACTGCTGCTACTGCTACAGCTATGGCTTTTGCCACTGCTACGGCTACTGCTACTGCTAATGCTACGGTTACGGTTACTGCTACTGCTACAGCTACGGCTACTGCTACTGCTGTTACTGCTGCTACTGCTACGGCTTCTCCCCTTCTTCAGAGATTCCGCCTGATCCTTGCCAAATCCATTTGATTAACTCCATTGAGCGGGTTGGACTGCAAATCCTGTACAAAAATTCGTCAGCAGCAAATCGAAATCAAGCAGGCCAATCCTCTTTCTGACCATGAAAGACACCAGGGATGACCAATCCCATCCAATGCTCCAGGTAGAAGAGGGACCTGTCTCTTGAAATCCTCCAAGCAGGCCAATCCTACTTCTGACCATCAGAGACACCAGGGATGACCAATCCCATCCAATGCTCCAGGTAGAAGAGGGACCTGTCTCTTGAAATCCTTCGCTGCTCCTGCAGTTACTGAAATCCCCAGCAACTGCTTCATGGTTCCAGACGCACAACCCAGTGGTCAACCATCACCAATTCTTGTACTAAAGATGAACAGCGCCCGTCTCCCAATATGAGTCACGAATGTGAGTGTAGCACTCAAACGGGCCACGCACGCCAGCCGCACGCAGTCAATCCATTCGAGTGTTATCCTAAATGTAACTCAGCTGTAAGTCCTGTGGAATCTCGAGTCGCGCCAGCCGCTCAACAACTCCATAACGCCGCACAGACTGCACTCCTCGCCTCTCCGCCGCGTGCCATCGCCATCACTTCTGTACGCCATCCCAGGTCCACCAAAATTTTTCCGCTACTTCGGTTCACCAAATCCCGGACAGGCCCCCAAATTTGTAGTGGTTTTTCATTCACAATAGGCTTTACTCTTCTTAAATTACAACCGTCTTTACACACAGAGATTTTGTACTACACTGACGTCAGTATTTACATTTCACAATTTCATAAACAACTCTTGTTTTCCCATAACAACGACCTATACGGGGCATTCGCTACAATATTTAGCTCTAAACTAAAACCCTTATTTTGAATAATCTAAGCGTCTTCATTAAAAATGTGATTGATACTTTTCTTGTTACACTGAATATATGTAGTGTGTACTTTACTGTTTCAAATGGTGTTACTTTTATTCATTAATATTAATAAATGAAACTGTAATATATTTTAAAAGAGTGGATGTTTTTCAAAAAAAGTCTCCTATAGCAAAAAATGTTCTTCCAAAATATGTCCAAAATATACCTGATACATTGACTCCACTTCAAATTTCGTGTTATTTTTTAACTAAAAATTTCTAAAATATCTAAAAATCAATGTTTCTAATATTTGTTATAAGAATTCAAGTTTGTAATAAATAGACGGTTAATACTTTTGAAATTCGTTATAAATATTATCACAAGACTACCAAAAAATAAAAATTCGACTGAATAAAAACAGTAAGTCATTTGTTGATTTACTATCGCTGGCCATATTTTATTGGGATTTTAAAATTCTTTCAATGTTTTTAAAAAAAATATGTTTTTATTAATCCAGTTATGCAATGTATAGTCTCGTTTATATGTTGTGAAAACAGTTAATAACTTTTACGAATAATGGCTAATACAATAATAATAGCTGAATTTTGTGATTAAGGTTGACTGTTTACAATTTTTTCGGATTTTGAAAAAGATCGTGAATTAATTTGCTACACCTTGGCCATTGGGATTAAACTGTATCTGTATTGTATATTGCACACCGGTGTAAATTCTGCATTTACTTTACCTTTTAGTTATCTTAAACCCATACATACCAAAAACGAAAAAAACCTAATCGTAGAAATACTCTTTTGAATTGCGAATGGATAAATAATAGGACTATGAATAAATAATGGATAACTTATTTTCGCTATTCTTATTTAGAAACTCTATGAAACTATCAAAACTTAACTCATTGTGACTTCACCTCGTTCTGGATATCGATCATTTTTCCCTCGAGAGATTTCGATTTGGTTGTGAGCCTCGATTTATCTTGTTTGATTAACTGTACCTGTGACACGTTTTCACACCTTCGGCTAATATTTCATTATTATTGGAACGTTCGAGTGTGTAGATATGGGAGTGTTTGATAGGTTGCATCATAGAGGAGACATTCGGAGCTGGTGTATTATGCATGTAGGTACGTTTTTGTACTTCTACCGTTAACGTTTTACGATCGAGTGGATTTATATACGATCTTGCGAGTGGTAATAACTTCGAGAGGAGAGATTATCCGGAAGTAATAATGAGAAAATTATCATTTCGATTAGAGTCACTCTGGTTCTGTCGATCTACTCAAGAAATTGAGGTCTCTCACATATGGACAAATTGAATTACAGGGGAAATTGCTGGAACGATTTCTGGGCTTTACTAAATAAACTTAAATGCGGTTATCCTTACGCTTTTAAAAACAAGCCAAACTTATTGAATTTTGAAAGGCAGTCTTGGACTCTTGCGAGCACCTGAACGCTTTTAAGTGCAGTGAATGCCAACTGAACTTTTGTGGCGTAGTATCGTGTAGAGTAATATCGAAATTCATTTTATTATTTTATGAACCAAAGGAGGAAATATGATCACAAATAGTTTTCATATCTTCATGTTACAGCTAGATTGTACTTATGTGGCTATGTACATTCAACAAATTAGATTTCATTGAATATCCTTAGATCATACCGAATGAAACCACCAGCTATTGCATAAAAAGTTTTTGGATACCTGATCTTTCTTCAGTTTTCTACGCTATTTTGATACATCTGAAATTGATTGAAAATATTTACAACTTGCAGGAGAGATCTTATTGAAAGATCCTTATGTAAACTATCACCTGTGTAGCGTCTATGGAAGACGTCTCTAAGACTTCCTAGATCCTCCTAGAAAAATTATACGAGAACTATCCAGAACCATGTGTATCTGTTAGAAAACATAATTACTTATTATAATTAACATATACTTTAAAATATATTAGAATCAACTGCAACGAACCAAACTCACTAGAAGCTACCCACAACAGTCTGGAAGCGTCTTTCAAACGAAATGGGACCAGTGAGTGAATGGTTTTCTAGGCTGTTGGCTCGTGGTCCAGTTCACGTCGTTTAAGACCAAGAACCAAGAGTCACCTCCGAAGATGCTTACCGCAGATGTAACCAAATCGTCAGGAAGAAAAATCCTACATCGCCCACGGCCCAACAGCCCTTAAAAACCCTCCATTCGCTGATAACTCCTGCCGTGAAAGAATGCACTCTAGAATGAATTGAGACCGTTTGAATTACTCAGCCCTCCCATAGGTCGTATGGCCTAATTAAATATAACCCAAGGATCAATAGGCTCAAAGACTGCAACACTGCAAAGACTAAGCAACAAAATCCTGAATTAGCATTTCCAGCTAGTTGTATTTTCTCAGGCAGGCCAGGTGGTTTCGGTAATGAACACTTAGTACTTTCTCAGTAAAGTGGTCTAAATTCATTACTCAGTTTCGTCAGTTTTGAGCCTTAACAATTTACTATTCATGCAATTTCAGATAGACACAATGGTGCAACTTTTTGCACACACAGTTGAAAATTATAATAACGTTTAGAAGGAAAACTGAAAGAGTTTCAGGAAAAATTCAGGGAAGAAACGTTGTTTTTAAACACACAAGTGGACAGATAGCTGGTCACTGAATGGTAAAAATTGGGTCAAAGAATTTTGTATCAGTTCTTATTGTAATTGCAATGGAAAACTACTAGGATTAAGTACCACTTTTCCATTCTTTACACTTCATCTTTCACCTCTCACTACCAGAGCTTTCTTTAATCAAATCGAGTTCTTTTTAGGTAGCCACGATAGTTCCGAAATTGTTTCTTAAATCTTTGTCAATTTAAAGATTGTTTAAAATTCTTTCACGTCTAAGTCTATCTTCTAATCTTAAATTCGTTCATCACTTACTTTTAAGTTAAGTAATCTGAATTATTAAAGCTGAATTAATCGGTCAGATCAGTGTCAATTTTGAATTAGAACGAATTACGTTTAATATAATTTTTTTGGCTTACCTTCAAACACATTTTAAAAGTTATAGACTAGTTCAAAGGAAGGAGGAGAATTTCGAAAAATATTTTTTTTAAACTCATTCAAAATCGTTTTCAGGAATTATTATAGCTAACTGTGGCACTTCTTTGGGTAGGCCTTTGGGGTTTTTGAAATATAGCAATTTATTTTCATCTTGGTTATTAAATTTGTTTGTTTTTTTTTTAGAATAGGAGATTTGTAAACAATACAATAATTTTATTGAAACATGGCAGATCTTTTTAAAATTTAATATGTTATTATATTCCAAAATTTTACTGGACAAACCATAAAGGTTTTATCAATGTTGCAATCTTTCTTTATCTAGCAAGTTCTATGCTAGCAAGTTTAGTGTTGCCAGATTCAAATATTTAAAAAACTCTTGAAATATATTCACTGCTCTGAAATTATCCATATTTATTAAGATTGAATGGTTTTATACTACTACAAAATTTCAAGATCCAGCTCTCATTTTCAAATACATTTTTACGTTGGCTGTGAAAATTCGTTTTGTCAGAAATAAGGATTTATAACTAATGCAAGAAATAAATATCTGTACCAAAATTTAGTAGAATAGTTTAAAGTGTGCCATCTAATGGTATTGCGAAATTTTACTGGGCAAACCATAAACGTTTGGTAATTATGGCAATACTTCTTCATATTGGCTTGGAAGGGTAATGTATAACCACATATAAAAATTCGTAAAAATCCTGAAATATCTCCACCGACTGAAATTGATTAAATGAGCTTAGAACTTAATATTTTTATGACTACAATATTCTAAGACTATTATTATAACTTTTATTTGAATCATATTTTTCTATAATCTCTCTAAAGGATACTTTAGGTATCCTTGATTTAAGTACTTTACACTTGAGATATACTGGCAATTTCAATTTATTGTTTGAAAACGGCTCTCAAACTGTTCTAAACAATTTTTCTATTTGAACTAAAATATTATTCGCCTATAACTTTTTTGCCCCTAAAAGGTACTTTCCTCTTCGTTTACCTTAATTTTCTCCAAAACAGCTACACTTGCTCTAACCAAATTTCATACCTGGACTAACGCACTCTTTTGAAAATATTATATGAACCAATTTTTCTAAAACACTTTTAAAGGACACTTTACATCAGAAAATTTTGGCTTTGTCAATGTTCTCCAAAACAGCTACACCTGCTCCAACCAAGCTTTATATTTGTACTGACATCTTAAAAGCTATAACTTTTATTTGAACAATTTTTTTTCTATAATTGTCCTAAAGGGCACTTTGCTTCTGAACATTTCTGGTTTATCTCAATTTTCTCCAACATTTTATATCTGAACCAATATATTATATGCCTGTAATTTTTTTAAACATTTTCTTAAACAGCACTAAAATGCCCTTTGCTCTTGAGAATTTTTGGTTTATCTCAATTTTGTATCGCTATGACTTATTTTGCATATTGCCTTCTCATGACTAAAACAAATAAAAATTAAAATAAATTAATGTAGTTAGAAAGAGCTGGCTGCAGATTTCTATTACTAAAATTAGTGAAGACAAAACCCAGCACAAATCATGGAGATATTAAATTTTCTTTCTATCTCTTTTTAGAAGACTTTTTGGAAAGAATTCTTAAATAAGTCATAAACGCGAAAAATTGATAAATATTTCACTGGAAATTATTAAAAAACTAATTGAGGAAGTTCAACAAAAATAATTTATTATTTTAATTCAGAATGACTGAAACAAAATGGAGGACGTTTTCCCTATAAAGTCGATTTTTTATAACACAATTTTGTAGTACGTTACAACTAAGTGATATTAAGAGATATTTTATACATTTATACTTGTCTTTTTAAAGGCGTTAATATAATGATATTATTTTAAATCATTTACAAAATACGTAATATATGTATCAACTGCAGCGGGCCGTAGGCGAACCACTGTTATATGCAGATTCAAATTGTGAGCGATAATTTTCTTTGTACGTTCGACAGAACGGCGCATCTGAATGTTTGTTTACATTACAGTTCATTGTGTTAAAGGTTACAGCTTGCATTAAATACAACCTAAAAACTGTTTAGTTCATCAATTGTTCTTTTGATAATATATATGAGAATGGATTGTACTGAATATGTGTGTATTTAATGTGCCAAAAAAGTTATTGACCTTCAGTAAATTCGATCTCATTACCTTTCGAAAACCTCGACAACAGTGTTAGCCTCTCCATTAGTGGCGTCATATCAGATTTGTTTTGCATGAGCTGTATATATGTTATATACAATCGCTCAAAAAATTAGTTTTGTTAAATTTATTTCATTCTTTATTTCAGAGTCACAAAATGAATACCAGTTTGGCGCGGTAATTTTTTGTATCACTTTTTATAACCTTTTTAATAACCAACATTTTGGAGTTTCAGATTTATCTTTTTCCGTTTTCCTTTAATTAAAAAAAAATATTTATTCAATTTTCAGAGATTAGTTTTCGTTTAGTGAATTTTAAAGGACTCATCTGAAGCTCAAAAAAATGCACCTACAAAGTTTTAATATAGCATTTTAAAATAGTGCAACAGCCTGAGGAATTAGGGGGGTATACTTTCAAGTTCTTAAAATTTATTGTTTTTGAGAATTTGTACGTTTCAAATAACATTTTTAAAATTCTATCTAAAATAGAACTTATAACAAAAATTTATTAGTACCAATCTGTTAATTGATTGTGTTTAAAAAATGGTAGCTGCTACATTTTCTGTGTATATTACATATTCATAAAAATTGTTTTATCTGAAAACAATTATATTCTTCTTTAATTGCAAATTGTTGAGCTCAATGTGGTCAACTAGTAAATTACAACAAATTATTATACAGCCCACTACATTTAGAAAAAACTTTGTATATTTAATTTTGTATATGTAATTTTGTATATGTGTATTTAGAATGACTTTGTAAACTTTGTGAAGTAAAATTTTATGAATTTAGGAATAGTGATGTCAATTATTGTCCAAAATATGTATTTTGATAGATCCTGTTTCAAGAAACAACTTTTGAAAATTAATATATTTTTATAAAAAAGTGGTATCAGTTTTCGGTGGGGAATCTTTCAAAATGTAGTTTGAGATATTTTCATTAATGTAATTTTGAATAGTTCTTTACTGTGAGAATTTTTCGAAAAACAACAATGTTTTTACTATTTGTTTAGAATATATTGTTTTATACGACTGCAAATTTTTTTAGACTAGTTCTGAGGTATTTGCAATTCATTTTCATTTCGATTATAAAGTTTCGCTTTGCCGAAATAAGAATATAAGAAATAAGAAACTAGTAATTGTACTGAAACTTGGCAAAATCGTTTGAAATGTATCATATTGTCAAGTTTTACTAGACAAACGATAAAGGTTTGTGAAGTTGCCAATTCATTTTCAAATTGTCAAAAAGTTTAATTAAAAATCAGTGTTAAAATTTTTAAAAGATTTTAAAAATGGGCCAAGAGCTTTGTTATTCTGATTGAAATTATAATTGTTTTCAAATACTGGTAATAAGTAGCTAGAGATTTTCCTTTGACTTCTGCTAAAAATTGTTTAGGAACCGAAGTTTCCATTGACCGAATCCGCTGTAAGTACTCTCTGAAATTTCAGCTGAAATCTATGAGCATTTAAGCCTTAAACGGGAAAAACCTTTTACGTCTCGTTCGCGCTTTCGAAGGAGAAGCGTCTCTCGGGGTGGCGTCGGGAATTGAAAGTGGAGGCGCTTCACGAGAGTGTAAGGTCATGGCCTTATCTTTCGCCGTGTGGTGAGTGACTGACCTCATCGGAAGGAAGTAAAAGGTGGGGAAGATCCAATGGAAAGAGAGGGAAAACCTGAAACCGCTTCGAGTTGCATTCGAGATGCGACGTTGCCGGGATTCCAAGAAAAAACTAGCATTTGCGTCGGATTGCTTTTCGTGGTCCACTCGTATCAAATTTGCACCTGGCTACTGAATAATAATAAGTTTGAGGTTAAATCGTTGTATTAATCTCCAAACGTTTTAGTTTTGAAAGCCAAGAAATTTGGTCTTGATAATGAAGTTAAACTAATATAGACCTTTGGATCTCTACAAGAAGGTTGATAAGAGTTTCAGAGCCAGTCAAACATTAATTATGCTCCTTTTTACCTCCACCCACTTAATAAATATCTTTTCTGGAACATCTGGATCAAACAGGCTACTCTAACCAAGGAGGTACCGATAGTGACAAGTCCGAACCCTAATCGATGAATATGATATTGGTTACTACTACTCGAGATGGTCGTCTGGTTTCGTTCGTTACTTTTGCGTTTCCACGAAGTCGGGCAACGTCGTCGAGTTTTTCCCACCTTTAAACCGGGCCTGAGCGCCGGCTGAGCGACCATTCGACTGAGCGGACTCAGCGCGCGCGTCTCGCCGCGTACCCGATAAAGAAATAAGAAGACACACACGTACACCAGAAAGAAATAGATAGGGAGCTCAGGAGAGAGGAGATCCGATATCGCGTTTGTCTCTCTCTTTAGGCTCTCTCCGACCGGTAGTAGAATAGCGTTCTGTCGCATGTGATTTCCCGTATTTACGATCGGCTGTCATCGATATCTTTACAATTATCGACATTTGGACGTCGAACGGATTCTCTAGTTACCGGTCTCGATCTGGTGCCCAAGGAAGGATACGGACGCTTGAGGTGAGAGAATTTTTTTAGCACGCACTGTATATATCGTTCGACCCTAAATTATAACAAGATCAGTTCGAGGAGCAGCTTCCAGAATTTATTTGATCGCATGGTATTGAAAACTGAATTGATTATGTAGTAGAATGAACTGAACTGAACCCCAAATCCATTACCAAAAAAAATTATTATAGTTTTTACACTGTTTTTATTATTATTATATTTATTATTTCTATTATAATTTTTATTAAACTAAGTTGATTTGATAACATACAGCGGTATATTCTTGTGTATTCATGGCATAGCTCAAGCTATTCCTAGCATAGCTCAAGGAGTTGTTCGCATATTATGCTTATCACGTCAAAATTTCGATACGGGGTGCTGCAATTATAACTAAACTGAATTGCTTTGTAACCACGAAGCTGTATATTTCAATTCACTCAAATAACACCTGCCTGTGCCCTAATTTAACCGTTTTCAAAGCATAAGTGATTACGAGATATCCAAATCCATTAATTTTAACTTAGGGAAATGAGCAAAAATACAGCCTGTTGGGAACTGCTGCTGTAACAGAGGTCTAACTCCTTTTTTTTTAAATAATTGAATTGTACAGTAACCAAAGTAATATGATGACATCCAAAAAAAAATATCAATTTTTTAATTGCACACAATTAAATGCCAAAAATACATGATTTTAGCGAGTTTTTGTCTATAAGTAAAATTGTTGTACCAGATCAAAATGTTGAAATAGTCACGTTGTACGGCTTTAAAAAACCTTTGTGTGAGTTATTGTAACAATTATTTGGTGCATTTATTGCTTAATTAATTAAATTATTGATAACTTCCGAAAAAGTAGCGATACATCTTTAATTTTTCGTAAAGAATAAGCTCTTGCGGTGAATAATATGTAGTAAAATTTCAAAGTAATTCATTGAGTAGTTTTTGCAAAATTGAGTTTGTTTATTTCAGTCCTCTTAATTTGTAATGACATTATTCACTTGATAATAAAGTTACAACAAATTTAAAGGATCCAACAGAAGTAGAGTTGTTCTATCAATTTAAATTGCCAAGTAACCTAAAATTTCATTTCAACAATCGTAAAACTGCATTGCGAAATATTAACAATTTAGTTTACATATAAATAGAATAGCATTATTGTATTGACATGTACAACAAAAATTTTTTACTTAAAATCTGCCATTTTTTCACGAATTTAAAAAATGCCCTGCGACCTAACGGAGTAAGCTTTTTTTTACAATTCGCCATGGCTTCGTTTATATAAATTAAGAAACATTGCAAACGGCATTTTGAAGTTCATGGCTTGAAGTTTTACAGTAAAAAAGATTAAAAGGTATTTTTTCTATTACTCACATTGAATAGTACAGAAAAGTATTGTGTATATTGAAATATACTTAATGTAGGTGCAAATGGTTGTTACTTATTAAATTAAACATAAAAAATAACCTCTTCATCAAAAATTGTGCAACTCCATCATTATATTCAAAATAATGCAAATTTTTAGTTTACATGCTATAAATAAAATGAATTATTTAATATTCTAAATATCGCTGTTATTGTAAATAAATAATTTATTTCAAACATTTATGATGGCAAATAAAAATGAATCATGAAATTAAGAGTTATGACTATGAATAATTACTGCAGATTTTTTTATACTTTTACCATACTCCTAAAGTATTAGAAAACCAGTCAGACTGCTGTTACAGTCATAATGCCAAGAAAATTTCATTTTCCTGGGCTATTTATTAACAATTCGTTTGTAGTTTCCGTTTGTCTTTTGTCTATTATTTGTACCTCGTCGAAATCAAGAAACACAAGTTAAGAAATAGTGTCATCCCTAGAAACCGAGGTACATTTATTTGTTCACTCAATATGCGTCATCTCAAGAATTCAATATGGCACTAAAAATGAATTATTTCAAATACTCAAATACATACAATATGTTCAAATATGAACTGCCTGTGTCCTGATTCGATGGTTTATGAAATATATCGATACGAAATATGAAAATTCGTCACTTCTTTCAAAATTACTATGATTTCATCTGAACTTGACCGGTATTAACAATCTATAAAAAAAGCGGTAATTTGTTTGGTATTAATTTGCAATGTTTCAGAGAATTAATTAAGAACTAAATATTCTCAAGGGAAAAATACGCTTTGGGGCGATTTTAGAAAAATATGTATCAGTGAGGGTTATAGGTATGGGACAAATAAGTGAAGTCGCAAAGGTTGCAAGAAATCGCTGAAACTGTTTAGGGGAAATTAGCAAAAATTAAAAATTCTCAAAAGTAATGTGCGCTTTACGGCGGATTTAGAATAACTTGTCTTAAACAAAAGTTTAGTAAAAATATGTGGTCATTTGGTAGAGAATTTTAAAAAATTGAAAATAAAGGGGGCATAGCACCCCTCAGAGAAAATTAATCAAAATATTTTTTAGGGTGTACTATATAGATTCAGCAGTAAATTAAACATACAAAGTTTAAACAAAAACGTTATACTAGTTTTCAAGATAACCTAAAATATCAAGAATAAAGTGACCTCTGCCTATAATGATTTTAACCAAAATAACACGAATTCGAGTATTCTGAGGACCAAACTCAATAACAATATTTGAGCTTCTCACTATTTACAGTTTCTAAGAAAATTTCGAACACACATTCACACATATACACACTATGTCAATTTCCCGATAACATTTTTTTCGGACTCAGCGGACCTATAAATGTCCATATAAACCTATATCTCGAATTCCAAAAATCGACCTGAAAATAGTTCTTTCTCAGTATATACCGCGTGTACTTTCTCATATGAGACAATCAAATTTGTTAAAATATTGTAAATTTTCAAATTTAAACCTTTAGAAGAACCTTAGGGGAAAAATATTTTTGTTAATGTAGGGTACCAAAGTTGGAATTAAGTGAAGAATTTCGGATGTTTTAAAAGAATTAGCTCTTCGACAACTTATTTTTATACAAGCCACTTTTAAAAAAATACCACATCTTTATTTAATCGTATTAATCACTGAACCCAACGCCATCCAGGAGAGGTCAAGCTTTTCGTTCATGCATTGTTCATAGGTTAAACAATTTAGAGGACTTGTAGCAATATAAATATCGAGCGCAGAATAGAAAACTTTTCGAATGTAGATGTAGTACAAAGATTTATGGATGGACTGGTGCCGTCGTATACCATTTAAAAAATTTTAAACGTTGCGCCCGGTATTTGCTTTATTTACAAGCCTTGTAAAATGTTTAACTCATGAACAATTGCATGAACGAAAATTTTGAATTTTCTTATTTCAAATGGCGTTGGTAATCTTTATTAATAATGATAAATATAGCAGTAATAGAGTAAAATGTTTCGAATATGTATTACAACAATTCAGATTTGTGATAAATAAGCGACTGTTGTACTCGGTTATTACTTTCGAAATTTGTTTTACAAATATTTCAAAAGCACCATATTTAGTTATCGATTGGTCAAAAACAGTAATTAATTTATTCATTTACTATTGGTAGGACAACTCTCTTTGGAAATTCAAATTACTTGACTTGTTCCGTAGAGAATTTTGTCATCATTGCAGTTATTTTATGTATTATCTCATTTATTCGTTCTGTTACGTTGAAAAAAGTTATTAATGTTTATAAATTTGAACAAAAAAATGATTTTTCACAATTTTCTCACAATTCTGGACCACTTACGAAGAGTTAAAATTCATTTTGAAAGCGAATCGATTTGCTACAACTTCACTGTTAAGTGTAACTATGTAAAGTGAGAAGTTTTCGATCTATTAAAAGAAACATTAATTGTCGATTTTAAACCATGTTTATGACAAGTAAAATTACATTTTGTATGTGTATACAAAATTGTCTGAATCGTTGAGAAAACCTGTATTACTTTGCTTTGATAGATTGGGGAATTTATTCACGTTCGGTAAGGTGTTTATCTAATTTGGATCTGTCTATCAATCTTCTGTTTAAGTTGTACTTGAATTCATCGGAAATTTTCACTGTAAACAAGGTACTCTGTAGAAGTCACTTTTTGAATTTTGTATGGTTTTGTGTTTCTTAAGAATGTCAAAATATTTCCTGATTTGAACGCTATTTATTCTTGGGGAAAATTTATTTTCCATTACTTCAATTCAATTTCAATTCTAACTCACCAGAGTGATGCCAGTGTGGCATATGTTGTGTAAATGCATTAGGTTGCTGTTCTTTCTAGTTTTGTTTATAATTTGTTTGATTATTAACCTGTTCTGAATTATTTAGGTGTACTGGTGTTTTGTGGCTTATACTTTCTTAGCATATCTCCTTTCTTAAACAAATCGGTTTTGGCACAGCTTGAAACAATAAAACTAGTTTTATCATTTTTAGAAATAGAAGAGAAAAGTTTAACAGAACATGGCGAGTAATCATGATATTCGTTTAGGAAGTTTCTCTGGCCATTCTAGACAATGAGTGTTCTATAACAAGTAGCTACGGACAGTCAATCAGCAATTCCGCCCAATCAGATAAAATGTTTTTGTTATAAATGATTAACATTGTCCTATTTTTACGATTTTCTCATAACTTTGTTTAAAAATTGAAGTCGTCGCGAGTTATCGAAATTCAATAATCTTTCAGGATTTTTGATTAGTTTTCTTTTTACGATAACATCTCGCCCTGAAAATATAGTCAAGGATTCGGTTTCTCGCCTGCCGACAGAGTGTAGAAACGCCGCAGGATGTTTGGTAAAAAAAATTATTCAAGTCGAACTTGAACTGAATAAGCGGAGAGAGGAAATGATATAATTCTTGAAACATACACACAAAGAAAAGGTGCTATTTACTTCGCTGGTTAATGGGGGAGGTAATATAATTATGTATAATTAATTAATATGTGGATATGGTGAAACGACCAGATCAGATCGAGGATGTATGACGAATCAAAATCTACAGAACTGGATTAAACTTAAAATATTGAAATCTTCCCACTATGTTTGGAACTATTTAAATAACTCTTGATCTTATGAGTCTAACGTCAGAGTTTTGTCATTATGAACTCAATTTTGGTCGAAAAAAGGACCTCAAGGCTGAACTATACTTCATGGCCAACCAAGTAAGGGCACTTAGCGATGTTCAGAAAGTGAAGTGTTGTTAGTTCTTACCAGTGAATTTATCCTGATATCTTCCTGAAGATTCTGCACCGACGAATGTAAAACTTGTGCCATTTAAGTCCCTGCGAACTATGAAGTATACCTCCGCATATGCCCAGATCACCAGACCACCCCCAGCACTGACCACCGATGAAAATGAGACATCATTTTCGAGACATTTTTTGAGATTAATCCAAGTTCTCGCATCGTATAAAGAAATTTTTTAACAGTATGCCAACGCCGTTTGTCCATATAAAATTACTAAGCACTGTTAACTGTTAGCATTCGCGTAATTTTCCTGCACAAAACCTAGGAAGCGACGGTCAAGACCTGATCGGCTCTGAAGGAAATTATTATGTATAATAATAATAACAGTAATTTTTTCGTAAAGCGAACAGACGGCGTACACGACCGGGACTGCAAAAAATTAATTACCTCATGCTCAGGTTCGAGTAACAGTTCCTTTCACGTGTGCAGCGGTGTCACAACAAATTGTATAATAGTAAAATTAAAGTTTTTAACCACATTAGTAAATAATACAACTAACGTAGATTTAACATTAAGTTTACCTTTTAGATAGAACCACCCGGTGTGATACGTCTACCTAGCAACATTAATTTCATACTTACTTAGTATCACATAACATAGCACATGTACGTACTCAATCTGAGTATTGTTCATAAAATTATCACCAGTAGATAGCGAGTTCTGAGGTAATTTCATGCTTCGGCTAAACTGACTCACGTTCAAGGAGTTTCGTAGTTTTTTCCGTAGAAACTATTTTAGCAGTTCGAATAGATTTGGTCGAGAACCTCAAGGTCCATATGTAAAAACGTACCGTTATGTAAAACTGTTCAAAAATTCACCATTCACGCAATCTCCATCAGCGAAACTATTAAACAAGGTTTTGAACTGTAGAACCTTTCCCTAATCAAACTTGAGAAAATATTAGAATCTCAACAACTAGCAGGCCTTCCGAAATGTATAAAACGTATAAAATGTATATTTTATTGATGGATATAAAGTATCACGAGTGTTCTGGAGTGTGAGTGAAGCTCAAACGAAAACACCCCAGAGAGTTAAATTTTCCAAGTTTCTTCAATCTTGAAAGGCAATGAACTTTCCGAAATTGTATTAAATTATTTTACATTTTTTAAAATGTATTATATGGCTTTAAACTACCCAACATTTTCGGAAATTATATTCGTAGAAATTTATCAAAAATTTAGGTACTGTATTTCAGTGAAAGAAACATAATTGTAATTTTGTGACTGAATACTTTTGCTGCTACCTCATATACCCACACGCAGTGTTGTTAAGGATTTAAGTACATATATTAGGAGTTGTATTTTAAATACATTTCAATACGTAGTTAAAGACCTAAGTTTCATTTGTATTTACTGTATTTAAAGTATATTTTTGTCGAACATTTTAAATGCTGTTGATAATGTTCAAATCTATTTTTCGGTATTGTTCAGATATTTCACTTTTACCTGGTAACGAAAATTACCCTTTACTTAGCATTATTCCCTAATGAAAATAGAAACTGATTCTACTTGGCGGGGGCCGTTGTTTATTGTATAAATTGTTTAATATTCTGTTATATGCGTTTTTATGCGTTATCATTTCATAGAAGTCCTAACGAGTAAACGATTTTAATTATATTGCCTGTTTTCTGCATTTCTCATTGGCTACGATTTCGAAACAAAGTTTTCTTTGAAGCAAGTGAATGTCAAAAATCCGTAATTTTATAAACGTTCGAGGAGAATAGAAGACCAGCGATGAACAGTGACTTAAGTTGCTGACTATTTTAACAAGTGGAACTTTTGAAGTAACATCATACGTACAAAACAAAATTGTCGCCAAGTGACAATGCCACGAAGAATTATTTGTATTTATATTTAAATACACTGTCAGGGGAAATATTTAAAACACAAATTAAATACATCTTTAAAAAGTATTTGTATTTGTATTTAAATACACCGTCAGGTGAAATATTTAAAAATGCAAATTAAATACATCTTTAGAAAGTATTTGTATTTGTGTTTAAATACGTTATTAAAAATATTTTTACAACACTACCTATAAGTTGAAGAGTCTGTTTATGTTAAAACTCAAAAAAGTAATGACACACACCAGAAATACTAAAATATACACTTATACACTTGTACAAGTACATTATGTGATGCATTCATAGATCATAGATGTGCACAAAGACACTCAGATATATTTTTTTGCAGTAGTAGATAAAAGTAATATTTATCTGATGGATTATCAATTATCATATGCCATCCGAGATTGCCACAATGCGGGCGTAATACAAATTAGTAGTCTTGTCATTCGGTATCCCCCAACGTCGTATATAAATTCCCCGAATTACTAATACTCGTCGCCAGGGGATCCTCGGTTTCGTTCGCTGCTGCTGCGCCGACGCCTATCGCGCCGATCTCCTTCAGCGCCTGCGTCTTGAATTGCAATACGATGATCAAGTAGGAGATGAGCGACGAAATGTACGAGCTGATGAAGCTGACGTCGAGCTTGAAGTAGCCGGCCGCCGTGAACGTCGGTGGTAGGTTCTCGGCGTAGTCGAGCAGAAGGATCAGCTCGCGCCTGACCGATGTGTCCATGGTGAAGGCGTGCAGCTCGTTGCAAGTGAGCAGAACGCGCTCGAAGGACTTCTTCACGATCTCGCATCGTCGGATTATGGCGATGGTGCAGATCTGGAAGAGAGAATGAATTAAGGACCGTCTGAATAGAATGAGAGAGCGTAATACGTGTCCATCCAAACTCAATATATATACCTAACTTTACGATCACTTAAATCTACATGGCAAAGAAAAATTGTGCATATGCTCGTTGCAACACCCGAACCAACTTCACCGTCGTATTGTGAGGCAGTAATTTCTCATCAGCAGAGTGATCATATTGCATGCAGGAGAAAACTGAAATATATACGCATATGTTGCCCCCATTTTTTAGAAACTATTTTTAACTATTAAAGAGAAATGATAAAGAAATTGATACTTATTAATCTGTATGGCAAAAAACCTGTTTAATTCATTATACAATTTTAGAATAAATTGGTACCCTACTTAATCAAACATATTACTAAGTAAATTGAAATATCGTTAACGAATTAAGTCTAATATTAATTGGTTTAAAATACTTATTAATCCAATATATTTTAAAAATCTCCTTCTACTTCACTTCAGGTTTTAGCTACTTTACCTCTTACGATACCCATTTTTCTCTAGGACTGCCAGTGTTTCTTCTTCTAGAACATGTAGAATCTCACTCTGACACGTTCTACGTGTTCTTTCCTCTTAATTTTATATTCTTTTATTTTCTCGTTTATATCGAAAGATATTTAGCTAAGTTCTTATACCCTGTTCCTTGTTTTATCTATTTTTTTGCAACCATTTACTCTCCTAAGAAATATCAGCTTTTGTGCTCGTATTCTGGTTTCTTCTTCCAGGTCCGTTTCCATCGTTTCCATCGTCCACGTTTCACTTCCGTATATGTCGATTTCCACGAAAAATCGTCCGAAAAGTGGCCACGAAATGCACAAAATTTAGATCCCTCGGCACAACTTCTGGAGTCGGTTTTTTTTTCAAGTTTTGGGTCCTAGGAAATCATTGAAAATGGTGAACACGCGAAAGAATGCCCCCACGGGGGGGTTTTCAAAACAAACTGTCTCGATGCTGCAAGAAGAGTGCAAGCATGATCATGCTATATCATGAAATAAATAATGTGGCAAATGGGCCACAATGTGGTAAATAAAAGGTATAATTTTTCGATGTCCAAATTATCGATGCCGCGAAAAAGCTGGCGATTCTACAAATACCGTCATGTGTGATCGAAAAGGGCAAAGTGGAAGGAGTCGTAGTGGAATGGAATGTGAAACCACATTCTTCGTGCCACAATCCACTAACAGATTTAAGCTATAAACCATGTGCACGCTAACACTTTTCTATTTGGTGTGATTTTTGCGGTAAAAAGTTGTCCTTAACTGTACTTACGAACAAAGTGGTGCGTTCCCAAATGTAAGATAAGGTAGATTTCTCATTCGGATTGTTTGCAAAGTAAATTATATACTTGAAAACTCCTAAACTTGACACGAAACTACAGATTATGACCGTCAGCATGGAATGTCCGATAATGGTATTGATACTCTTGATGCACTCAATCAATAAGTTTAGTATCGCCTTGATATCGTCGAATTGACTTTCGCGCTCGTAAGTCCTCCTCAGCAGACGATCGGTGCACTCGTACCTGTTACTCAGCATCAACATCAAATGAGTTACAGTCAAGAACAGTAATATTTTCTGATAAAGGTAGAACCTAGTCGAAATAAACGTGAAAGCCGTGTACTCGTCTATCACAGCCCTATAGGATAAGTAGACCCCGAGCGAATAATATAAGTTGAATAAAATTAAGGAGACGTAATGGACCGTGTGGTTTAGG
Source organism: Cryptocephalus primarius (assembly GCA_963576515.1). Lineage (NCBI taxonomy): Eukaryota > Metazoa > Arthropoda > Insecta > Coleoptera > Chrysomelidae > Cryptocephalus > Cryptocephalus primarius. The sequence continues at coordinate 6,650,162 of OY754938.1, read as the reverse complement.
AAAAGGCAATCATTTCTCTTTAGTGTTTCGTCTATCTTCGCGAAGTTTTCTAGCAGATCGTGCCACAATGATCGGTGACGAAAGGCAGAAAATATGCACGCCAAGGCAGAACATACCCAAGCGAAAGCTTCCAAGTGGTTCACCGTGAGGTCACACAAGTCCAAATTCGAGTCGGGGTCGTAAAATATGAGGAAAAACACGTATAACCCGATTATCGTAGATGTGCATATCAATGTGGTCAAGTACGTGTACAACGTCCAAATCATTTCCCCCTCGAATTCCCACGGAAACAGACAAAACAGTCTACCCATTTTCAGGAACTTTCTCAAAACTATTGCGTCCATGTCGATTGGATGCGGACAATAACTGGGCGTTCAGGAAAGCTAGGTTTAATTCCGTCGAAAGCTCGCCCATGCATTAGCTTAACGGGGAAAATACACAAACAACGCTATGATGGTGATGCCTCGTATTTGTTTTCTATTAGAAGGGAAATAATCATAAAATGGATGTAATTTATTTATACACCTGGGTAATTTATTAAGATCCTGTTTTTGCCGATGAGTAATCCTTGAAATATTGTCCATAGAAACTAAAACGTTGTAATTTACTGAACCGAATTGGAAATTGATTCGCCGGAAATCGACCGTTACAATTTAAAGTAATAAAAATGGTCGTTAGATATTTTAAAGATTTGCAAAGGTAATTGTAAATTTCGAAATCCTTAAACGCCACAGTAGTCGAGTTCAAAGAACGGTCCGCAGCAAACCACCGATTCTTCAAACAAACTTCAAACTAGAACGATGAAAAGGTAGACTGTTGCTGTAATGGTAAACATTGAAGTTGAAATTAGGAATATAAATATAATTACTAAATAACTAAAAACTGTTTACTAAAAACCGACAAGAATGAATTTTCCTTTGACGATGTCACGTTCGCTTACGATTTTACCAGTTCCCTGATAAAGTCTTCAGTCCTACCGATGATACGAAGTTCCTAGGTTCCTGCAGTCCTTGGAAGTCTGATGACGGGGGTCTCGGCTCTGGCGACTCATTGTCCTTTTCCTACCTGCTCGCTTGCGAATTCTAGTTTGAAGGGGGGTCTCGGGCCTGTCTGCGAAATCGACCTTTTCATAGTACTCTCGGAAACAAGAGTTTCCTGCATAGACAAGCCTGATGATGTTGCGAACTCTCCTGTCGTTAGATGATAGGTTAGGTATTGCACATCGATCACAGGAGAGCGATCGCGTTGGACGTTAATCAAACTCGCGATATAGTTTGGAATACAGAATCACTCAAATAACTCAAACATATCTTTAGAATTGAATGTGAACCGTAAAATATACAACATTTCAGCTTTCTAGTCAAACTGGAGATCAGAAAACAGAACGAAGGACATAGAGAAAGAGAGAGAAAGTAAGTCCCCTTTTGAGGACTCTACAAAAATCGAAAATTCTAGCCTTCTTCTTGTTAAAAATTCAAGCTGGAAGCTTAAAAAGATCCTAGAAAACCAAATCTGTCAAATCAGGACTTTCTTCCAGCCCTCTTGTGGCATTGGATCGGCTATAATGCTTAGAATAGATGGTTACCTATCCCCAATCGTAACATTTCTACTGCTAATAATAATTGTTGGGCTAATTCATGATATAAAGAACTTAGATCAATAACGAAAATGCAGAATCAACTCCTCATATCGACAGGTAGATTCCAGGTCATGTAACTCATTTCCTCCAAAATTTAATTTTAACATATAACATGCCATAATGCCACATCTCACTGATGAAACAGCCTATAGGAACAGAATATCTGTCTCCTACGTTAGAGGGTATGCTGATTGTGCAGGCAATAACAAAGCAGGTAAACAGAACTTCTATTTTGTCCCAACGAGCAAGCAGCTAAGAGACATTTGGCTATAACCGAAAGCAAGCTTGAACCACCGTGGGAGCTCTCACTGGATGTTGTCAACTAAGGAAACATCTCTATAAAATGAGATTAAGAGATACATGTCTATGCAGAGCGTGTGAATATGAAAAGGACACAGTGTAGCACTTGCTTTGCGAATGTGACGGTGTTTAGTCAATATGTTGCACAAATAGCACATAAATTCAGTAGTTAACAAGCGTGTTTGCCGGCAGGCTTGCGGAGGGCAATTCCTCCCATTTTTACAACAAAAAATACTCAGTAACTTAGAACAAAACTAAACAAACCCTATTCCATGTTAATTAGCCACCGTAGTAATATAAGGAAACCTCAAAAACTTTATTAAATTGTATAAAAAAATAAAAGAGTAATTAAAAAAAGTTCCCTTACATTCTGTATCTGATAGTGAATTAGTAGATGCCCGTAAGTAAACGTTTATATGGACACAGCGTTATTTTTAGGTGTGCTTTATGTGCCCCTTATGTTTTCGGACACCTTGTATAAAGTGACTTATAAATCGATCAGACTTTTAATTCATTTCTATATACCTATACGTGCACTGAGTAGTTTTTGATGATTAATATCATTTGGTGTCATTAAAAGACACGGCAATATATGAATGGAAAATTATCCATATTGGTAGTAAAAATGCTCTGCCACAAGGATTTTTGGATAACACTGATTTAATTTGAAAACTTATCACTCTATATTATATTATATATCACTATATATTTTATACTGTCTTGCCTCAAACAAGGCTACGTAATACTCATAGTAGGACTAAGGACTAGTAAACAAAAAGCTACTGATGCTGTACCGCAAAATAGTGCAAATATGCTGTATCAGAAAATAAAGAATGTGTCACGAGAAATAAATCAAACAAGTTCTCATTCTATACTGTTGTTGCAAATAAAGATGGCACCTGATCGAAAATGGACAAAGTGAGAGGAGTTACTATGGAAATGAATGCAGCTACTTAATACACTTACACTTACTTACAAGTTAAATTTAGTCGATCAGGCAATTGCCATTTAATTCGTTGTTACCTGCGTGTAGTTTTTTGATGATAACCACCATCTAGCGCCACTGAAAGGCACGACAATACGTGAAAACGCGAAATGGATGGTGAATGTTTTAGAAGGACAGTAAAAAACGATTTTTTTGACTAAATTGGATTAAAGTAAAGGGGGTAACATCCACAATATAATTTTATACTTGATCGCCTTAAACAAGGTTACTTCATACTGCTATTAGGATTTCGAACTAGTAAACAAAAGAATATGTGAACAAAGTAAGAAGGGTTATACAGGAGACAAATGCAGGACCACGCTCTTCGTGCATGCTAAATTAAGCATAAGTACGCATATATATGTCTAATTTAAGTCTACTTACGAAAATAGTCGCCCGTTCCCAAACGTTAGCCGAGATTAATTTTTCGTCCGGATTGGCCACCGCATAAATTAAATACTTTAAAAGCCCCAAAATTGAGACAAAACTATTAATTATGATCGTCAGCAGGGAGTATCCGATGATCGCATTGATATTCTTGATGCACTGGATCAATAGATTAAGTACCGTCTTGACGTCGTCGAAATGGCACGCCCCCTCATAAGTCCTCCTTAAGAGTTGATCAGTAGAGTTATATCTGTTATTTAACATCATCATCAAGTGGACAAAAGTCGAGAACATTAGTATTTTCTGATATTGGTAGAAGCGGGATGAAAAAAATGCGATGGCTGTGAACCAGTTAATTATTACCCGACCACAGATGTAGATCCCGAGGAAAAAATAAAAGTGAAACAAGATTAAGGAGACGTAATTCACCGTATGGTTCAGAAAAAGGCAACGGTTCCTCTTTAGGACCATATCTATCTTGGCTAAGTCTTTGAGGAGATTGTTCCACAACGATCGGTGACGAACGGCAGACCATATACACGCCATACTAGAAGATATCCAAGTGAGAGCTTCCAAGCTGTACAAGGTGATGTCGCACAAATCCATATACTCATTGGAGTCGAAAAACATCGTATAAATTAAACTCATCCCAATTAACGCAGATATTAATATCATTGCGGTCACGTATGTATACAATGTCCAAATCGAATCAGATTCATTTTGGAAGTCCCACGGGAACAGACAAAACAGTCTCCCCAATTTCAGGAACCTTCTCAGAACTGTTATATCCATGTCGACTTGTTGAGGACAATGGCAATATTGACCGAACCTTTTAGGTAAGTTACATTTAATTCCGTCAAAACCTCGCTTATTCATTAACTAACGGGAAAAATACACAAACAATTTTTTGTACTATATAATAATCATAAAATGGATGTCATTTACTTATACACCTGGATAATTTAATACGATCCTGCTTCTGCCGGTCAAGGATCTTCGAGTATGAACACAAACTAATATGTTGTAATTTGTTAAACCGAATTGGAAATTGATTCGCCGGAAATCGATTATGACAATTTAACAACGGTGAAATAACGTACATATGCGTTTAAACAAAACGTTAAACGTGTAGTAAATTTACTCTGACGAATCAATAAAATCGTACACCTATCGAATCTTGGAGATTTAAATTCCCAACTGATTAGACATATGGAATCGTTGCGTCAAATCTAAATTACCAAATGATTTTAATCATATAAGTGTAAAATATATTAATATACTATATAGTTACATAATACGTCATGTTCACTCTCTTTTCAGTTTACATTTCATTTGTTTGGCTTGTTCGAAAACCGCAGATGATTTGATGTATCTTCATCTTTGTTGAAACTTCCCCTTAAAAGCAATTCGTAATTCTGGACATGTTTCCTTTTAATAAAATACCACCCCGAAAACGCACCTAACGAAGGTTAATCAGCGGTTACACTAAACGACGTACTACAGCCCCATTTCAAAATTTGATTATACAAACGTTTTCATATACGAGTGTTAAATATTACAATTATTTTTTGTCCAGCCTCTGAATTACCGAAATTCGTAGTAGAAATTTAACAGCAAAAGTTTTATGGTTATAAAATTAAATAATTTGAACTAAGAAGTTGACACAAAGGATCCCCAAAGAATTGTATATAGTATATTTTACCATTAAGTTAATTCTAAATATAGCTTTAACTAATGAGATTTTTGTTATTGTATATATCACCGAAAGGCAAATGGTTTGCCTTTGTAAGTAGTTTTGAGGGATGTCGACCGCCGCCTTGCTTTAATCCCCACAAAGGGCAGAATACCCAAAGAGTAGTCTTGGATTCAGTCGAATGTTAAATATCTTGTGAGAACATGAATGATGTGAAAAATTTTGATTAAGGTGCCAATAATAAATTAAATAATTGTCCTGTTCAAGAAAATCTCTCCCGATTTATCCTAGGATTAGGGCTGTCGTGATAATAAACTAACATTGTTAAAATTTTGCAGTCAATAGTAATTATTATATACATTGTAATAAAATAAAATAATTGATGGAGAAAATGAAATAAACTTCAAACGGACTTAGTCAAATTACAAACTAGTAATTAATTTTTTTGTAGTTACCATATTGTTCATTGCTATTACAAATGAATCGGTCTTATATCAAATTGCTTTTTACGAATTTTCTACTTTTAAAACATGGGCTGCAGCTCTCTAGTTACCAGCTCATTTTACGTTATCTTCTCTCGCAATGAGTTCTAATACTGAATGTGGCAGTTTGGTATCTCTACTATGTATTTTGGTACTTTGATTTAGTTGAGCACATATTTGTTTTAGGACTATAACACATAGTTTCATAGTTAGCACATTGGTATGGGGGTAACCTTAAGATGGTACGACGATACACTGATAATCAAATTTGTGCGTGGGTACAACTTCCAAATGGTCTTTTTTTAAAATGCGAGTCTCGAACGTATGATTACGTATCGTGATTTGTAAGAAAATTTGTTATTTCTTATTTGTTACTTGCTACATTGGGCTTTTTTTTTAGATAATTTCCTCTGATAACTCACATTATCTAAAACTATAGTACTAGTTGGGGACATTTTGGTAAGAGGGTATATAGAACTCATTTTTCAAATAGCTCTCTACTCATGTCTTGATGTTAATCAACCGAAGAATGTTGAATGCTTTTCGCTAATAATTTCCCCCATTTTTCCGGTTGAATAAGAAAGTTTTATTGTGAATTGTAACGATTTGTTAATCCAAGTTTATTTAGCCGTATCAAGGATGTCAAATCACGTTTCATCGATATAAAAACTGTATGATTACTTTTCCAGCAATTTTCGATTTTTGTTAAAGAATCGATCCTCCATTCCCGAATACGGTCACATTATATTACCGCTTGCAATACATTTCGTAAATAGTTTTCTAACTGTCAAATATTCTTCTGATAATTTCTGGAAAGTGTCTCAATCATTCCATTTTATTCCTTTTAAGGAGTAAAACCACCTTCACATTGTTTAGTAATTAACCGTCTAATTGTACTTTTTGGAACTCACATTTCATACGCTGATTCAGAATTAATAGCAAGCAACCACATTATACATGCAAATCGCACCTCGAAATGCGAAGAAGTAGTTCAAAAATAATGAAACCACTGCGACGTTTTTCTATAAAAATATATATTTATTCAGACAGTTTTATAGTGACCACTCTGAGCATCTTCATTCTGTGATTCTCTAGGGAACATATACGCAGCACAGGTATAACAAAAGGTCTCCTCTCAAATTTTAGGATATCTCATTACCTTTCTTGCTTTCTACTATTTCCCATTTGGTGGACTCCCCTTCCAAATTTTTTTCTAACTTCCTCTCGAACTATTTGCCTTAACTCCCTTGTGGCCCTTGCTCTACGAAGCCTATATGTACTATCATCAACAATTTCTAGTTTCTTTTGTAATTATATTCCATATCATTCCAATACATACCGAGTAAATAAATATTCAGACTCAACATTTTCAAAATTTTTAATGTTGAAAGCGGTACGGTTATGTTTTACGGCTTTCCAAGGTCCACCAAGTAAGGTTTACTGCTGTCAGTTGCAAGCAAATCGAGTGTAATTCATTAATACTTCGAATGGATTTTGGTATTTATGTAAACCGTTATACACTCTAATCCTCTTTGGTTTAGTAAAGTTTACTGCTATGCGTTGCAAGTGAACCGAGTGTAATTCATAGGTACTTCGAATGGATTTTGGTACTTATGTAAACCGTTATACACTCTAAACCTCTTTGGTTTATTTATAACATACTATTAAATGTGCCTTACGATTTCCACAAATAGTTCTTCATATGGCGGGCGTAATCTCAGCAGGTAATCCCCTCGCCTTCCTAAAGCCCAAAGCATATAAATTCGATCCGAGGTTTAAGAGATACTTCTTATTTTCTAAGTGTTTTCTGCCGAAAAGAGTGAATGAAATAAATTATAACGTGTTATAAGTGACACATTCCTTTATGGAACCAAAATCCAAAGAGAAATGCTGTAGAGAGAAGCAAACCAAGTATAATGTATTAGTCAGCAGTTTTATTTGGTAACAGACAATATAATAGAGGAACATAGTGTCGTTCTCCAGGCCTTGGTAATTAATTGATAAAAATACTTCGTACAAAAAAGAAAGTGCCACCCAATTTTAAAAAGAAGCTGTAGGAAGAAATATAATTTTCATAGTAAACTAAAAGTACTAATAATATTTATATTCCCATCTTTCGTTATACAAATGAAGACAGTAAATACTATATTATTTTTTTGCGTGCTGAAAAAGTCTTTCTCCGCTGCAATATATAGCAAAAATACTTACTTAAAATATCATTCAGTGTTGTGGTCATGCTAAGGGGTGTATGTACAATTTACTAGTAAATTATTATCCTTAAACGAAGTCCACAGTAGATACATTTTCTTTACGAGTATTTTACTGTAAATATACACCAATGAAGACATTCTTAATAATAAAATTATTTGTTAAATTACGTTTAGCACAACTTTGTATTATGGTTAATTAGACCCCCACAATATCGAGGCGATACCGACATTTTTCGGTAGTATCGTACCGGTCTTGTCTAAATGAAATTTGTCCACAATCGTATCGGTATCACCGAGGGAAGACGAATAATTTTTCTTCCCATTATTTTTGAATGGCGAAAATTATTTATAAAATTAACGTTACGAATCAACATTACTGTAGAATTTTAAAGTATAATGAATGAAACGTAACGTAACATTAACGTAACGAACAAATGAATGAAGTAAAAGTATGATACACTATACCACTATAAGTTTAGGGGGAAATTTTAGCGACACACGAATTAATTACCTCATCGAAAGACAATATATATATATATATATATATATATATATATATATATATATATATATATATATATATTTATTTGTTTTTTTATTGCAATTAGAACAAGCAATTTAGTTGTTTTTGTCATGAAAAGATTGTAACTTACAACAAATAATAGCAATATATATATGGAAATGTTCATTCCACTATATGTGATTTCTTTGAAGTAACGTGCCAGAAAAATTTTCATACATACCACAGATTGGCCACTCATACTTTTAATTTATTCCCTCGTACAAATTTCAAAAAACAAAGAGAAATTCAATAAAACAGCACGATTGACACGTTCCACTGCACCATCAAACACTACCAGCTCTAAAGGTAGCAGTTTCGGCACCACGAAGTAAAAATTAGGAAGTTTGAAATCTTGCAAACAAAGTGAATTTGCATAATCTACTGCGAAAATCTAAAATCTGCTTATGTAAGCCTGTTCCTGGAAAAGAATTTGAATGGCAGGTGTTCTGCAGAAATTCGGAGGCAAAAAAAAATAATAAGTTATGGGGGGCGGAGGAGGCGGTTATAGATGGAATCCTCCTAACGAGATTAATCCTCGGCTCCTCCGGGTAATCCTATAAGTACCGAACGGTTAACCATTATTATAAACGAATCAACGTTGATTTTTAACCGTTAACGGAGCACAATACACCTTCGCCATATTCGGCGAGATGGAGATCTTTATGAAAGAGGGTGACCCACAGGCGATAACTTTTTTAACGGTACTCTAATCGTCGTATGTAAAAAAGCATTCGTCTATCAATCGTAATTATTCTTCTCACTTCAGCCGTCTAGACCCATGGTTAAGTTGCTTCTCGGTTAAATTATTAGTTAGGATTTTAATTGTTTTATTGCTGATTAGCAAAACTTCCATAACATGCATTTCACACTTATGAGAAAACTTACTGGAACCAGCCAAGGTCCGCGAAGATTTTATTTTTAGTTTCCTCGCCACATAAACTGTCATATTCGAACATAAATCTTGTGAGTCGACAAAGAAGAGTCGAAGGTTGTTGCGGTTTCGTTTAAAATTCGAAAAAGGATTGTCTGGAGTCGTTTCATCGATAGGTTCCACAGGCGTAAATGTCACTCTGGTCGTTTTATGCGGGAGTCCTTTCCATTTCTTAGTTGCAACCTTTGCGTCGTCGTCGTCGGCCGTAAAATTGCACAACTTATTTTGCTCATGACAGTTTCATTAAAACGGTTGGTAAACACTGTTCAAAATTTACTGACTGATTTGGAAAAAAATTGGAAAATTAAGCAGAGGGTGCTGAAATTAAGTTTTTGCATTACAACTAAGGTTTAGTTAGTTTAGTGTATTGCGTTAAGAACATATATTTTGACAATTTTTTACTTTGACTTCCATATTACAAATTGTGGGTAGCATTGTCACATTTTTTCTTGCAGTAATTTATATTATTTATACAAAACTTTTAAACGAAGGCAATCAATCAGTGGCGTAACAACGCAGTAACGAGTCTCTTTTTAAAATCTTTGCCTGTCTCCAAATCAAATAAAATATTAATTTGACGTGTGCTCTCGGCCCCTTTCAGGGATGGCACTTTGACAGACACGCCACTGGTTTCTATAGAATTTTGAAAGGTAAGAATGGCTCTTGAAAATTGAATCTAAAACGCGTTTGGAGTTTGGAGTTTTAAAAAAAAACTATTTCATTTTTTTTATTCTCGTAGGATTACAAAAATATCTATATTTTTCTAAATAGTCACATGTAGGATCTAAGGGTTTACCCCATATTTTTCTGAAATACGAATATTGAAAAGAAAAAAGATATGACTTAAGTAATGTAACATAAATAAGGCAACATCAAGAAATCCATGTTCAAGCCCTAGCCATAGTCGATCATTTTCTAAAATTTCTGACATTAAAATATTTTTATTGAGCTTAAAGGGGTTCGTTCTAATTTTACATACAGTCAAAATTAAATTTTTGAAGAAAACTGTCCTAAGCGATTTATTTTCATGAAAACTTGTTTGTACATCTAATTTCTCTAATTGAACTTTCCTTAACTGTAAGGGCAAACACCGTAAAAAAATGGGCTTTATGACTAGATTACTCAGAATTGGATACAATTCTAACAGACAATCGACACTATGAATTTTAATAATTCTTGACTAATTAAAATAGACTCATAGAACTCAATGTCGCAAAATCGTTGTAACGCCGCACTTACACGTAACTGAATATTAAAGAAATGAGTGATTCAAAATGGAAATTAAGAATTTTCAAATATAAAATAGGCTTTGAAGCCTATTGCTCAAAGATGTGGTTATGTGTAACGAAGTGAGTATAACTAAATAGATATCTCATCTTATAGATGGTGGGCTGGCAAGGCAAATCGATACTTTATCAGATTCTGATATATTACAATCAACGTTTGTTTGAAACATTAAAAAAATTCCAAAGAAATTTTTAAAAAGCAAAATATAATGGCGTACCTAAAGAAATAAAGTATTAGTTTTATATAATAATGTGAAAAATCATAATTTTATTACAGTAGTTCAACTATAATTTCAATTTTATGCAATTCGAGTTTTATGTGTTATTATGGTGGTAAAAGTGTTATTATGGTGTGCCAAGAAATAATTATGGGTCCGTTATTTAGGAAATGCTTTCGTTTGTCTTACTTAATTATTTATTTTCCTTTAGGATGTTTAAATAATTGAATTCCCTCGATATCGGTATTTTCGATATGGAAAACAGCACTTAATGGAATTGAATTTGACAAATCACATCTCGGAAATTTTGGAAATACAATACAATTAGGAATAAAATTTTAGAAAGCTGCATGCATGATCCACAGATTTCGAATTTTATTTCATAAAAAAATGACATCCTTATGTATACGTTAAGGAGTTCAACTTCCCAAAAAAAAATAATTCATAAAAATGAACAGTAAATTTTTAAAAATTCCATAAGCTTTTGGATGAATGATTTAAAAATTTTGAGGTGTCCACTATCCGTGAAAAATTTATCGACTAATGCTAATAATTTTTCAGGTCTCCACAAAGTTTCTTATTAATCAAAATTTCTGGACTCAGCTTGGATTATAAAATTAATGATGAAAAACCGTCAGGCCTTTATTAATGTTTTCTCTACATAAGGGGTAAAATTCACTTTAAAAAACTTATAATTTCGTTTGATTTGTTCCTTAATATTATTTGTATTTTGCAGCGATGCTTAGTAAAACAATTTGAAATTTCTCACACAGAGCCTTTTATGTAAAATTTTATTAAGAATCTTTTATCCTCTTTGTTTTCTCTTATCTTCAAGCGCTTCCGAATTCCTTAAGAGAAAAAAAAACAAGAAAAATACTTGTTTTGATTCACATTTTGGTCTATCATTACTTTAGGACATCTATTGAAATTGGCGCATAATGAAATTCTATTTTCTTATCAGCCTTTGATATAGTAAATTGTAGTAGCCTATTGATGATAGTAAAAACAAGCTGAAATACTTTTTTGACAGATCCTGTCTGAACTAGTATTTGATTTGGTTAACATTTAGTTAGTTCAGTTGAGGATGTGTCAGCTGCGGCTATTTCATTATATTTATTTCTCAATACAATATATTTCAGAATAAGGATTATTTGTATTTTATGGAAAAATAATGTTTAATATAAAAATTAGTTTCGCCCTAAAAGTAATAAAAACATTAAAAACAAAAGTGATCAAAATGCTCTCAAGTCTCTACCTTAAATTTAAACTTGAAAAGCTATTTGTAAAAAATTTATAATATGGATAGTATGAGAATTGATACGCAAGTGGTAATTTGCCTTGTAACTTACCATGTCGTTTAGCTTATAGGACGAAGTTCTCAGGTAATGTTTAAGCATTATTAGAATGTTTGTCGTATCATATCTCCGGACTATCTGCATCAGACTATATCAAAGTGGAAAATGCGTATCCAAAAACTCACACTAGCGTAAGGGAAAAGTTGCTTAATTCATAGAATGCACTGCTCAAAATGTACCAGGAAGTAACCTCCGGAGTATTCACATGGAACGAAATTATTGTTTTGATTTTTCTTTACCTGCCTCTCTCTTTCGCTCTTTCGCCTGCCTCGGGGAATTCCTATCGTCCAAATAAAGTCACAGGTGACCCGACACGCCAAGGTGAACTTTGTACGCACGTTTTTCACCCATTACTACCTTTCTTAATTAACGCCAGAAATTCAGTTTCTATGCTAGACAGATGTGTTATGAAAACGTCACGAACCATCGACCTTAGCAACGCCTTATTCGGGTTCGAGACATTATCGTTCGATTACGGTAATGGAGTATATTATTCGTGATGTGCGTATGTTTTTCCTATTGCAGGTGACGTCAGGGGCACTTAGGATAACGGAAGTAGCAGTGAGGATGGTTGGAATGGATCTGTTGACAGAAAACGAAGAGGTTTTTTGAAAATTTCTTGTCGTGACCGTCAATGGTCCTCCTATATTTGATTGTCCTTTTGGAAATAGTTGGTGTCTTTAGATTTTTCTGTTAATGCTAATGATAATTCCATATATCCAGATTAGAAATATCATGTTGTTTGCGTTTTTGGATCAGCAAAGGTAACATACCTTTTGAGAAGTTTGGTGGTACTTCATCATTACCCTAACCAGACTGATAGAAACAGTCTAATCTCATTTTTTAATGTTTCGTGTCTTCCAGGTTTTCATTTCTTCCGGGACATATTGATTAGGGACTCCTATCTTCAGCAAACGGAGTGTTTATGCCAAATTCCAATTGAAACTTATCTGATATGTCAGGCGATGATTTTCTTTTGTTTTTCTTCTGATGATTTTCTTGGTTTTTTTGGTACCGATTCAGTAAAGCAAACTTGATATTTTGCTGGTCTGAAGTTGTATAATGAATGTACCAAGAGTACCATTGTACCAAGATCTGATTTAAAACAGATGAAATTTTATTTTCTTGTTATAAAAGTCTTGAATAGAATGAGATGTTTTCAGTGTCGATAATTCACTAACAAACCAACCATCTAAGCAGTAAGTTTATAGTTCCTAAAAAGTTAAGAGTTCCAAATAACTAAAGCAATTATACGAAGAAGCGTAGGTGATGACGGAAATATAATCAAGACTTCAACCCGTATAAAACAAATTTTTCAAGAACGCTAATTTCCATCGAAATTAAATGTCAAACTCCATTTTTAACAAAATTGCTCATACGCTTTTAATAACGCTATTATTACAGAATCGCATCTGTTCCCACCTCCCACCATTCCCATTCCCAGGTGTTATTATTTACCTTTTCAATTAAATCTGAACAACAGAGATGGATTGTTTAAAGCGACTTCGTCGCCCACATGCCGGCATATCGGATCCCTCACAGTTTCTACCGGGAGTTTACGAAAAGTTGCAACAGTTTTCCCAACATCGAAAAATGACTAATAAAGGTCGTCGGTACCGGCGAGGTAACGACCCGAAAATCACGATGCGACGATCGAGAGAGAGAATTTTCGCTGACTAAGCGCGGAAAAAATTCGATCCGGATCGAAAAAAGTTACGGACAAATAAACAAAACTTGCCGAGGCCCGAGAGAGGGGGCCTCGGAATGCGCTGAGAAAAAAAAGCTATCGCTGCTTCGGAGATTGGAAATGATTACATACAGATATAAAACAAAAATAAGAGGCTTGTTTAAAAGGTGGGTTAACCAAATAATATTTGTGATAATATACAGTGATATTTGATAACAATACTAACTCAACCAATAGTAATTGATCTGTATTTACCTTACCAATACACATCGGAAGAAACACGAAGGGATTAACACGGGAGAGATAAGATGTTAAAGTCCTTGTAAAATGTATATACATGAGGTGCAAACGCGTTAAAATCTCTACAAAGATAGTCTATTTACCTGTTCGTTATGATAAAAATGGACAAAACTGCAAACTAAATTTAAAAAAAATAATTATTTCTTCTCTAACAGTTATGACCTCTGCTACATTATTTCAAAATCAATGAATAGGAAAATTTTAAAACAATTAAAACAATGCAATTCTCCTAATGCAATTCTTATTATAGATTCATTTATTTATTATTACTGGTTTATTAATCTACCCAGTTTATTTCAGCAAATGATTGGAATTGGTTACATATTTTATACATACACACTTCATTTCATTTTGGTAGTATTTTGAAAGCATCTTTAAATATAGTCCATATTTCAATCCATGTCTATGTCTGTCTATAGATATACATTTTATATATCTATGAATAAGTATACTTTAGAATTTTTGGCGAAGTATGGTTCGCCCTTTTAGATTTTGAAATTTCTGGTGAAAGCAATTTCAGTCGTTTAAGGCGATTTTGGTTATAAAGTGTCTACAGTTTTGGGAACATTTGGGAAACATTAAATTTTTGGCGTCTATTGTTGATCTAATTCGTTTTAGCTTTAAAGCTCTATTTAGCTTTAAGCTTTAAATAGAAATTTATATGTATAAATCGCTAGTGAAGGCAGTCAAAGTTTTTTGATTCTTAAGTCATTCCAGAACTTGGCACAATTTTAAAAACCCGTTAAAACTGACGATCATTTCGCCCTGTACTCGCTTGCATCTTCCATAAAAAAATTTATGATTTCCTAAGGAGTCATTTGGTCATTCATTTTAACAATTCAATCTAATCACACTTTTTTATTTTAGCCAACTTTGTTTAGCTTTTCTGATTACCCTATTTATTTATGAACATATTGTGTTGTATTCATCGTTGGCTTTATCCTTGTATTGACTACGTTGTTCCATTAGATTTAGAATTTCTTGAGTCATCCACGGTTCTTTGCCGATCTTTTTTTATCGCCGAAGGTATCAATAGCAACAGAAACTGTTTTCCTTGCCTTTTGCCATAGTTCTTCGTGTCGTTTCTTGCGTGGACTCTATTAAAGAATATAAATCATTTGGATCCATAGCTGTATCTTTATTTTTCCTTGACTCAACTTATCTGGGTCCCGTTTCTGGAATCAGAAATATTCTCTTTTATTATGTGAAGCTTAAGTTTTAAAACCATAACTAGAACAATATAATCCGATGGTACGTCCATCGTTTATTACAAAGGTGCTAAACTTCCTCTTGTCGAGGATGAAGTCGATCTGATTTCGAACAAAGTTCTCCCCTGAATCTTGAAGTGTCGTCAATATTGTATAAGCGACTTGGTGGCAGGTTAAACCACGTGTTTCTACCTGACAGAATTAGCCCGTCATCTCTAACGTTTCTCTCACCAAGACCAAGGGGGCTAATTAGGTTTTCAGTCATTTCTCCTTTGCCAGTCTTATCGTTGAAGTCGCCCAGGTAAATGTTCAGCTCATCAGGCATATTGTATTCCATTCCTGTTTTAATATAGTTGTGAAGTGTTTTCACTTCACCATCTGCCCTATCAAGGGTCGGATCACAAACCAGTATTATATTTATTGGTTCAGTTTGTAGTTTAAGTAGCAGTAGTCAGACACAGTATGGCATAAAGTTGATTACGCTCTTGCTTAGATTGCTTGCTATTGCTCTTGGCAGTTTTTTCGATTTTATTTATTTCTGATTTATCGATTTTTATAGAAAAATGCCTTTAGGAGTGGATGTATACTACTAAAGATACTAAATAGTACTGTTTCAGGTAAAATGAAGTAAATTGGTCGTTATTTTAAGAAAGATATTTATGTTGAGAAAAAAACTAAGGAAAAACAGGGGTAACACTATTACTTGCAAATTATATTATAAGAAAAAATGATGAAGAAAGTAATATTAATACAAATTATTAATAAGACGGAAGAGGACACATCAGCCTAGTTAGTCATGTGACTAGTTAGTTAGTCAGCTTTACGCTTACATAAACTACATCTTACTTTTAGCAGATGTAACGCTAACGATTTCAAGCAATAGTTTTAAATTAAAGTAACTTCAAAAGTGAAGTAAATTGGTCGTTATTTTAAGAAAGATATATATGTTGAGAAAAAAACTAAGGAAAAACAGGGGTAACACTATTACTTGCAAATTATATTATAAGAAAAAATGATGAAGAAAGTAATATTAATACAAATTATTAATAAGGCGGAAGAGGACACATCAGCCCAGTTAGTCATGTGACTAGTTAGTTAGTCAGCTTTACGCTTACATAAACTACATCTTACTTTTAGCAGATGTAACGCTAACGATTTCAAGCAATAGTTTTAAATTAAAGTAACTTCAAAAGTGAGGTCCTATTAATTTATTCAAAATCCTCCCACAAAATTGAAATGGTTTTGGAGACCTAAATTTTTAAAATTCCCTGAAGGTTTCCTATCGCTAATTCTTGCGAAATATATTTTTTTTTATTTTGGAATAACTTCCAGTAGTGACACTTTAGGAAGAAGCCTTAGAATCAATTTGAAGTTGTTTAAGTAAACTTTGGAATCAGTTTAAAGTTGTTTAAAATCTAATATAATGTTTTTTGGATTTTATAAAACAACTTCGACAACATCTTGATTTTTTAACTGTATTGATGTCTTGCAACTTTTCTGAGTTGTACTAAATATTTTTTAGGTATTAAATACATTTTGAAAACCTTCTACTTATTTGCATTCTTGGTAAAAATCGTTACATCCTATTGTGGCCTTTTTAGGGACTATTTTAGGACTTAAAATTTCTCCAATTTTTTAAATTTTGGTACCGAAAATACACCTGATTCAATAGCCATGGAGTGGAGTGCCTTACAGTGGACTCAGAATAATGCGCAATATTAAACATATGTTGCATATGGTAATACACAAAATGTGTTACAAATACCCCCAATTAAGATCTAAAATATACTTAATATAGTGCAAATAGCCATAATAATTAAAAATCTATGACCTTCAAATTAAAGCAAGCTAAAACCTGATTAAGAGCTAAAAGTACTGAACTGCCCCCATCGACATTAGAAACCTAATATTGCAATAATTTTCATATTTTTCTTCTCATTCCGAACTCCTCGAGATCCCCAACCTAGATCGAGTCCGTCGACCTCGTGAAGTAGCCCCGATGATATCTCTCGTCTGTTCGAACAGTTCGAAACTGTAACTTGTTATAATTACAGATAATAAAATTGACGGGAACTGTTCCATCCTCGTCCTCCTCCTTCTCCTTCTCCTCCCTCGAAGTTGAGGGAGTCGGAAGAGGAGGAGGACAAGCAGAAGAAAACGGCGACTACGACGACAAAAACTCGACAATCGCGATGTGGGATCTCTACAGCTTCGGAGGGAGGGAAAAAGAGGAAAACCGAGTGCGGAAAAAAGAGAGAGGAGAAGAACAAGAGCGGATCTATCGGATCCATCTCGGCCGCGGAATAAACGATCGACAATCGTCGAATCGGGAGCAATTAATTCGCTACACAATGCCATTTTTATTGCTCATCGGGCAGAGACCTGTGTGTACGTGTATAAACGGGGAAGGCGACGCAAGAAAAAAAGAAAACGAGAACGTCGACGACCACCGCGTTCTGCTACGTCGAGATCGGGCGATTAGAAAGCCGTAATCACCCAAAGGAAAAAGAATAATTGACACGAAAGAGAGAAGAGGAGAAGATAAAATGACGTTTTATATGTTCAATTAATTAAACTACTGCGTGCTTACGATCTGGATCTGTGATGGGGCATAGAGTAGTATCCAAATGGAATTGGCAGCGTCAGTCATATTTAGCACACAAGAGGCGGGACCAAAACGGTGGCATTTTAGGTTGTAGCGATGAACATGGCTGAAGTTGCTTGATGTAGCAGAGGACAAAACTCTCGGTTTTTCCCAACTATAACGATTGTTATTCAAAATTACTCAAAATTAACACCCGCTTCTGTTAGTTAACTACCATCATCAGGCATAAAATATACAATGGTGGTTACTACTAAAGAACCAAACATATAGATAAATCCACTTACCATTATACTGCTGTAAATGTACTTGTAGGTACATCCTGTCTACTCATGGTGATATCACAATTAAATTCACAGTAATGTCTTATCTTTTTTAGATCTTTAGATGTTTTAGTTGGTAAACACTAATAGGGTTAGCTTGCTTTTTAGGAAACCTTCTGTCAGTGACGCCATTCCATTTGATTCTTTCCAGCTATGGCCGCATATGATTGCGGCTGTTCCACAATGCATTCACATTTGGTGTATCCCAGGCTGCCTGTGATAAAGAAATTGCTGTCAATATACAAAAGGAATTGAATAACAATTATCCAATTGAGTACATTTTAACACCACTTCTAATCAGCTGGTAAACTAGCAAAATATTAAAGTATATGACTTTACAAAATCATCCAATACGAACAGTACCTTATGGGCGGTGTTAATTAATTCAGAATACAAAATAGATAAATTGAGAAAATCAGGTGATTGCAAACTTTTATATAGTGACTGCAAGAGAGTGCATGTGGTTCAGACAGGTAAGTCGTTTATTCTTACGTTTAAAGAACACAAAAGGTTTCTCCAAAACAGCCAGAATGATTGACGAACCATCTATTAGAATATAAACATAGTTATTATTTTGTAGAGTACTATGAACTTTTACATATTTGTGTCAAACGTAGAAGACTCAATTCCATAACGATGTTATCTAACCTTAATTTATTATGTATTATCGATCTTTCCTACTTACACGAATGTTCGGTGTTGAATTTTTATGTCTTATGCGTCTTAATATTACCTATTTTGGGGTTATGGAGGAGCGTTGCTTCTTTCTGGGGTAGTTCATAACGATTGGACTTCTAGTTTTGCCTTATTCCGTCGTATAGTCCATGTAAATTTGGTTTTATGTTTGAATTGTTAAATTCTACTCGTATGATCTAGAACATTTGAGAATTTATTCCCTAATGGATGGAGTGTAGGGAATCTGTCATGTATTACTTGCTATTACAGTACAGTACTGCCTTAGTGTAAATACTACAGGGTGCATTGAAAGACATCAATGGAGGGTGAATGTACAGGGTTGATTTACATTGTATAGTTGATCTCTTTTTTTAGAGAGATCTTTTAGGAGAAATTAAAAAATGATTTTTTTTTTTTTAATGATATAATGATCATTTTTTTGAGTAATTTGGCCATTTTAAAACCTATTCAATTTTTACTCCTGTATGCTTTGCTGAATCCTGCTGTTGCAGGACCTTCTACGACAACATTTTTCCCACTCTGCACAGGCTTAAGACTGTCTGATAGTTAAACTGCAGTGGTTAAAATTTTGTCCAAGATGGCAATTCGTCAAATCAGTTCACAATTTACATAAAAAATTTACACTATATCAAAGATGTTACTAAAAACATGTTACGTTAAATGATCCACCTAAGTGGACGTATGAATATATCTATCTACTATCCCTCTATCTATCTACCTCCCTGTAGATCAGGTCTAATACAGAAGTTGATGAAGTGGGATTCGTATGTCTTGTTTGGAGATTTTAGTTGAGTTGGCTTCAAATTAATCGTATTGGTCCCAGTGTAGAATGATAAGGGGGCAGCCTTAAAACTGAATATCCATTTTTTCTGCCAAATCATTAATAAAATAGAACTTATTAAATGTTAAAAAACTTATTAAACTATTCTAGTATGTGAGGGTAGTTTTGGTAGGAAGAATTGTTGAAACCAATTTTCAAATAACTTAGAAATCTATCCTGTTATTCTGGTGGTATTCAGTGTTGAATAATTTTTCAGATCTGTTAAGTATCTAACCGTTTTCCAAACCGCAATGTAAAATTGTTACTCGATTCCGTTCGGGGATGGACATTTGCTTGACATACAGAGCAAATTTGAACCAATCCTTTTTTATCGTATTGTGGGTAACGAATTACGTTTTATCCAAGAAGAAAAATCGATCTTTTATCTTTTTGAAATCGATCGCGATTTCTGACCCTTACAATTTCTCATAAATTTTCGATTTGCCATCGCCGAGCACGATCGGTTTGCATAGCCGCTTGAAGTTAATCACTGCATTGAAAACAATCACCATATTTTTTACAAATTTCTGTAATCAACATTCAAACCTACGATAACCTTCTGCATCTTGATGTAATTCAATTTTCAATTTCTTCATTATGGGATTGATATTTTCGAAATACATGTCACAATTTAAATATTGCCTGAATCGTTACGTTGTACTTTAATTGCTACGTCTTCTCTACTCACTGAAAATTATTTACTTAACTGTGTGAATTGAAGTTTGCGTCAATTCTCTTATCATTTTGAAAGCCTCGGGTGGATCGTGATATTTAAGTAACCTTTGGTAGGCACTACGTACCATTCGTTTACAACCATTTGGCAAATGTTTGTGTACAGTAACCTCCGCTTCGACCTCGATTGGGTCGGGTTCAATATAAAGTGGTTTATTACGAATTTCTTCACTGCGCTTCCAGGGACGAAACATAAAAATATAAAATGCTTATCCCACTTTTAACAGCAACAAATGTAGCACTCAATTTCTTTAACAATTTCACAAGCCACCGAAGTGTACAAATTGTACATAACAAAAGCTCATACAGAATCCAAAATTCATTACAAAGCTAACACCTTAATAACCTGCTACAAATCTATAGAAATCATTATCTTTTTGTTTTCTAGGTAGAACAGATGAAATCAATCCTTGTAATGACCCGCAGATAACTCTTTTGCCAATGGTTGAAGCCTTGTTACAAATTTTACTTCAAAATACTAATTCATGATTTTTTGAACTAGTACACCTACCCTAAAGTTATGAGTCTTGATCAGTATTCTAGCTTTTATACTATTTTGTCAATATATTTGACATAATCAGAAAACATTTATATTTACATTAAAAAAAAACACGTTTTAAGTAAATAGTTGCGTTTAAAAAGGCTATTGCTCTTGTTTAAACATGTAAAGTATGGACCACTGAGATCGTTCGAGTGCATTATCCTAAACAAACCGCAAAACAGTAATTAATTATCTGCTTAACATAACCCCCTACCGTAGCCACTCTTTTTGGTCAGGTTTTGGTTGGTTTGGTCAGGTATAACAGGATATTAAACAGCTTGTAGAATAAACAACCGCTCTTGAGGCGTAGAAAGAGTTTCTACCTGCGACAGGGAATAATGGAAAGTTATGGAGAATTTTCATTTCCAGACAAATGTACAAAAAAGTAGCAAGTGAATAATCTCAACATTGCGTCGAAATGTATTTGAATTTTAACTCTGGTATTTAAAATGTATGGTATGGTGACGTGGACACTCAAGATCAGTACAATGAACCGACTAGAGGCATTTGAGATGTGGCTGCACAGGAGGATGCTGCGCATACCTTGGACGGACCATGTAACAAATGAAGAAGTCCTCAGAAGGGCTAAAACTGACAGGCAAATAATCATAACCATAAAATGCCGCAAAATCGCATACCTTGGTCACATACTAAGAGGAGATAAATATCAACTACTTCAAATTATAATGAAGGGGAAAATAGAAGGGCGCCGTGGACCTGGAAGAAGACAACAGTCATGGTTGAAGAACATTCGGGAATAGACAAATATACGTTCAGTAGGAGAGCTCATATACTTAGCAGAAGATCGAAATGCTCTAGCCAGAGTGATAGCCAACGTTCGGGAGACCGGATAGGGCACATGAAAGAAGAAGATTTAAAATGTTGGACTAAATTGAATTTAAAATACAGAGTAAATGCAAATGTGGCTTATGTATTTAGCGAGGTATTTAAATACATTAAACGTATATAAAATACAACTCCAAATGCATGTATGTAAACAGTCAACAACACGGTCAGTGAGTAAGGACCACGTCCCTCCTTCTCCTGCTTTCCAACATTTTCGCGTTATTCCTTAATGCCTCCGATGGACGTGCGCCTCTGGCTGCAACGTCTCGTCTACGTGTGTGTATACGTGTGCAGGATAAGCGCACCCGAAGAGCCTTATATGGAGGTTGCTTGACCGGGGTAGCTGCAGCTTTATGCGAAACTTGAACTTTGGTATTCGAACCGACGACCAGAGAGGAACGATCGTACGTATACGTATTACGATCTACACCAGCGCTCTTTTACTCTTCTCTTCTCTCACCAGCTCAGTAGTGAAAAAATTACGTTATTTGAAAACTTTTTGATATAAATTAGGTCGTTTGAGTGTAGATGTAAAGTCACCGATTGTGGAATACCATTTTCTTTTAATTCAAGAAAAATATAAAAAAGGCAATATTAATTTTTGAATTTTTGGGTACAGATAGGCTAAATGAAAATATTGTTATCACAAAAAAAAACTGAATGAATACAAAATTTGAAAATATACGAATGATAAAAAGGCACCTGTTAAGAAACTTAAAATATGGTGTGGACAATCACTGTGTTCTAATGTGAAATAGGGCATTTTATTGTAGAATAAGGAATATTATTTGTTTTAAACGAAAAAGAATTAACAGTTACGAAAATAAAATTGTATTTTATAACCGTTACAAAAAGCAGGATTCCGATATAGAGGTGGAAATAAACAATAAAACACTATTTTAAAACATGGATACAAAATTATAACGAAATTTTAAAACAATGACATACGGAGTCGTATGCCTCATAAGAACCTACACAGCTCGTTGACATATAGGGTGTTCCAAAATATGACCCTTGTGGAATTATATGGTCTTATTCATAAACGCATATTAACGTTCATGTGGGTTTTAGCTTAAAATGCGTTTAGAATGCGTTTCAGCAAGGTAACTATAGTTACCTCCATATTAAAAATACATGGAACAAAACACTGTAGTGACATCATTGAAACACATTCTAAACGCATTTTAAGCTAAAACCCACATTAACGTTAATATGCGTTTATGAATAAGTCCAATAGACCGTTAAGGTGGGCCTCCAGATTAAAACAAATTAATACCTTTGTAATCCTTTAACTTAGGATCGTGAATTTTGGTATAGCGTTTAATAAGTGAACTTTGTTTCCTTCATACGTAATTCATGAGTGAGAACAAATCCATTGAAACATGGTAATAAACATTCACAACAATATAACCTACGCTACGAGTTTTATTGCAAAATTCCAAAGTTTACATGCTGGAGCACGAAAAAGGAATTCGGGATTTTTGGAATTCCGATACCAAGCAATAGGACCTGATGCCAGGTCCTAACATTTTTCTTTCATACGACTTCTACGTTTAGATATAAATGAGAGAATAGGAAAGGAATTTTTGTTTTTAAAAAAATCGGAATATCTCAAAAATGCTAGGCCTAGTAAACCGATATTTACGCCATAGACTGAGGCTCTTCTAAGAAACACATCTTACGAGATTCATCTCCAAATTCCAAAGTTCACAAGTTGGGGCACGAAAAAGGAAGGTTAGAATTGCTGGAAGGAGAATCAGAATTTTTTTTTTAGGTCAGAAATGCCGAATATGAACAGACCCGGCTTATGTTCCTTGCGTATATCCCTTTAAAATCTCTTTGAGTATCGCGTGAAACAAGAGCTGATCTCCAGAGAAAATAATCTTGTCCGCCAAATAAAATATGTGTACAAAGTATATCAACACAAAAGAAAAGTCGAATTTGGAGTCTTATTCATCGTCGTTCACTGTGACTACATTCCCTATCCAAAAATGATCATTCTTATCCAGAAAATGACATAAATTAGAAACACTGAGACTCATTCCACGACGTTTTCTCTTCTTTCTTAGCTCGAATACCAATACGGCCACTTATGTTGGACTATAGCAAGTTATCAATAAAGGTATGACTTTTCTCAGACTTTACCGCCACCTTGCCGCCACACTGTGTGTTACAATCCCTAAACGCACTCCTAGGTCTATTCTAGGGTATGACTGATAATGTAATAATTATGTCTGGCAAGTCCAGTGAAAAGTATCCTCGGTTGTAGCTTATCACTTTACATTTAAAGTACAAATGTACTCGAAGTATGCATTGCAAGCTTGAAACACGCTAGGTTTGTCCCTGCGAAATAACAGCAACAAAATCCAAACAACGAATAATACACAATGAAAACGCACATAT
Organism: Cryptocephalus primarius; assembly: GCA_963576515.1. NCBI lineage: Eukaryota > Metazoa > Arthropoda > Insecta > Coleoptera > Chrysomelidae > Cryptocephalus > Cryptocephalus primarius. The sequence continues at coordinate 6,625,956 of OY754938.1, read as the reverse complement.
AATAACGCACAAGAAAATATCGTAAACCCGAATTGCCTAAATCATAGATTGCCCTGAACACATATCTTATAGGTTAGGTATAAGGTGTGTATATGGCTTACAACTGATACATACATAGAACGGAAGACCTGTGTATAGAGCACCGAACTACCGAACCAAATATCATTTTGTAAAATTAGGACGTATTGACTGGATTTACGCGTTTCTGAATTCTAAAATTGAGGAGGAGGCGCAACAGGACGTTTGGTTAAGACATCGTCGTGTAGTCCAAGGGATGATTCTTAAAAATCATTCTTGTTCTTAAGTTTAAAACTTTTTCTGCTATTTTTATTGTGATATTTCTTTCTCGCTCCTGTAGCCACTCGATGAGTTTTAATTAATTTTTTTTTTTCACTTTCTTGTGATATTATCTTTTTCTAGGCAACTTTTATTTTGATCTTAAAATTTGCACTTGCATTTTCATAAAATATTCAGTTATTCTTCGAGGAGGTGAAACGAATGTGTGACTGTAAATTGACCTACAGAACTATTTACACACTTGAATATAAATATATCTACACATATATTTTAATAAAATATAACAATTGTTTTAGGCGGATGATTTCTTATTAACAATGTGTGCCACTTATACATTTTATACATTTTACAATATGTTTTTTACAATTATATTTGCAAAGAAGTTTTTTCGTTTTGATGAATTTTCCCACTTTCTTGATAATAACAAATTGCCTTCCACTCGGATGAAAAATTGTTATTTAGATTTTTGTTCTAATTTGACAAGTCGATTTCAGAGGTTTTATCTGGCTGACATTTCATGAGGAGTTAACTTCCTTTTCTAGACATCTACTTAATGATGGGCCGCTCGTCTAGTTTTTACACTTGTGGTAGACATGCGCATATAGCGATGGGTGGAATATGCTTTGCCTTGGTTTTCTGGTCACTTCCCTTTGGAGCACCTTCGATGGACGCTATTTCGTTATTAGGTTCAGTACCATCGAGAACAAAGAAATTTTGACCCTCTAGAGCCCAATCGTCGTCACTTTCACGACCTTTAAGTTACAGCATATTCACTTCTTCACTAGGCGCCACGGTTAAAACCATTCGGACTTCCTCGATCATTCCGAAAAGAAAATTCCGCTTGACCTCCTGCTCTTCTACTCTGGCTAAGCTTCTGACCTCTCGAACACGTGATCTGGGTCCATAACTAGTTGACGATACAAGCTATGGATATTTGGAAACGAGAAAATGATAAGTCACGTTTCTCAATCGAGTATTTAGTAAAGACTAACTACATATACAGTTAGTAGTAATCTAAGTGAGTATAACACTCATTAGAAGACTCTTAATATTGTGGACTTAAAAACAACTAGTAAGTGACGTATAATGGTACCTAAATGTAGGTAACGTCACATTATACATATGGTAATTACAAACTAACTTTTCTGTAACAATATGTCCTCATTAATAGATATTTGTACTTCAACTACATACAACCTAACCGAGTTAATGATTTAGTTTTATTCTTTCTATTAGAGAGGAAGAGTTAAGATGCAGGTGAAGAGAAAAGTTTTGGGGAAGTTGGGGAGTTTTCCTTTAAATAACTGAAACCAATCCTTAGTTACATATAAGGTATGATTTTGTTGAGATATAAGAAGCTAATGATCACTCAACTAAGGACGTTAATAATACTAACAACGTATTGATTTACAGCGAATCATAATTTACCCAAGCGCGGATGTCGTTTGAAATAATTCGATTTTATATCGGCTCGATTAATCTCGGAAAGCAGCAATCTCTGGAAACGTTTTAATGTCAAGGATGAAATCAGTAAATAGTTTCCTCGCACAAAGCACTTCATTATTTCATACGGTAATCTTTTATTCACAACTTTAAAGAGCCACAGTCGACACATACCATTTTACTCCAATAATTATCATTTCTCATCGTGGCGTAATAACGCAATTGAATATTTTGAAATCTTGGTTACAATTTCGAATTGCTCAAAACAAAAATATTCTCCCCCTCGTTTTATCATCCTCTCTCGCCCGTGTGTCGACCCGGCGGACATTTAAATACCTTATTTGAATACAAAACGTCGTGTCTGTCGCGAGATAAATCATTCGAGTTCTCCGGGTGATTTACGGCGAGGTTGCGCCCTCTCCGAAACGAGAAAAAGAAGAGAGAAGAAGAAAAAAGCACATCTTCAATTCCGCGAAGGGGAAGAAACAAAGAGTGAGAGAGGAGGGAAGAGGAAAATCCGCGCACTCGACGACTGACTCACAAAAGTGACTAAGAAAGGTCAGAGAGATTTCGCAGGAATAAATAATTTTGAGGTATTAATGAGGATATAACCACACTGATATATTAAACATCTGTAACTACTCATTTTTATATTATTTTCATCTTTTGGGCATACAGAAGCAAGAATGCGATTGCAGATACTTCCAGTGGTTGTATTGAAACTTGTGGTTCCAAGGCTATTTTGAAGTTTCAACACTATTCGGTTTACATCTTTCCCTTTGGAATTGCTTAGGTTCCTTCAAAGCATTTCATAGTTTTTAACTTGTTTGGAAATAATGATCCTTACCTTCAAGCGCCCTAAGGTATCTCCACAAATTCGTAGCGTTCCTGATTTCTTCCCCACTTCCCAGGAAACTTAGGCGTCTCTTAACCTAATAGATACATATGCCTATATTTCAGGCTGCCTGAGACACCACTAATTTTTTTGAGTTCTCTTAGAACAATTCTGAATTTTGCTGAAGGTATCATTTTCCATTGATAAAATTATTTCCATGCATATTCATCATTGATCTGTTGAGGAAGTTGTAAATCTTATTTTCAAACTCCATGGGTCCACCGAAATACTACTGCTACTGAAAACTCCTTAAATTTAGAACTTGTAGTATACGTTAATAATAAACAATGGGTAAACTGCCAAATTTACCACAAAATCTAGTCAATACATTTTTTAACATAAGCTTTATTGGAGATCAATAACAAATTTATCCGACCTGCTCTTCTTAAGTGCAGTTTTCAGGAAGTTCATATTCGTCAAGAGGACCACAGACCATGCGGTCATCTATGACACGATTTTGGTGTTATCTCATATACAATTCGTTTCTTAAGAGAAATTTAAGCATTAGTTTAGAAAACACATAAATGCAACGTTTTCATTATCAACATGCATGTTTTTACATCCAGAGTACACAAACGGAGTACCTAGTACGTGTCGTTGTTCGCACGCAATTCAAACAGACATTAATGCTTGTTCTTCCTCTTCGATACGTGTTTTCGCCTTTTTTTCCTTCGCCAGTTCTGCTTTCCTTTTTTTACGACTCGCATTATGTGGGAGATTTTTTCATGTTTTTTCTCTTCGTAGTTTCTTTGGGATTGTTTTTTAATGTACCGACAGACGGCGAATAGAAACTAGTATGGTTAAGGTTCTTGTCTATCTTCTGTAGTACAAATTCTATCGCGAGAGTGCGCTATAATTATCAATTTAGGTAAATGTGTTAGACTTACAGATTTGGGACCTATGGTACCTCCGGTAAAAGCCCTAATTTAGTTTTTAAAGTTTATGATATTGCAATAAGTTACAGTATATTGGATAAACTTTTAGTTTGATACTGTATAATGACAGTGGTACAATTGACCCCCGAAAATAGTTTTTGTGAAATATTTTAAAAACAAACGCATCGATGCCAAAATTTTGAAACAAAATAAGTATCAAACTACAAAACCTTCAATTTTATGGGTAGCAAGCCTTACGTCTCAAATTGGATAATTTATATTTTCATTAATAAAACTCGTAAAACAGGGATATATTTGAAAATTGCTATATTTGCTGTTATATTCAATATATATGTAAAGCAGACCTGAATCAAAACTTTTAAAGGAAAATTTTTCAGTTAAATTAAATTCAGTTAAGTGAAGTAACCACTCCTGATTAATATATTATAAATTAAATAATTATGCATCCTAGACATCGAAGGACTCTACAGCTTTAAAACTAAATTAGTTGGTTCGATGAAAAATGTCAGAGATGTGGTCGATAAACAGAAAAGAACGTTTGAATATTTTTAAGGTTGTGGAATGGTCTAAGGGTCCAGAAGTTTGCCCACGAGTATGTTTTTTGCTGTACTTTATTACGATTTGTTTTGTTGTTTAAAAAGGGGGGAGGATATTCACTTCCTTAATTGGCTATTTTGGACACTTTTCAGTTATGAAACATTATCCAATAAAAATTTTACTATTCCTGATTTTAAACCTCATTATTCCTGTATTTAACTATACCATTCTAATTTTTTTATCGTCTTTTGCTTAAAATTGATATTGTCACAAAAGTTCGAATAACTGGATTGTTTTAAGGTTTATTCAATCTCATGACTTTATAATTGCAAATTTAGTAATCAGACCAACGCAGTTTCATATCTCTTTTGACAACTAACATATCGAAATACTTGGATGCTTTCGCCTTTCGTACGAAGTCATTCCGTAAGGCTACGGAAGGATTAAGTGATATTATTAATGACCTTTTCCTGAGCAGGGAAGCCTGTTATTGTACTCAGAATTTTTAGGTAGTTAATACTCAGCTAAATCCTGGTTACCATGATATTACACATGCCAGATCTGTATCGAATGGACTAAGGCAACAATGAATTACATAAAATATTTTTACCATAATCGGATAGCATTGGAGAAGTAAAATTTTGGCTGGGTTTTTTAATTTTCCTTCTTCCTTTGTCATCTCTCACTGCCTCTTTTTTCTCTTCAGTTTTCTTATTAATTCGTTGTTGCCTGATGGTAATATTACAGGTAGAAATACTAAGATTGAAAGATTATTTGTACCTTATTGGTCTATGAGGAGAATCTGACAAGGAACCAGATTACATGACAGTTGTCGAGGGATATTCCTAAACCAAATATTCCATTCTAAAAGTGAGAAAGATACAACAGGGAGAAAAGATGGAACACAAATCAATTCATTTGCATTGAAGCATCAATTGGTTCCGTATCACGCCTTAATTTTAAGCGTAAATAAATTGCGAACCACTTTAGCTGACGTTCGTCAAAAGAAAACAAATTGTTTTTCATCCAAAAAGTCTAGAAACAGGTTAGAGACAAAAAGAGAGAAACGCAAATTGGACTCTTTGTGTTGAGGTATCCATAGATTCATAACATTTGACACTTGTCTAAGGAATTTCTAAAAACAAATTGTATTCAATCCATAAAGGACTAAAGCAGAAGAGGAAGAACAAATGGTATATCAATCTTCTCATGTTATGGTATCCATGGGCTTCTTGGAACGCCTTAACCCCAAGTCCAAACTCTCGAAAAATTCAGTCCGGGCGATATTTCGCTCATAAACCACTAAGTGAATTTTTAAAAAAAATGGAACCCATTAATAATCGACACTATTCCCAGTAATCGTTGGTAATTAAATCCGTCCCACGTACACGCCATAAATCGAGCCCCAGCGATGTAAAAAATAAATAAAATGAAATTAATAATAACAACAACGACTCGACGCAGCTGTAGTACCTCGTTAAGCACATAACGTATTATGTTACGAATAATATGTATCATTTGATATTTTCGTCCCAGTTAGCCAGCGGCCCGGGGCCGCGATCGCTATTATCATACTGATATCTCCGCTCGAATTCGACGTCCTCGTTTATTATTATTATTATTATCTTCGCCTCTCTTCTTCTGTATTATTTACGCCGGACTTATGCCGTTAAGGTTGCCCACTTAATCCCCGTTTAAATGTCACGAGGGAGATAAAGATCGCGAGAAATGTCCAATCAGTGTCCAGATCATGTCGAATTTACCTACTAGCAGGTTTTTGTTTCCAACGTAATGTGACTTGAATTTTTCTCCCGTCAGGGTAGCAATAGAGTATGGGATCACCGGAGATATCAACGGTGAGTCAAGAGACGAACCTCGGTAAAAAATTGTGTTTAAATTTTTGTTAAACGTGTATAAGGTAATGTACAAGGTGACTTTTGTTTGTGTTTCTTTATAATGTATGGGGACACTACGAGTAATGTCGTTAGGCCCAAATAGAAACTTGCCGGCACAGTCGCCAGGTGAAAATTTTAAGCGGCCCTAGATTGAACTAAAAAGTGTCCTTAAAAATCCCTCTTTCTTGACACATGCCCAGTCGGTATGTCAATATTACTGTTGTACTGAGGTGGAGCGTAGGATTTTTAGACGTGGGCAGGTTACAAATAGGGGCTTCTATCTTTAAATAACTCGGTTAGATCCCCATAGCACAGGTTCTGGTCATATGATCGGAAAATGACGTTAGGAATCCTGATAAAAGATCTCATTACTGTCAAGTGTATGGATCACTCCCTGGATGGCGTCACAACGGTAAACGGAGAAGATGTATGTTTGTAAATTTTCAACTAATGACATGCTCCTTTGTATAACCAGATTGACGCCACTATGCCTTCAGCAGACTATGAAAATCTTTACAAATTTGATTATGTGAAATTAAGAGACATAGTATTGTTTGTAGAGATCCCTAGACTTAACAAAAATACGAACAATCCTTTTTTTTACACTTTTCCTTTAGTTATTGCAAGTCTGTTTAGCCCACGCTCGATACCCAATAAGAAATTTCAGTAGTGACTTAAGTGACTTTTACCTAACTTTTTATTACACTGTGTGCCTACTTAATTTGGGAGCATCAGGAAAACTGTCTTATTATTAACTTGACAAAGAGAAGTTACCCTTTCTGTAAACTTTTTTGAGAAAATAATATTAAAACATCCAAACTCCAAATAGTATGTTTAGTATACTCAAAAAGGAAATTGATTTTCAAGCTGAAATAGATGAACGTATTAATTGGTTGAATAATCACGGGAGAATTGATAATTCCTGTTATAAATTTCAAAATATAAATAATTATTATAAGCAGAAAATACAATAAGATTCAAACTAAGATCCCTTTCTAACCTCTCCTGGGATCTGGACTGTATAACTTCCCAACTGGAGTCAACAAAATGAGCTCAAAAAACTTGTCCCTTGCTTTCGATATTCTTTTCAATAAATCTTTGAATAAGAGTGTTTCCCACAGCTGAAATAATGCTTTCACTGGTCGAGTACACTAATCTGGAAATATGCAATTATCTCAATATTACAGGCCAGTATTATGAATTTTAGCCAAACTGTTTTAATCCATCATTTTTAACACCTTTATTGAGATGTCAAAAATATTTTGAATATCCAGCAACATGGATTTGTTAGGAGGAGGTCCGTTAAAATTAATCCGTTTCAATATACAGAATATATTTTAAAAAGCCTTAATAATAAAATTGAAGTGCATTCCATTTATTCAAACTTAAGCAAAACTTTTGAAAAAATTGATCATGAATTACTTACTGGGGTATTCATTTGGTGAAGACGGTTTAAGTGGCTCATTGCTGAAGTTGTTTCAATGTTGCCTGAGTAATTGTTAGCGAGGGGTTTGCATTAGCAATTATCTTTGTAGATGTGAATAGTAATTCTGGTGTCAGGAGGTTCTGGAGTTCTGAGGTGTCTGGAGGTGGAAGGTGGAGGAGATGTCTGGGTTTTGGAGGGGCTCACATTTTGGCCCCCTTTCATTGTATATTTGCATTGACAATATTTCAGAATGTTTCATGTTCTCAAAATTCTTGCCGGACGAAGATGATTTGAAAATATTTCTTACTGTAAGGGATTTCAAAGATACAGTACTAGTCCAAGAAGATCTTGATACAAAAACAAAATATTCATAATTAATAGAGTATTAATGAAGGGCCTTTATCTAGATTTCAGTGAACGGCATTAAATGATTTTCAGTGATTTTCAGTCGAAATAACTCCGAGATTGTTCTAAAGCATACATTAGAAATTTATCACCTCCAAGTTTGCGACGAAATGAAATACTTGGCAATTATCTTCAGCTGAAAAATGTTGTTTAATAAACATATCACCTATAAATTTAAAAATATATCTTAAATATTAAATGAATATAAAGTGGTTTTGCCATGAAATATTAAAGTTGTGTCTTAATACGATGCTTACCAAGCTATACCATTTTACCCAATAGCTCCACTGGTGGCACTTACAGCTTTTTTATGCAATATAATATGGAATTTTTTGATATTTCGCATATAACTTTTTATGCGGATGTTATATAAAAAATATTAAATACAAAAGTTAAAAAACATTTTAAGCTGTACAAACTAGCTTTTTAACATTTCTGCATGATATCGAAAACAAATGAATTACGTATTATTATTCAATTTGCCGGGTCACCATTTTGTGTTTACTTGGCCGATTTGGCGCGTAAAATTTTTAATCTAAACTCGGCAATATCAAATATAAACATCTTTTTTGAAAACAGTTTGCTGCAACTTCTTTGTTAGCCGTAATTATGTAGAAAGTACAGTTTTCGAGATAATATATGGAAACAACTTTTTGCGTTTATATAGTGTGTCATGTTTATAATAATTTGTAAAATGACATTTTGTACCCATTGCATGATATTTTGCTCACATGAAAACTAACTAAAATCGGGAAAACCACAAAATCGATCTTTTCTATTAACATTTCGGGGTTTTCTTCGCCTATGATGCATATTTTAGTTTATTTCTTTGAGGTTGTGTAGTAAATATATGAAATATATATTTTAATTTTGTGTCATAGTTTGTTATTAGATTGCGCATTTTAATTTAAGCTTGTTTTTATCAGCTATTTCCTACAATGTAAATTTCCTTTTTTAACATTATATAATGATTAGTGTGTTATTGGGATTTGGATTTCGACCAGTTAGTCGAACAACGTAGATTAAAAAATTATTGTATTGAACTTTAACTGAAGTTAAAACTGCAATCTATCTTAGCTTCTTGTTTTAATTTTACATTAAAAATGGTTTGGGCACCTGTTATTAAACAGTATACGGAGTAGAAAAACTTGTATCATTTTGTTGTTTCTGGAAAATTATTGGACGTTAACAGCTATTTTCGCTGCATGGCTACCAACAAGGAAGTTATTAACTTCGACTAGGAGGTCGTCGAGCAACCGACGTTTCTTCACCAAACAAACATTATTACACACACGCTCACCGAATTCACTTAATTTTCGTCTATTGTTGCATACCCAAAAAAAGACAATATCTCAATTCCGATCTCCATGGCGCTAGCCTTGTGCGCGCTAATCAAAGGTCAGACGTGCCGTATCGAATTTTCGTCATCCGTCATGTCACATACCTATCTATCTATACATGACACCACAAAACGGAAAAATCGTGACAAAAGACTTAAACGCGGAACCGCTCAAGGACCCGGGGATCCTAAGCTCCCGAAAATGAGCCGACCTTCTCGCCGCGTACTTGCAGCGGTATCGAAAGGGGAGCGTTTCTTTTTTTCTGCACCTCTCTTTTCGATTTTTTCCTTCGTCGTCGTCGTAAATCAAAATGCGGCGGTGACGCCATCGAAAAGTCGAATCGGATTAATTCGCTCATGTCGGATCGCGCGTCAAGGCTTTGACCATTTTTGGGCAAACGGAAAGAAGGTGTTTGTGTTATCAACTGGTTTGCTTGGTTCTGGCGGTAAATCAAAACTTAATCCAACGTCTTCCGATGACGGAAAGATTTAGTGTAGGACGAAGGATCGGCTTTGTTTGAATACTCCCGTCGAAATAAGGACTATTTTTTCTGAATACCCGGAGAAGTCACGATTAGTGATTGAGAGGCTTGCTTGTATAAGCTTTAAGTTTTCAGTAGATAGAGGATTATCATTTCATGAATATTTCTCGGAGGTTATGTACGAATGGTATTTTCCAAGTCCAACTCAAGTATTGAAAAATATTTTAAAATTAATAAAATGAACGTACGTCGGTGGTAATTTCAAAAGGGAAAATGCAAATTATTTTCAAAGAATATATTTTTGATAAGAACAACGTGACCTCACATATATATCACACAATAACTAATTATCAATATAAAAAAATTCAGTAACCCTTATATGCTTATTAATTATCGGTGTTTGCAAATTGGTTCCCGGCAGGTAAGACATTAAAAGGTAGTATTTAGTGCCTGTTATCAATATACCAATTGGATCCCGGGATTCTTCGATTACTTCAGCAATTATCCGTAAATTGGTTTCCAACACGTAGTTCGGGTATTCCTTAATCTCATACCCAGGAAGGCTTAAGAGGGTTCTTGAGGGTAGAGACGGTGTGTTACTTTTTCTTGTAAATCGTATTAGTTGAGTTGTGGTTTTTGTTTTGCTGTGAGTTCCACTTGTATTATTTTTTGTTTAATTAAAAATTTTTATCATGAATGCCGAAATAATTTTGAGTGAACGTGGAAAACATTTATTAGTGCTTAATAATTATAAGTATGGTTCCCAAAAACTTCTAAGAATGATGAGAAGTGTTGCAAATCATCGTCCTTACATTGGGCGAAGGTGATAATATAATAGTTGCAAAACATATAAAAGAACATGATCACGATGCCGGTGTAAAGAAATTAAATCGTCAAGTTCTTTCTACAAAGGAAATCTGTAGATGACCTATCCGAGAAGTCTGCCAAGATTATTCGCAAGATTCTTCAAGAAAATATACCATCAAGTGTTATAACATAAGATGCGACTTTCGTCAGACGAAGTCTTCACAACGCTCGTAGAAAAAAGAAGACAACTTTGCCGAAAAATCTGGAGGAATTTTGGACTTCTTTTAGACGATAAAACCGTCCAAACCAACAAAGGTGAAAATTTTTTGCTTACCAATAACAGAGTTGCACAGACAATTGTATTTTCATGTATGTCTAATATATTTATCATATATTATTATCTAGATTTAATAGTTTCAGTACATTTTTTTACCGTCAAAACTGTTGTTCTACACATACTCACATATTTCTAATAAAACTATAGAACCTATCTGATTGTGTTTATTTTTTTGTGTTTTTGAAAAAAATTGGTACTTATGAAATTCGCTGTGGTCCTTTTAGCTACCGTCTTGATTATTTCTTTTCATACCTCTATCACTCAAGGAACCAATTTACACATAAGCTGAGGTAAGTGAAAAATGTTAGGAACCGATTTACACTTAAAGATCAGGTAAACCAAAAATTGGGGAACCAACTGGTATGCTATTTTTGACCCTCATTACTTGAGAACTAACTTACGTGTACCCATTAATTATAGTTTAATACAAAATCAACATCAGCCATTACTGAATAAGCTTAAAAGTTGAACACCTCTCTTTCGTTCAACCAAACTTTAGCCAGCTGCTTTTGTTAAATTATTTATCGGCAGATTTTGTAACTTTTTAAAGTGCTTATCGTCACTGCTTTTCAAATGTGATAAAATTGCTGAGCAAAACTCGTCATGATTGATACGAATTTAGTAATCAGACTTCAAATCAAATTTATAGACATTCGATTTCAGACTTTAGTCGATATGTCACCATATGCCACCAAAGGCGTCATGTGTTACTCAAATAATCAAAATCGATAGCATTTGAATACCATACAAAAATGCTGTCAGCAATAAGCACCCTCGCCATTTCATATAACTCGTTGGTAGATGTGATAAGTTCTTTAACAATCAGCCGGTACACATTATTTGAGGCTAAACTGTGCTAGATTTGTGGAAAAATCTAATCAAATCTGAATTTGAGCACCTTAATTTGACTTTTTAAATCGCTTTAGTTAGTCCTTTGGCAGTCGTATTTTTTAATTTTTTTCTGTAATTGTATTGAATATATTTTGTACAAGTGTCTTAGTAAATATTATCCCTATATGGTTGCGATTCCAGTAGATAGCATGTGTCATGTATATCACCCAAAACTTATATATAAATAAATATTTTTGTGAAATTCTATTGTTCACGGATTAATCCGAGAGGTGTTTATAGCTTTCGCGCATCATGATTAGGTGTTGACGATCCGGCCGTCTTCATAACACTCTCACATCTCGCGTACGACATACGTACACAACAGGAAGTGGTTATATTATAACACCGCCCCGGGTGTTAATTTCTTCGGACGCTGTTACTCTACGGCTACCGGTGTTCGAATGTCGCAATTTATTTGATTTTAATGTCATTTTTATCGGAGCTAAAAGAATCACACGTGGGTATAATGAGGCTATGATTTATCGCGGCCGATATAAATATAGATTAATTCCTCGCGGATTTTCGCGGAAGTGCTCGCCTTTATTGTGTTCGATTAACTGGACTCGACGTTATTTATAGGGACAGATTCTACACGGCTAGATCAGTAATTAGGTAAAAATTATAGCGGCGATAAAAGAGTGACGAAGGTATCCTTATAATTACCCTTAATAAACTTACTGTATGTGAGCGATCATTTGAAAATTAATTCTTAAATCGTCATTAAAAATATAAAAACGAAACAAAACACGAGCTTTTCTCGACTGACATCAATTAAAATACGGTAATGAGTCATGCCAGTTTAATTAATTCAACATTTTTCTTTTTCTTTTAAATCCTATTTAACCTGTATTTTGGTATTTCGCCCACGCGCTCTCCTCTCTTCCTCTCCCGCTCTTTCGCCGGATCATTAAAAATCCATCATCGATACCATTGTTTAACGACAAAACGGGCCCGAAAGGAACAAAAAACTTAACCGGTAACGGTTTTAAATTATACGAGCATTGTCTCGGACTTCGTTAATAACCATAACGGCACACGGATTAGTCGTTTGTTTGATGAGAAACCCGATTCCGGTTACGACGTGTGTACTACGTAGGTATTACACATGTTGCAAAAGTCCCGAAAATGCCGTCAAAACAGAGAGAACACGGCATAAATTTTTATTTCAGGATTAAGTCGTTTTGGTTACTTATTAGAACCAACAGTTGTATGATATTTGTCTGAAATTGTATAATTTAAGGTAAATTAATTGTATGAAATTTACTCTATATAGGTAGATTAGAAGACGCTATACAAATTACAATACCGTAGCTGCTTCGATCAATAGTTCAGAAGATGAAAGCTCTTCATAATTGGCATCTTTATTTAAAAATATTTCATGACTATAGACTATATACTATAGATAATTTCCTGTAATATCTAGTTAGTTTTCCTTCAGTTATCGTGCTAATGTAGTGGCAAGCTCTGTTTAAAACCAATTTTGACAGTAAATCTTTCTTTGAGTTCTAGGCAACAGGATCAATTGAAATTGACCAAATGTTCCAATTGTTGTTCTTTATTAAACCTTTTATTTGGTTTACAACCTGAACTTTTTGAATACCCTTAGTCTATAATTATTGGAAGATATTACTTATTTAATTACATGATAACTTTTGACAAATTAGTAATTTCCTACATAACTTCGTCTGTTATTAAATCCTGCTTTGTCAGTTGCAAACAGCTATTTTGCAGATGACTGACGTTAAGAAAGAGTAATTATACAATGACATTAAATAAAAAGTTATGGCGATTATATACTATTCTATAGTAGTGTAGTGTAGACCAATATCATATAATAATCAGTATTTTTGGCAAAATCAGTCAGTCAGTTTTTGACATCAGTAACAAAAGTACAAATACGTTAAGAATATTTTTAATATTCTGCTTTCAAGGGCAGTTAAAAAAATCGTCCAGATTCTTTAGAACAAATCGGGCTTCTTAACTCTTTCATTTCACATTTCATCAAAAGCAGTCTGAATTAGCACTTTATTAGGATTATTTTAAAACCTACCGTTCTAGATTGTATTAAAAATTATGCTTTCAAGAAAAGTAAAGAACTTGTCTAAATTCTTTAAAAGAATTGGGAACATTGGGACATATTATGTAGACTATTTCAGGATTCCTGATGGATTTACTGAGATTTCAGCAAAAACACCTTCAAGTCTGGCAAGATACTTTAGGTATCCTACTATTTAAAGAAAGTGGTATCACTCTTTAAAAATTAATTGGAACAAATTGGGTAGCTCTATTTATTCATTTCACTTTTGAGCGAACACAATCAAGATTCTATTCTTTTAGATTCCTTAAATGCTTCCGTTCTACAAATTAACGTATTACTGTCACAATTCCGAAGCAAATTGGTGAAACTTCAACAAAAACACCATATGTACCTTAGCGTGTTAGATATTTTGCTTTCTTGAACAGTTATAAACTTGTTTAGGTTACTTAGTAAAAATTGGGCTCCATTACTTATTCATTTCACATTTCACCGAATAAATCTAGTTTGGCAATTTTTTATGTTTCTTTTGAAAAGTTTTCATTCTGCAGATTACCCTATAATAGGACTCTTGACAAAAGTATTTAAACTTCAGCAAAAGCAATATGGAGATATTCTGCCTACTAGAACAGTTAGGAACCTTTTAAAACTCTTTAGGAAAAATTGGACATTTTCTACCAAAACAACCTAGGTTTTTAGTTTCTTGAAATAGATTAAAAATTTGTATTATCGCTACTATCCCATACCTCTCAGAATTCTTGATAAACTTACTAAAACTTCAGCAACTTTATAAAAATATTTTAGATATCCTACCCAATAGAACATTTGGAAACTCGTCTAGATTCAGAAGCAATAAGGCACTTTTACTTACTTAATCCAAAAGGTTTTTTTAAAATCATCTTTATTAAAATTTTTAGAATCCCTTCATATTTTTCTTCTACATTCCTTCTGTTCTCTAACTATCTATAACTCTTAGGAATCAAACTAAAACCAAGCAATAGAGCAAGAAGAAAATACTGCAATATGTACAGTCGCTTAAACAAAACTTGTTTAGGTGCTCCATACCTCTGCTCATTCATGTAATATAAAAAATGGAGAAAACTTTAATCAGTGTGAAACAATGTGTCGAAATTGTGATCATAAACACTACCAAGGCAAAACATAGGACCGTCCTCAGTAACAGTGTAATAAGTACAATCACAATGACAATGTGGAGAAATTCACACACATATTTCCAATCAGGGTTATTAATACGGCAAGCAGCTTACTATTTACGTGGAAGAAATGGCGATTTTAACCTATACACTATACCTGATTAATATCGATTTGGTCATTTCGCTCAATCTCATGACCGGTCTAAGGAGCGGTTTCACCAAATATCAGGTCGTAATTACAAAACAGTCTCATTCTGATGAATTCCGAGAAGGGGCTTGAACTGTTTCAGCATATTTACTACTACATCAAAACGTTACTCTGATTACAAAAGCACATATGAACCAAGATGGATGTCATGAAGCACGACATCAGACTAAGTTTGACGCAGATGAAGAATATGACTAGATTAGTTGACCCTTTCTGGTCATCATCTGACTCGACATAGTGATGAGTTAATGCACTCATTTTAGCTCCGTATTAAATAGGAAATTAGAATCTTCGGTTAAATTTAATGGCTAACCGCTCAATACACGACATTGTCGAAAGTTGGGTCCACGTGATTTTAGAATGTGTGTCGTGACTTAAAGAGGTGAATCTGATGCATCTTAGAATGCCTTCAGATCCTCATTCGAAATCCTGTTATTGGCTGATCTGCTTGATCCGTCTCTGTCCCGAGCCTGCTTTTCCTTTTTGGTCTTGTACGTGGGCACGTATCTTAACACCAGCTGTTGAACGCTTTAATTTCTTTAATATTCAGTGAGATTTCGTTGTATTATCGTACTCGGCATTCCCGAAAAACCGAATACGTAGGAAGATAAAGAGACGCGTTGCCGTCCTGTGAAAGTTCCCGTCGATGGTACCAGGGAAGGGCGGGCTGTACAACCACATATGGAAAAAAGTAGTGAGGTGTAAGTGTTTTAATAAAGAGACACGTTGAATTAATTAGTAGCGGCCTTGGTTTCAAATTGTTTAATCAGTGGAAAGTTTGTTGTTCTGTCATAGTGCTAGTGCGGTTGACACTGGTGAGCTTTGTTTTAAAATTAATGGTTGTTCTAATAAAATTTGTATATCATACGTATCTACTGAGATAACCAATTTAACACAATTTAAAATTTTTGTAACGTAAGAGCATACGATAATACTGTTCAAAATTGTAGTTTTTACTTTCACAACATACATAACTACGACTAAATTCTTGAACTAACCATCTTCGTGGTTCAGAAATATTTTAACAGGTAGTGCGTACGCTTTGCACAAATTTGTCCAATTTTGAAATTTGCAAATAAAAATTGTTGATGTGCAGCTGACGGTGTAAGCCACTTTCCGGAGTAATTTTTAAGGAGATCTCGAATCCGTTCTCAGAATTTTCCCATCGCGGTAGGATTCTGAGAAACTTGAAGGTCAGTACCCGAAAAAAGGGTATCTTGGCTATTTTCCAGGTTAGATATAGGCTGCACAATTTTTGTATTTTTTTTTTATTTAGTACTACACCTCCCTTTGAATACGAACCCCGGATTCCGCACGATGTTTGTTTTAAAAGGTATGGCCATGTTATGGTCATTTTAAGGTACCCTGATGAGATGATATGCATATTCTGTGTTAGACAAACCCCTTTTTATCATACATATTTTAAACGTACACTATTTTTGTATGTCAAATCTGTAACTAAGAAGTTTTCAATATCGCTGATCACGATTCTATGGTGAGATTTCAATAATTGAAAATGACGGATTTAAGATAATGGACGAGATTTTAGAAAATCGACCAATTTATGCCAAATTTAGGATACGGGAGTTCTTGAGTTCGCTGAGCACGATAATATTTCCAAAATTTTTTTGGATTATAGCCACATTTGGTATATGTAGTTTTTTGGAGGGTTTGATCATGAATCTAAATTCACAATCGCGTAACTAATTTTGGTTCACCCTGAATATTGCATTTATTACTACTGTAATGACGGCATTCCTCTATCCACCATCTAGGAAAGTGCCCGATGCAAACCCGGCACGAGTTATTATCTATGCCTTATCTGTCTGTCTTCCTGTCTGTGTATGCGCATCTGAATCTTTATTTGACTACGTTAATGTCTGCGTCAATATACGTCGTGTGTGTTTTAGTATGTCTAGTTAAATTGAACTATGTTTTCTTCTGCAATGAGTAAGTGTTGTGAAGCTTATCGCCTTGCTTGTATTTCGACCATCTTGTGCCAGATCGTCTCTTACTTTGAGTAGATGACTCCTTATGTTGGAGAGATCAGCAATTGTTTGCAGAAATTGTTGTGGATCATTTTTCTGATACCGTCTTTTGAATTTTTTAGTATCCTGACGAAAATGTTCACCTTACTCTTCGCTAACATCACCTATATTTCCAGGAAACCAATTTAAGTGAGAGTCTAAATAGTGCGTCTTTACCATGGTAACTCAATTTCTTAAAGTTCTGTAATATGTCATTAACTAGCGCCTTGTAATTAGCAGATTTATTATTTCCTAAAATGTTCTAGGCAACTTTTATAGAGCTAATCCAGAGTTCTCCTTTAACAGAATCCATCATGTTTTCAAAGTTTTTGGTTTTCATCAATGTTCTAATCTCTGACCCAATCAGTGAGAACTCCAGAAGAAAATTTACTCATATATTTACTGATATAACTGAGTCGTAAAAGTGACTGATGAATTACTGACAGTAACACCAGAGTTGTACTTGGCCTTTATCCTCTTTGAGGTGTAACTTGTTTGGTTACTCATGTGTCACATATCAGTGACACTTTGAGGTACGACTCTAGTGTGCTTAGGCGTACGCCATCTATCAGTGACACTTTAAGATGCAATTCTCATGTCGTGAGTCGTTCGCTGATTACAGGGACACAATGGATTATATTGTTGCTCCTCATGACGAGGAGTACAAATACCAACCTGTTAACGCTAAATTTAAAGTTCAGGGGCTTTCGAGGTACTGATTATGAATCTAAAGTCCAATTTGCACAATTCACGATGACCTATATGGCGCCAATACTAATATGGCGATCTAGAGTCAGATGTGTCAAAATTTAAATGTCGGATGCAACATAGCGGACCAATATATCTACAATGTGAATTCTTATACTGTACATACTCAAAAATGGTATATTCGTATAGTTAGTGACATGAAAGAAAAGTGGAAAGTGCGAATTAGTTTATGACTTATTTACCAATGAACTTAAAGGTGCCTGACAAAATACCTGTTCTCTGGGCGAGTCAAAGCATATCAGTTAAGCCGTGACGAATTATATGCATGATATCCACCAACTGTTTAAATGGCTCGATATAAGTGGGTTGATATCTCTTTTTCAAATTTCAGAGGCGTGCTTCTTACATTTTTCGACATTTTTCTAGACCTATCATTAAATAAACTGTTTTATTCCATTCCCACTGGTACTATCTTTTACTGCGCGCACCTGCGTGTTGTTGACTAGGAACCCGCCCATAAGGCACACCAGTTTTTCTTTGGTGTCATGATTTAGAATTCCAAGAGCGCCCTTTAACAAATTTCATTACTTACAAAACATAGACAGGTAACCTAAGGACCTCGCTTTTTCCGGGTTCCAAGGTTTAGAGTGACTCATCCGTATCTACAGTTTTGGGATGATAACACTCGCTTTCTCCCAAGCTTGTAGGATAAGATTTGTCCTGAAATTTGCTTTCCCTTAACTTTTGATTTTAAGGTTACCTGTCTACATTTTGGAAGTAATAAAATTGAGTTACCCCAGGCTCCTAGTACTACTTATTTCGGTACATAGAATTCAAGAATTCAATATGCAGATATACTAGTTTGCCAGGTAGGATGGGTTATCTTGAATTTTTGAAATTTGACATGAGATTCGTGAAGAGCGACCTGGAAAACCATCGTATACCGAATTTGTCGTCGATCGGTTATATTTAGAAAACTTCATCGATGATAAATTAAATATGGCGGACATGCCACCTAAAATGACTATAACTTTTGAAAGTAAGTAGGGCATCATTCGACAGCTCATTTAATGGGGAAGCGTGTACTAGACGGTGATGGATTGGATAGAAAAAAATTACAAAATTTTGTGCAACTCAAAACTAACGTCAATAGTTTTTTCCGGGCAATTATTCTCAACTAACTCCAAACCCTGCATTGTTGAGCAATGGAAATGACCCCCAACCACCCAACAAATCTTGCACATCTATGTTATTAATTGTTCAATTTATTAATAGTTTGTTACCATTGCAACTTATATTAATTATTAATGAGTCTTTGTAACCAAAACCTAAAAATAAAAGCACGAAGGGTATAACTGATACGAAAAACAAAAAATTACGGTTATAGCATTTGTATCAAGTTAGATTTTCTCTAACAAGCAGGATATCATATTAAAACGCGTTCCTGTATTAATTTCACCCCTGACTGTAGAGTTCCCAAAGGAGTAACAATATTCACCAGTATATCTCCAAATCTATTAGATATCGCGTATTTCTCTATGGCTGCAGATCTTAATGGCAGTTACCTTGTTTCAGGTTGATTGTCAATCGTAAAAATTGATAGCACGCCTGCAGCGTCGAGGCATAGGCGGCGCGGAGCGTCGGCATGGAGGTGGTGGCGGCGGCGGCGTCGCCGTCGTCAAACGGGGGCGTCGCGACGTCGCCGTTTCGGGACCACGACGTGCGCGAGTGGTCGCGCATCGACGGCCTGACGGGGGCCCTGGAGCGCGCCCGCATCGAAACCGACCGGTGGTCGGCCGAAACCCTCGACTCGTCCCATAAGTATGGAAAGGTGAGTCTACAGTGAATAGGAGGGTGAGGGTTTGTGGGTGATATTCAGAAATGTTTCTTAAGATTCTTCTTAAGCGGTTAACGTAAATGGTGAAATGGTCAGATTTTATATTCAGAAACTTTACTTAGGATAAATAAATCTAAATTTAAAATGACTCTAAGTATTTTTTAAGTAATTTAGTAAGTAAGTAATAATAAGTAATAATTTACCTCCCTTAAATATCTCTTATGGTCCAAGAAGTTGAGGTTACGGTTGCTTTAAAACTGTTTTTTAACAGAACACTTTCGATGAATATCGCAGAATCGAGAATCGAGAAGTTTAATGATAATATCGACATTTCGATGCGTTTTCAGGGGTATCCATCGTTCAACATGTACGCGACGGTATATTAGAGAAACACCATTGTTTAAAAAGCGATATAGGTTTACGAAGCAGTGTGTGTTCCCATTTATCTAGAACAATGGAGGAAGTGGAAGACCAAAGAAGAATAACCCCATTAGGAATAACTCCATTAGCGCAAATTTTAATTGCCTCCAGGTATTTTTCTACAGGATGTATGCAGGTAGGAAAATAAATTTGTTTTAATCGGAAACTTATATTATATAGCCATCGCCATAGGATATCGTCATTAAATGACCAGCATCAGCACACGTTAGTAGAATTTTCATAAACAGTTTCCTAACGGTGAAACTGGAAAATGGAACTTTGGGAAGCATTCTTTTAAAGGACTGCAGATATCCTCAAAGGCACTACCGTTCAGCTCAATTTTAAACTCAACAATCGAAAGCGGACTGATTTACAATCGGGCACACAGTAGAACCCAGAATATCGTAGAGAGATGTTTTGTAGTGCTAAAAATGGTTTTCTTGCATCAGGAAAAAAGTTAAAGCGAAACTTACGTACAACGACATAAAACTGTTGCGACATTTTTACTGTACAATATCGCCACAGAGCAGAAAGGAAATAACCCGGAGGAAAATTTTCCTGCAAAAATGATTGAAGTGTCAACTGTAAGAGCATAAGCCATATTTCAGGATCATGCCATAAAGAACGCTTATTTAGCACAGTTTTTTTGTATATTTATTTTTTGTTATATATAAATTAGTAAATTAAATACCTATGATATTATCAGGATAATTATTTGTATAACATGTTTTCCCGTATCCTTTTTCGTAGAAAGCTTGATTTTATTCACCTCAACAGTTTGTTCGTATTGCAACAACTCTGGTGAATAATTTGTTCGGATTTGACTCGCCATTTTATTTCTGATTTTTCAGTTAGTGGCGTCCTGCTTTGTTTTTTCCCATTTGTGTTATTTTCCTTTCTCTGACCTGCCTCCACTTTTGGATAGCTCCTGTTGAGCATATTTTCGGTTTTTTTTTAATTTAAAAAATAATTCGCCTTGAAAAATTATTCACAATAATGTTCAGTTCAATGCTGTTCTTTCCAGTCCTCTGTTGAATTCCTAATCACAGTTATATATGGTAATTAATTATGTAATTAAAACTTACACCAATGAAAACAGCAATGTTAATAGGTATTTTTTTTTAAACATTGCCTTACTTGTAATACATTCCGTTGAGACTAGCGGTGCTATGGTAATAAGGTTCTTCCGTGCTGCTCTCGTCTGAATAGGCCGATGAAATTATATTGTAATGTATTTGACATGTATTAAGAAACCCATGAACTACATTGAACTTGTAAAGGTCATGAGAAAATTGTTCTAAAGGGGTAGTTACTTTCCATTTTCACGTTTGTACTGACCGTATATTTTAATTTTTCATTCACTAGGTGTAGATGATGTATGTGATGAGGAGGATACTTTTGTAATTTACGGATTAATATAAACGCAATCACGAACATCAAGTTAGCAACCAATGGTTTAATGATGCTTGTATTCTGAAATCACATGGTTTCTATAGGATTTTTCATGGAATTAATAGTAAAATATTGTGTAGTGGAGTGGAGTGGAGTGTAATGTAGCGTACGCTGAAATGTCCACTGTCTCTTGAAAACGACACGTGCAACACAATTAATTCTGACGTCACATCATTATCATCGTCATCACACAGGCTCACGGGTCCCACATTCGTAGCCATTTGTTTTGCGCCACTTGTATCCAGTTCAGTTTAATTAGTTATATTCGAAGTACAGCGCATAATATTATTTAATAATGTGACACCTCAGTAAATAAGTTTGTCGGTGATAAACATGTTCATACGTCATCGATACTTGGGTGAAAAATAATAGATAATATGGTGGTACATAGGTATAGTTTGTTTTATTTAAGAAATGAAGAAAGACCAAAATCTTCAAAATCGGTTTCGGGATTTCGGTATATGGGAGATTTAGACGAAATCGCATGAAAAATGTCATGAAAATTCGTTGAAAATTCGTGTGAGAGAGAGAAATCCCCACGCCTGATAATGACCACTAGCTAGTCGAAATCGGTTGCGTTTGCTTGTACGAATAAATAGTTGGTGAAGACTTTGCGTTTCCTTCATTTATTAATCAAATGGCCGACTTCGATCATTTGGACAAGCTTCTCTCTTTGATTTATTCAATATATCTGCAACTCATTGAAAACATGAGAAAATACTCCTGCGTGTCTAGCAAATATCAAATAAACAAACACAATAACTGACATGACGTAGCTAAGTTAATAACAATGCATATTTGAAATAATTTCTTTTTGAACAATTGATCTAGACTCCTTTCGAGGGGCTTCGACTGCCTGATAGGCGAATGTCGATATACCCCAAGTCCTGTTATGCGACCATCGAGTGTTCGCTCTCTGAAATTCGTAAATAATTGGTGTTTTCAAATTCAGGAGTCTGATTCCTGTTGAATCTTCGTTGTAGAAATGTTTAATTTTGGTTTTGATTAACTGATTTTTTTCGAATTGTTATTAGTATTATTATATTAGACAAGCCTTGAATTTACCGCCCAATCACGTTTCAAAATCACATCGACAACATTCAATTAAATACGTCCGAGTAAATACGACAAACGCTCAATAATACTTAACAACCATTAACTTTCGGATATTTATCGATCAATTCCAATTGAAAGAATTTTAATGAACATCGGATTTAATTAGAACAACCTTTTTCGTCAATTGTTTATCTCGAGAATTTATTTTTACGAAGAACGTCGTTAATTAAGAACCGTTTTAATTATGAGATATCGACTTTTTTTCCACCTAAACGGTAAAAGATGATCTTCGCCAGCTATATCGATATATTGGCGTTTATCGAATCAGTCACGGGGTTCGACCGGATAAATACCGTTATTAGTGAAACTTCAAGATAGAATACATCTTCAGTATGGCCGTAAATTGTAGGATGCCAAAATACGGTTTGTGAAAATTAAGATAAACTGACAGGAAGTTTGGGAAAAAATATGACACGGTTAGGGTAAAGGTTTACGAGCGCCTCAAGAATTAGGTTACATGTTGTTTAGTAATTATTCATTAATACATACTTATTAACATTACTTTTGCATTAATTTATTATTTATAGTGTACTTGAAATAGACTGAGCATATATTAATGCTTCTTTCATTCATAAAAATGCCTCTAGAGAACATCATCAACATTTTATTACAACTTTATTTTACCATCTTCTGTAAAGATTGAACTAATAATCTTATTTATCTGCCACAGTATAACTAATTTTAATTATTTTGACAACCAGAAAAATATGTGATAATAAGTAATACTCAGCTTGTTATAACTCTTGGCTATTATTATTTCCGAAGTTAATCAACCTAGTCACTCACAAATGCATTAATATTTATTAATATTTTTATAAAATAGAGTAATCCTATCAGAAAACTTAATTTAGCCCTGAGACTCCGATGAATTCATACAGATTTTATATACATATATAATGACATGCGAAATTCACAGTAGTCCAAATAGATTGATGAACCGTGTGACACTTTTAACACTTCGCTGATTACTCATCACTTTTCAATTTGACTGAATACTAAAGGGTATATCGAAGAATCACACACGTATCGATAATTTTGGTCAATATTCTGTCAGTTACGACTGTACTTTCTACAATGACGATCTTTTCTCAATATAAGTGATTGTACTCAATAATAAAATAACGCTAATAATAAATTATTTACACCATTTTACGAAAGATGTACTTATATTAATTTAATTAAGAACAGATACGATTGCTTTAATTGAAACAACAGTGTGACATTGAGTCATATAATTTTATTTCCATATGAGACAGACAAGAAACATAAACATCAAATTCAAATAAATTTATATTTTATAACTGCTTGATATAATAGAATGTTTTTTCTATAAGTAAATCTTTGATCAATATTTTCAACGATCTTTTTAAATATATTTAGGTAATTTAATTGGTAATTTATTTAATGTTTTCGTAACCAGATAATTTTGTCCATCTGGTGATTTGCCCAGTCTTCTATATGGAGCATAGGTACTATTTTTGTTTCGGGTATAGTGCTGATTAGTGCAATCGAATTGTATAAAAGAACAATCATATATGTTTGTTTGAACATCGATATAACCTAACATCAGCGAAAGAGGGACTACCCTGGGCTCCAAAGGTATTGAAAACCTGTATTATTGTTTAAATTATTTTAATATATAAATGTGTCATTAAACTTTTTGTGGAAAAATGTTTATTAAACGATTCAAAAATAAAAATAAAGTTGCTGTTTTGAGCTATAACGAAAACTATTGATTTTTCAGTTCATTCGGTACATTCGAATATCATGTGTTTTGAAAATATCTACAAAAAGATTCTAGATGCAGTAAATCGAAATTATTTATCTGCTTCCCAAAAACAACTTTTGATTGTTAAAAACGAATAGAAAAACACATCGCGCATACATAATATTTCCGTAATAGAAGGTTCAGTGGTACAAGGTAATCCCTCAAAATGTCAAGTTGAAATATAGTATAGTAGTAATATAGTTTAGTAGTCAATAGTTTTGCACAACAATATCGTTAACTGACATAAGCCGCATTTTATAATGCAAATTCCCAGCTTATGAGAGGTCATACAGCAAGCTGCCCTCCGGTGCTATCAAGCTTACGACTCATATTTGAATCTTATGAAACAGCACTTCAAAAAAACGTTCTAAACGAATAGAATATCGCTTCGACACAATTAAATGCCACTAAAGAGGCTGGATTATTGATATTTCACATTGTGAGCTTTCGAAAATCTTGGTACGACCAATGGAAGTTCTAGTGGAAAGCTTTGAATTAACCCGGCCTTAAATGCAAGTAAAACCTCTTTTTTGTTCCTGTTATTGAGTAACTCATGCAGAAATTGTTAATACGGTTTCTTCCATGCAATTACAATTTCCATAAACTTTCTAGTTTCAATTTTAACATATTTTAGCCTTTCAAAATTCTAAAGGAATTTCTGGAGGTTTCTTGCCATGATTTGCACTTTCAGTTGTGTAAAATTCTAAAGAGAAATCTTCTAGAACCTGTCTGAGATATAGACAGAGACAAGACATAATAAATTTACTAAATCACGGTGGTAACTTAACCTATTATATAAGATCGTATTGACTACCGTTTGGATGGTTATTCTAAAGGTAAAATAAATTGCTTTAGCTACGCCCAAAAAATTCCTTTTGTTATTTTTAGTGGTAGACATAAGAGCAATCTAGCTCAAGCAAGCAATTACGGAAGCGGTTACGGTGGAGTTATTAATGCGAAGCGGTCAGAGAACGAGGCAAGCGATATAGACAGCAAATGCATTTAAGGAGGTTTCCTCTAATCATTTTCACCGTTCACCTCCTTGTAGTAGTCACCACTCATATTTTCAGATTTAAATATTAATAAACTATTAGGTATGTAAGCCTATTCGCTTTTACAAATATAAACGACTTCCCTTCCCATTTACGCAAAGTTCTTGAGTAGACCCGTGTATCTATCGGTATCGTTTCATGTGGTTATTTATTTTTCTTCATATTGCCTGATATTTGTTATATATTTTTATATTATCTTTCATGTTAGCACTTTTCTAGCTGCCGTTTTTTCCATCTGCAAAAATATGTTTAATTAATAATAATTTGTAAACATAAATAATAACAATAAATATATATTCCAATATTAGTGAATACACACGTTCAGTTTTATAATTATTTTGAATATTTTCACGTTGAAAACCTCCTATATTTTCTTTCACTCCTTTAACTTTTGAGCCCAGTTTTGGTTTGCTTGGAGTTTGAAATATTTCCCCATTTTGTCCAAATTTACTACCTTCCAGTCTAATCTTGGCGATAGTAGCATTAGATGTGTTGAAAACTTCATAAATGCATTGCGTCACTTGTATTAATGGAATCGTCACACCATTTTCAGCCTCCTCGTCCATATATTAGATAAGTTTGAACACTAATTCTCGACATTGGTCGAACATAACCATGACGCAACTGAAAAGAAATCATATTGCTGTTGTCTAATTGTTAACTAAATGTATAGCATAATATGGATATGGCACTGTAATGTACCTACCTATGTCAAGCAAAGTAGATGAAGAGAATAGGATAAAGCGCGTGTAACTCGAAAAGGGAAAGGTATGCATGGAGAGGTAAACAAAACTATAGGGTTCGCTACTCCAACATAGAACGCAAAAAACTATTTAGAATCTATGTCCTGAGGCGTAGAATACAAAAAAGTGTATTGTTCAATTTTGCCATAGGCTCAGTGTAATGAACGCTAGAATGTGATGATTCGGAAACGTCACAAAGCAGGAATTCCACAAACATCCACGTTCAAAAGCGTTTAGTGGCAACAGCTATACGATAAATGTTTTATGTCTTTGAGGGCGTAGCATGCACTAATCTGGGCGGAGCGAACGTACATTCGTTCCCGAGTTGATGCTATTTTGGGTAGAGACAACCTCTAAAATTCAAGTTCCATTGGAGACTTTAACGCAAGGTTAGAAAGGGTACCTTTAGTATGACAAATTATTTTAAATTAAGTCACGTCTAATTTGAATACTCTCCACATATAGGCCACTTTCTTTATGATATAATAAATTAAAAAATTATATAATTATGTAATCTTGTATTTAACATCAATACCATTTTGATATTAGAAACAACATGTCGCTCAAATTGTTCTTAAATTTGAGAACTTGTTCTGCACCTCAAAGAATAGATTGAGGCGCCTTCAGTCTCGATCAGATCACTAACTCAAATTGAGGGTCGGTGGCTTGTCTGAATTATATATTATTACCACTCCAGTATATCGTTTGTTTTTAAAGACCGTTCCCGCATATCGTTTTTGTTGTATCTCGCATTATAAAGCGACTTCACCTTCCTGATATAAATCGATCGAAAACACAATGATTTCGCGTCGATACTGTACCAGGCTAACTGTCGATTTCTCCATCTCACTCTCTCCACCTTCTACTTGTACATGCAACGCGACCTTTTGCAAACATAAAATTTTCAATTATTATTGCGAAAACATCGGCTGTCATTTGCTGTACGCCAAGCTGAGCGTATAATAATAATGAAGTGCTCCAGATTGTTACGATATTGCTTTCTTAACCGAGTAACCCTCCAAGGCGTTCTATCTCTGTCTAACGTAGAATAAATGTGTAAGGAGGATCGCAGTGCCGGCTTACGGAATATTTAATTCGCTTAGGTATTTCCATTTTACGACAGTTCGAGATGATTATAACAGGTAGTAGGCTTCGTCTAAATTCGTACCAAAGTTATTTCATACAAAATTTTTGACACCTCTCATGTTTCCGTCACAATTCCTAGGGCTCTCCAATAGGTTTCTGTCCTGTCGCATCCAACGAGGCTTTAAAATTTTTATTTATAACTTTGATGTGAGTTTTTAGAACCTTCAAACGATTGACGAGGTGTTATTAAATTTTAAACATCGTCAGGGTTCAAGGTGCAGCGACCATTGGTTTATTGCAAGGTCCTCAAATACTTGGGAAACTCTTTATTAAAATGGTGAATTTAAGAAGAGGTTCCTTATAACCTTTATTATTTATGACGGTGGTAATTTTGTATCCGTAGTTTCGAAGATGTTTTTAGCCAAATTCGTAAAATTGTTAAAATTAGTTAGCACTTATGACTCACTATTAAACGACATATTTTATTAACGATGAATATTTTGTTGTACATATATTGAAAGTTCATATTCTTCACGACAAATATATTAACATAACATTCATTACTTTATACTTCATAATATAACATTACTTGTAAGTTTTCATTTGCACATAACACATTTCTATATTCAATAAATAAGTTTACCCCAAACTGTGTATTTTCATATTTGAGGTCCAATTCAAATAGTCGATCAACATCACTATATCAACAAGTAATGGTTAAAAACAAAATTGACATTTTTCCGTGGTCGAACCGTGTTACAAATAGTTAGCGACGTTTATATAGAATAACTTTCCATTTGGTCCGCAAAAGTCGTCTCCTGTAACCCAAACGCCAAAAAATCAGCATCACATTAGTTGAGTTTGGCACGTAAACGTAAAAAAATTTTGACCTTCCCTCGATCCGGTTCTGTCCGTCGGTTCGCGAGGCTTTATCCGCTAATTACAATTAAGAGCTGCAGTTCGCGACGTAATGTTACTTTACGGAGTCGAAGTGGTACGAGAGAGAGGTGTACATGTGTGTTAAGTGTGATCGTTTGGCGTTTCCTCGTGCGGAATAAAAGTACACGTGTTTATGGACAGTAGAGCCTCCAGGTAAATCCAGGGCGCTGTATTGTAGCTCCAGAGGGTTCAGGGGGTTCTTAATTTCCAAACTAACCTTTGCACCGTTTACAGGTAACTACTTAATATCGTTGAAACTTATTGTGTGTTTGGCGCATGAATTAAAGATTCATGAGAATTTAAGAGGTTCAATTTTATCCAAAATTTGTACTGCTGTAGTCCAATAATGTCCTCAGAACTTCTAAATTATAACTAAAGCATGTTGCCTTTAATTATGGGTTTGTTGAAACATTGCCAAATTTCCAAGGTGCTTCACAAGCTATCGGAAACGTGTTAGGTCCCAAGGTACTCCTAGAGGACTCCCAGAACTCTCTAACCTTTCATGGGGAGGTCGGTGGTTGTCCAAAATTTTTGAAATCTTCTGATAGGTTTTTAAGTTTTATGAAAGTTTGCTACATTAAAAAATTTTGCTTGTTATTCCTTAAAGCACTCTGGAACATTTGGAAAATATCTAAATGCTGACAACGTCTCCTGTCATGTGGTATACAACAATGATAAAGATTATTGAGGGCCTTCTGAACTGTTTGTGAAATTTCACGAACTTCCAAAGTCTAATGGTTCAAGTGTTGGTCATATAAGGTTTCCAAAAGTGTTAAAAATTTTCTGGAATATTATCAAGTCTCCAGATCCTGATTAGACACATTTTAAAAAGCTTTGAAAACCTGGTGTTAAGTCCTTAAACCGTCTGAAGGCATTAAAAGTTTCCTAGTGGTTTCCAGAAGAACCGATAAAGTTGTAAACTTCTATATAGCTTCGATTGGCTTTATTATACTCTTAGAGTTAGAAACATACTTAAAAAATTGGTTTTGTAATTTCTAGCGGAGACGTACTAACACTTTGGGTATTCTTGGTGAGTTCCCTAGACGCTCACAATTATTCTGAAAGGTCGTAGAATCTCCAAAATTCTTCAGGAAATTCTAACTTTTTTTAAAATATTTGATAAGTTTAAAGTTTCATACCACTTTGCTAAATTTAATAAAATAAGTGGAAAAACTTGGTAGCTTTAAAAAGAATAAGTTATCTAAAATTTCTAAAGCTGTGCTCAATTAAAAAAATCAGCCGGCTGGTTGATCTACAAACTCATTAGTATATTTGAAAATTCACTAGAAATTGATAAGGTATCCACTATTGGTATTGCTAAGGTAAAAAATGGTGAAGATTCATAATAACTTTTCAGTACGGTTCGTGAAACTTCCCTAAACTTGAAGTCCCCTAGTGGTCCTAAAATTTTTGAGTACTATCAAAAATGTTCTGGTATGTTATCGAGTGTTCAGATTGTAATTAGAAAAAATTGGAGAAGATGTGAAAATTTCATAAAAATTACTTAAAATTTCGGATAGTTTTGAAAAATTATCTATTGGTCAAAAGGCCTAAATAGAAGTTCAAAGTTTGCAAAATGTACTTTTTAGGTACCTTATTAATCAGAAGCTACAAAACTTCCACATTCCTTTAATCGTTCCTCGAATTTCACAAATGTCCTGAATTCGGAGCTCAATTCAATGAATCTTTTCATTCGCCAGAAAAATAAAATCTCAGTACGTGGAAAAATCCCTGGTACTCACAAAAAAGTTGCGATTGTCGCATATATACATATCGGTGTGCGCCCTTTAATTGATAGAAGGTGTTAGTCAAAATTTATGTCGCAACGCCATCGCTAACAACACGCTCACACGAAGAAATAAAACCATGCACGCAGGCACGTGGAACACCTTAGAGTATCGGTTTCTAAGGAATCCGCCTACGGCCCATCTGCCTACTTGTCTTTGTCTATTCCCAAACTATGCATAATTCATTTCTCCGGGCGAGGAGATGAGCACGCCTCGACTTACATACGTGCACACCCTCTGCTTCGAATGGATTTCACAAAAGGAGATTTTTCAACTCAAATTAGAGGGAAATGTTTAGGCATAGGAGGTTTGTTCGAGGATTGACGGTGAAGCCCAAAGTTGATTTGACTCCCTTGACTTTCATTGTTCTCAAAGTAAATCCTTCCGATCGATACGGAGGTGACGCACAAGAAAAGGAAAGAAACAAGAACAATGGCCACTAGTCCGGGGTTCAACGATTCCTTAATTTCTGCTTATCCGGACCGAAATCTCTCAGATCGACACATCCTTTGCGATTCGATGGAAGAAATAAACGTCATACACGTTTTCTCGATGCGCCACACGAACAAAATAAGACGGCAGAGAGGAAGTAACTATTGTGTATTGTCAAGAATTTTTACAGCAACCGATGGATCAGAGTCCCCAAGGTTTTGGTATCTGTAAGTTACTGAATAAACTGATGTATATTTCTATAGAAAAAGTGTGGCGTTAGGTTCAGCGCCCACAAATCGCAAAAAACAGAATTACCTCCAGATAGGGGATTAAAAGGTTGCCTTTAACCTACATTCCCTTCGCATTCCAGAAGAATATTCTGATTCCATTCCAGAAATAGAATGGATTTGACGTCTCACCGGCTTTTCTATGTTGTTGGCTTCTTTCCCACA
The DNA here is from genome assembly GCA_963576515.1 of Cryptocephalus primarius. Lineage (NCBI taxonomy): Eukaryota > Metazoa > Arthropoda > Insecta > Coleoptera > Chrysomelidae > Cryptocephalus > Cryptocephalus primarius. Next base: position 6,595,090 of record OY754938.1, on the reverse strand, counting down.
AATTTTCCAATATATATTGTGACATAAGTATTTAGTGGATACAACAGACTTAAAAAAAATGGAAAATTTTTCTTAGTCCCTATTTTAAATGAATTACAAATATATATGAATTTTACAAATTAAATGTTACACGTCAGACGTCTGAGATTCTAATCCTACTGCATTATCCCGGGAGTTCCTACATGTAGTCTTCTTAGTGCTGACCTAAGGGACTCCATGCTTCTTAAATGGTGTTTTTGTTCTGGGTTGATATTATTGCTCCACTAAAGATTGGCGGTCCGAGCTCCTTTAGATCGGAAGTTGAAGGTCTTCTAATCCCAGGGCTGCAGTGGATTCTTGTCGCTGGGAATTGTAAATTTTTTATTGATTGTATTTTGTCTAGGTTCGATTTAACATCTTGGAAGGTTATAGTGTTGCCTAAATATGCAACTTCTTTACAAACAAACTCTGATTTGTCTAGTTTAATTTAGTTGTAGTCATTTATTCAAGATTTAGTTTTGCCATAGTGTTAAGTGATTGTGGATTTTGAGGACTGATGGATGGATTTCGTTCTTTGTAGTTGAGGATTGGAGATGTCAGTAACGTTCAAATTTTCGAGAGTGTAAATTATGTTATCTGAATCTTCGCGAGACATCAAATAATTGTTTTATGTATCTTTTATGACCTATATTAGAAGTATGGCGAGGTTTTGCAATTCTTCGTTTCTGCTAATTTCCTATAAGGTTTTCTTGCAAATTCGGGCGATGTGGTCCCAAATTTCGTTTCTGCTTATCTTCTATGAAGTCCAATGGCGGTTAGTCCAAGGCGATGCTTGTCCTAGTTATTCATGGTCCTTGCAGATCCAGGCGATGTTTTCCAAAATCTCGTTGCTTTGATTCGGGATATTTCTCTTCTGAAAAATCCTCTCCTGACTGCGCATGTTACGTTTTAGTCGGCTTAATAGATTTTGTAAAAATAATTGAATACTTTTATTCAACACTACTTTAAATGAATTATACAAGTTAGATGACGCGCCCGACGTCTGAGATTCTAATCTTTCTGCGTTGTCACGGGGATTTCCATTTATAATTTTCTTAGTGCTGACCTAAGGGATTCGCTCCTTTTTGAATGGCGTCTCTGTCCTGAGTTGACAAAACTCATGCCATACATTTATCATGTACGGTTCTTGTTATTTTCAAAATAAAAAAATTTAAAAATAATTTTTAAAAATTTACTGCAACTCTGATACTCAGTCAGCCATACTAAGTCATACTCATCATTTTCGAAAATTCTAAGAAAAAACACTGTATTTTAGTTGAAGTTTTATATGGATATTATTTAAGCACGTTTAGGACGACACGTGAATTTTCTGAATTATGATACGTAATTTGGTTACCTTCTTGCATGTAAATTTTTGCCTTATAGTTTTCACTGACACGGTGCCGTCGTATTATCCCATCATCGGAAATAGAAGCTTTTGCAAGACAAGATGCAAGTTTAAAATAAAAGAGATACCAAATGTTCACTCAAATACAATTTAAGCATAAGGGCCGTCGTTAAAGCAGGAATTCTGAATGGACATTAAATAATAATTTAACAAATTCCTTAACCACTTATTCGTTCTAAAAGTACAGTGGGCCGAATTTTGGTGTTTCTACTGCACTTTGTGCAAAGGGGCAGGTGGTTGGTGGCGGAGCTGACATCCTCAGATTTAACGATTTGATTATATTATAGAATAAGTTCTTGTGGAAATGTTAACTACTACGTATATTTTTATTATATAGTCAAGTGCGTATATGATACATAAAATTGCTTCGTATTTTTCGCAACTCAACGCCGTGTCTCAAAAGCATGTATTTGTTATGAAAAGAAGAAACAAGAGGATCAAAATTCAATAAACGTCAAAAGCAACTAATTCAAAATAATGAATGTAAAAGAACTAACCACTCCTTCTTAAATATAACGAAACTTCCCATAACAATTATTTGTCTATGTCTGCTTCATGTCAATCAACACGTCTATAATATACCTATATTGTAGTTCATGCGACCTCTAACCTCTAAAATTCCGAAGCTGAGACGTACCTACTCTACTTCTCTCGTCTTCGAGATTCGAGGTTACGTGTTAGTTCGCTCTGAATTTATTGTCTGATATTTCGACGGCGGAAAACCGCGAGACGCCTCGCCATACGTATAATCTGTATCGTGCATCTCATGAAATGAGGAAAAATTACCGGCGGCACACGCTCGAGACGTCGTTATTAGATGCGGTGAAAGTTCTTTCTCTCTATTCGAGGCATTCATTTCGTGCATCTCAGTTTGCCGCTCTTTCCAGGCAAAACGGTATCTGATCGAGGAAGGGCCGGGATTCGACCTAGCTTTTTTCAAATTTGAATAAAGTAAGAACCCAAGTAGGGGGGGGTTGAATACCCCATGGTCTATTAGAGGCTGAGATACAGGGAACAATAAACATTTTCTCGTTATAAGTTGGCGATATGAAACAGACCTTCATAAACTAGAACCGATTCAAATCGAAATTCAAAAAATTAGAAGTTAAGGATGGTATTTGAAAATATATGCATTTTTAATTCAACTAATTTTTCTGTTGATTTAAGATTGAGCGATTAGAAGCACTAAAATATATTAATAAAATAGCTACGTGTGAGTTGATCCTTAGGTAATCGAAATTTACATATACATGATATACAGATATAAGTAATGAGATAGTAGCTAAAGATAAGAATAAAAAATTCCTCTTTTTTTACGATATATTAATTACAATTAATGTGCGATATTTAGTACACTTTTGTTCGAATCACAATATTCAGAAAACATAACATATAAAAAGATCTAATAATCCATTTAAGGTTTTTTTCCATTGAAATCTAGAAAACAAACCTAGCAATCAATATTTAAATTTTTTTTACTAGACAGATTCTGTGACATTTATAGTGTGTATACGAAGAAAATCATGGAAATTTTTTTTCAAAAATACAGGAGGTTTAACAAATAGAATAGAGAAATTGCTCCATTCTGTGCTATAAACCCAGCTTCGGCGACTTGAAAATAAAATTGATAAACACTATTTTTGTTGGGATACCTCGCACAGTTATTTTTACCTAGTTACAGGAAATCCTTAATTTGCATTCCTCAAGGAAACCGATCATCGATTATTTCTAATAAATAATTGTAACGTTGATAAATTATTTAATTTTTCCAATATCTTAAGTTTTCAAAGAAAAAGAACTCTTTATAATTTTTTTCTGTATGAAAATCATTATATAAATACACTATAAGTAACAATGGCACTTATAGATACAAATATTCCCCAAGGAATAAATACAGTAAATTACACAATTACACAATAAATACATGTTATAAATATATATTATATGTTCTTCCAATTTGCTGGAAAATTTTTACCGATTAGTAAATTTTCTCTCAAGTGAATTTCAATATGTTAAATTATTATGGTAAATACAGCGAATCTCGATAATTCGAATAACCGATAATTCGAATTTTCAATAATTCTAATAGGTTTCTCGGTTTTGGCGTGTCTATTATGCTTTCAATGTTAAATGACTTCGATAATCCAAAATTTCGATAATCCGAATTTTTCAATAATTCTAAGTGAATCAACATTCCCGAGATAATATTTTTGATCGAATACATTAATCGAAATTTTCGCAATCAAGTAAATTCACCAAATGACCCACTGACCCATATTTCTCTCGTTATCTCCCAAACGCTAAGGGATTCTAGGAAATAAGCGACCAGCTAAATAAGTGACTATCACAGAGTTTTGCTTGTATAGTACAGATAAACTGTGTAGTGAAATGAGCGACTAATGAAATAAGCGATTAATTTACCTGTCCATGGGAGATATGTTAAGCTCTTCCTCTAGCACACAAATTTGTATCACATTTTATTCAGGCTGTGTAGTGGTAAATTGATAAAAATTCATCTCAATCAATTAGGCGCATTTAAAGTTAAGCTTAAGGTAGCGTCGTTAGTATTTTTCTTGGTTTTCTTGTTTAGTTTTTTTTCTTCCTATTTTATAAGTGGTATTTACAGAAAGATTCACATATATTTTCACTGTTCCCATTAGTGTCAACTCAATCTCTCAAACAGGAAATAATCGAAGCACTTCGTTAACCTTATTTTTTAGTTTTTTAGGATTTATTTCCTACCAATCATCATAGATATCATTAATTTTCAGGAACGCAAGAGATGCCCACATTTTTATGATAATTCTAAATTGTAGTCCCGCATAAAGCCCACGTCTTAAACTTTTCTTCATAGACACTTTTTCATGTGGAATTAATATCTCTTCACCTCAACTGCTGCGAAACTTTAGCAATGGCAATACTGTTGCGGCTTCAAAATCTACAGTTACTTGTCTTAGTTTCCAGTTAGTTACAGCTTTTGCGTATTAGTTGAAAGACCCTGAGGGTTAATTTCTTTGTTTATTCCGCAACATAGCAAATACCAGTGGATATATATTTTTTCTTCGGACGAGCTTCCATAATCAGACTGGATGGTATAAACCTGTGTAAACTGTTTACTTGAATTTTTAAAAGTTCCTTCATTAAGAAAACTTCACAGGATGCCAACCCCTCCTTTTTCATAGTAAATTTAATGATGTAAGTACCTGTCTGATTTAACTTCTTTTAGAGTATTGTTGTCCACCATAATCTGCCCTACGGAATGTGGCGTCATGATTGTGATGTGGAGGCTCAGATGTGCCGGTACTTCCCGTTTTTTTGTGATGTGGTTTGGTGTGATGGTTTGGCTCGGTGGTGACTCTTCTTTGCCTCTTTGGTGGCCGCCGTTGTCTCGCGTCATATTTCTCTCTTATATAGGGACGAAATCGTGGCAGGTCGCTAGCAGACGTGCTTTTCTCGCTTCTGCCCCTATGCTTCCTTTTCCCCCTTCCTATCCAGACCAGATCCACGCACTTCGAGCTTACCTGCCAAAAATTCTAATTACGGCCCATTACCGGGTCGTGTGCCGAATATTAAGATAATGCACTAACATTAAATCTTCAAGTTAAGTACCTCGATGGAGATAAGGGGTCCATAAAATTCAGGTTTAGAGGGACCCTATCCTCGTGAGTTTTTTCCACTTATCACAGGTGTCAATGTGAAAAGGGTAGATAAAATTACCATGCATGAAATTATTGGCCACCCCCCCCCCCCCACACACACCATTAGTGAAAAAAGTAAAATGGAAGAGTCATCGAGATAAAGTAACTTACTTGTCGGCAAATTTATATTACATCAGATCAGGAGTTGGTAACCAGGGCCACAATTACAGTTAATATTTAGTAACGAAAACGAGTCATTAGATGGCAGTAGCTCCGAATTTTTATTAATCTCCTCGCTATCCTTCATATAGTTATAAATGACATTGATATCATCTTCGCTGATTAAAGCAATTTTTTTCTCCGTAAAGCTTATTGAGTAAAGTGCGATTACAATGGTCTTCAAGTTATTGATTCATCATTTTTTACTTCACTGGGAGTATTAATTTAGAAAGTAAAAGATATGACTTGCACAATCACCCCGAAACAGATCAGGCTGCGGTTATAAACGCAAGAGAGAACACTCGGACCAAATAACTATTGATAATTTTATCATTCCATCTACTAACGTTGTAATGATGTAAGTAACAAGATGGTACAGCTCTTGTTGCGTGGTATAAACTTCACAAACATCATTTCCAAATATCGATTCCCCTCTGGCATGATATCAGATATGTACGCGGATTGTTTGCAACTCCAATTTCGTGGTTACCTTCTACGACCTTCGGTTACATCTGTTACGCATTCGAGATATTCATTATCGGTCAGTGTCGAATTTCCCATTTCCCACGGGACTCCTATCCGAACCTTTAATCTCCCGCAGCCCTCGGACTGTATAATTACCGATATATCCACGAGGAAAATGGTAGCATTGAACCGAGCTGAGACCATCGTGGTCAGCGTACCATCACGCGGACAGCCTTGTGTTAATTACACAAACCGAGAGATTCCCTCACTCGTTTCGGATTTTTATTTTTCAGCTTGACGGAAGACGTTAATGGCCGACCGTGTGTACATGAATATGTACTCTTCGCACGTTCATAAATATTAAATATTGCAGTTGAAGGAAAAAAGGGAGACGTGAAACGGCGAAACTGCGACCAAAACCCGCTCGGCGATCCGAAAGGGACTCGACCAGTTGCACTAAAACCCGTAAAATTTTACATACATACTAAGGAATTGTAAACCGGATTTGTGCAAACTATTTGTTATTCCTGAACAAAATCATTTATGCATATTGCGTATTTTACATATTTTAAGCATTTTTAAAATTATTTGCATATATTTCCCAAAACTTACATGCAGTGTTACCCATTTTTCTTGAGTAATCCTGTAGAGCTTTATTCACTATGCGACTTTGACAGGATATTTTTCACATTTTTTGACTGGAGAAATAGTGCTTTATTCTTACAAAATCCAAGTCCACTAATCAATTTTTAGGACTAAATATACATGAATTCATAACAACGATTTCTTGATTAACAGTCTGTGTATGTGTATTTGTGTGTATAACTTTGTCGCCGAATGTGAATTGTCCAATACTCAAATATGATTTCCATTAATTTTTTTCTAAAAATCAAATATTTTTGCCTGTTTTTGAATTTACTCGTTCAATATTCGGAAAAATTCAATTTCGGAAAAATGCGTTAAATATTCGGGCATCCGTAACAACTGGAATTTAGGAAGTGGGGCCAGCCCAAAATGTTCAACATTGGTTCTAAAAGCTCTCTTTCTATTAGAGTACATAAGTATTGATTAGAGTCTAAGATTCCTTCCATTCTGACCTCAAGATTTTGATTGTATTATTTCAGACGTCTCAAGCGTTCAGTGATTCTGATTATTACATTATTAGTCCAATAATGTCCAACATGGCGTAATTGCTGTGAATAGATTGAGGAAGTCATCGATTTGAAGACCCGGATTAGATTATAGAAATAGTACAAAATTCAGTCCATTCCTATCTAAAATTTTAATTTGATCTAGGAAAGCATCAAACGTTTGTGTCCAAAAATATGTCTAAGGTCTTCAACAGTAAATTACATGAAAGTTGTGATTAATCCGTTGTGGAAAAATCAAAGTTTGAATTTTCAGTCCATTTTGATCTCAAGCTTCTTATTGATTAATAGTAGGAGTTCATGTTAGGTAGTCTCCAATATTCGATCATACTGCTTCAAACACCATTACTGAACCTAGTAGTGAGCTCAAATTTTAACCAATTACTCATTATTCGATGGTTTTCAGGTGGTGGACTCCCTGGCCCGTACAGATCCAGATGGTAGTCTACAACACGCGGCGCATCGTCAATTGGAAATTTTCCACTCGCAGGTACCCGGAGGACGTCTCCAAGTTGTCAAAACACACGCGGTCTCGAAATGGACTTCGAACAAGAAAATCATCGAACAGAAAGATGCCTTTAAGGCAGCCAAGGAGTTCGAGAACTTGCAGGTAAGAAAAAAGTACTTGAGAGTTTAGTAAAGGTTATTCAGCGGTCTGTGACTGTTCGATGGGTTAGAAAATGGCTAAGGTTTATTAATAAATCGTCTTAAAGTATTGTAAATATTCCATGTTGCACTGATTCCATAAAGCCAACTGTAGTTTCCGTAGCATAAGTTATATTATACAAACTCCGGTCCTGTACCTTATTCCCCCTCCATTTCGAAACTACTGTATAATTAATGCCTAATAATTGTTGTGTAAGTAAGTCTGTTTGTATATGTGTATATGTTAATACACTGACTCATACGTATTTACCTTCAGGCCGGATCACGAGGTGTCGATTACGCTTGGAAAATAATTTATTTCTAATCAAATATAGATTACTGTGATTTTTTTTCGGATGGTCCATGTTGTGTAGACCTGTCAAGGGAAAAACACCTGAGAAGGTGATATGATTATAGTGAATTGTGCGATTATAAATTTTTATAGTGAATCGGGCGTTATGTTGTCACGTCATGTATATGAAACCGAAATCAATTCAAGACTCGATTCGTTACGGTATCGCAAATTACGGTAACGTTCATTAATTAGACTAATTGAACTCGAAAGGAACTGATTAGAACTGATAAATAATTCAGTTTCAACTATTAACATATAAACAAAACGAGGTATATGTTCAGATTACTTATATGAACGGTAACAGTCATTTTCTTTTTTGTTTGGCACGATAGATAAATATCAAATTGGAACGAACGTTGTAATTTAAACGAACCGAGTATGGTAATAAATGTGTCAAGACTACAGGAGACCAGTAAAGGATTTTAAATGAACTTAAATCATTTTTTTGTAGAAAACAATAAATAAATATTGGTGATTAAGGTGGGTTGGATTAAGAAAGTGTAAAACAATCGTTATTGTGTAAATTTATTTAAATTCCAAGTACGTACATGGGTAGCAATTCTGTACATCTCTGGGAGGTTTTTCGAAAGTACGCCAAACTTAACTGTTTACTAGCTTTAAATTCCCTTATACTCAAAAAAAAACATTCATAATGATCACCATCATCATCATCATTACTAGAAATCGTATCCAAGTAGTCCTTTGCTCCAAACACTTCAAAGTGTAAGTGTGGGTAAGTGAGTTCTTGAGTGACTCCAAAATCCTATGCGTGATTTACACTCTCATCCACAAGTAATGCACGTAAAAACGTAATGGCTCTGCGCCCGGTCCCTTTTTCTTTGATAATCATTGTTGCCATCCTGAGAGGCTTTTTACCATTTGTTTCGATTAGTGACCCCTTTTCCAAATGATTCAAAAGTCCAGTGTTATTCAGTGTTTCGTGGAGTCAGTCTATAAGGAGTTATAAATTCGGCAATCCAGAGATTGTTTTTAAAAAGAATTTTATTCACGACTAATTTACAATAGATGTTTATCGCGAGGAGGCTAAACAGAAAGTGAATTAAAAACAGAAAATGTAGTAATCTTAGGATGGTCTGCTGTCGCAGCGTCATGTGATCTTTGATGATTTTGCAGTTTCTGCGGAAGCGGCTCTCGTAACTAAGGCGACGTTTTTGTCCGTTTTCTAGTTATAAGGTAAAGGGACCCGCTTAACAAGACAAGGATTACTATAAAGGAGAACATGTGCGGTTCATGTACCCTGAGATTACATGATAAATTACTCAATGGTAATGCAATTTATACTTCCCAGCAAAGTCACGTAATAGACTTAGCCCTGCCTAGATTGTTTCTAAGTTTTCTTTGGTTGATCATTTCAAGAATTCTCCTATGACTCCTGTAATATATCCAGGATTCGCTTCCGTATAGAAAGGATTGTTGTCAACACGACGGCATGGTAGATTATAATTTTGGATTGAATAGTAAGTTTGTGGTTGTTGAATACTTTATTTCTAATTTTGGCACGCACTGTTGTTGTAACCTACACCTATATTGGATTCAATAATCTAAAGTATTATTATTGTTCACTGTGCTAGTAAGATACAGAAAGCTGCAGAAAGATCTTTACAGGAGTTAGGGGAGTGTTAGATGCTGCTTAGTATATTATATTCGTTTTGCGAGGGTATACCGTCAAGCCAAATGCTTCGTACATATTAAAGTAAATCCGCAGCATATCCAGTGGATCATCCCCCTTGTGGGCAACTATGGTGCAGTTGTCAGCGAATTGTAATTCAGTAATATACATCTCTAAGCATTTTGTTTTAGTCTACTTAAGTTGTCTAGGCCATCGTCCAGTCTAGAGCTGATACAGTTACTTCTAGTGGCGAGTCATCTGCCAACAGCAAACACAGCGGGTTTGTAAAACCCCGAACAATCCAGGTGCCAAGAGTGACTATCGTATTAACATCAAAGTAGTGTCTTATCTAATCATAGTAGTGTGCAACCTAACCATATCGTCTAACTTTGGTTACTGTAAAGCTGTTAAGTAACGGATGTAAAGTTTGAGGAAATACAAAAGGGGACCTCTAAGGACCTCCAGAGGCGCATCTGTTGACTGAGTCGAACACTTAGATCTATGAATGCTACGAATAGCTGCATTCGAAGTTCGGTGCACTTTTCTTTGAGTTGTCGCAAGACAAATATCAAGTTTGTGGTGCCTCAATCTGAGGAAAAACTGAACTAAGAAGCTGAAAATGTGTATTGGAGTATATATGAAATGCGTCGAGTATCTATTCTACTGACGGCTTCCCCACCTCAGAAAGTAATACTATACCCCAGTAATTCTGGCAATCGGGACGATAGCTGTTCTTTCATAGACATCAACAATCAGAGATGTTTGAAAGTTTTTGGGTAAAATCTCAGTTCTTCAGATTTTACAGAGCACGTTATGTAGCCTGAGTGCAATTTTTTTCATTGACTACTTCAAATATCTCCGCAGCTATTCCATCTCCATATGTGCAGGCTCGTATTCGATATATGGGTGTGTTGGGAAGTCCAGCAATTCTTCAAAACATCAACTTGGACAATTTTATTCTGATTGCGGAGTGTTTGGTAATATTCTCTCGATCTTGACATAATTTCTGTCATGTTATTTGACAGAGACTCTTGGCTTTTAACTAGTGCAGAAATATTGTAAGGTGACTCGTAGACCCTTCTAAAGAATTGTAGAAGTTGCCCGTGTCATGATGGCTGGCGAATGACTGGGGTGCTTCGCCGTAATGGACTATCAAGCATTTTTTATTTCTGGGATACGACACTGGATTGAGGTTTTTGCTGATTTGATTCATCCTCACGTGCTTAGTACAAGGATTAGTTTTTAATCCATTTCAACTAGACTGCTTTATCCATGTTGTGAAACTAGGGTTTAATGTTTTGCCATTGTTTTCCAGGTCATCCCTATCTCTGTCGCCATCTTCACTTTTACGTCTGGTAATTGAGAAAAAAAGAGGATGTTTTTGTTATATGTTTGACAACAATCCATTTGCGCGACTTATTTTAAATATCTTGTAAATATTTAAAACTCGTTTGCCTACCGAAATTTTGCTTTGAATATTTTGTAAGAATTGTTTTGTAAAATAACCGAAGAGTGACTTTATAAAAAGTATTGAATGAGTCACGTTCCTGCAATGAGATATGTGTAGACAATTAAGAACTTTTAAAGTGGTGTTTAGTCAACTTTGATCAGACCAATCAGATACATTTTTAATAGAGAAAAGTCAGAAAAACGACGACAAATGAATTTTTCTAAAAGAGGTTATACCTTTTTTCATTTTTATTACTAAAGGAAGATATTTCGGACAATGATAAATTATTTTATGTACTTTATCAAGGCGCTAGATAAAGCAATCGCATTAATAATTTGTCTATAATTGCAATATAAAATATAGGGCAATATATTGCAAAATGTATCGTGTCAATTGTAGTTAATCGATTTTAATTTACCAAACGGATTCTGAAAGTAGAAATCAATAGATTGTAAAAGAAAATGGGTTAACCACAGTTCAGTCAGTATGATGAGTTTTGCAAGATATTTTTTGTATTTCAATTATGCAAAACAATTACTATTAATACCATAGATTTCGTCTTGTACCGGTTTAAAGTAAACAAAAAAAGTATCATCTCCCAAGGTATTTTACTTTCATATTAAAAATCGACAGAGTTATGGATTATTTAAAAAAAAAGATCTTGTTATATAACTTTTTTCCGGCTATTTTCGTTTGAAAATGTTCTAATCTAGGTTTACAATACACCATATTAAAGTTTTTTTAGTTATCAACAAATATCCCTTGTCGATAAGGCGATTTAATAAATACTTCTCATGATATAAGCAAGAAACCAAAACATGTTATTTTTTAGGTAACTTACCAAAAGTGAAATTTTGTCTGGCGTCAGAGAAGAAGAATCTGAAATTTGCAGCTTAACTTAGCTTAACTTAGAAAAAACGGAACTTATTGTTTGCTTTTGTTACGAAGTCGAATATAATTTCCCCGTTAAGATTGGTAGAATATTCCGCCGGGTCCAAGTGATTTTTAATTTTACACAAGTGTTGGAGCTTCCACCTCTTAGACAGAAATTGTTCCAGTAAAGTTCGTAAAATTTTCTGTTTCAGTTATCGCTGAACACCTTGGACCTCTCACCGCAGAAGTCGAAGGCGTCGATCGTACGCAGCGTCAGCCGCAGGCCGCCGACCCGACAGCGGCCGAAGGAGCCTCCACCGCCGGCCGAGCCGGACGAATCTCAGGCTCTGCACCGCGCTCGGCTCACGGCTGCGACCAATCTCCACCGCGTGTCGCGGCTCTGCCATCAGATCCACGAGAGCGCTGTCAGACAGGCCTTCGGTAGAAAATCGGCCAATGATACCATCAACGCCATAGAGAGGAAGACAAATCTGCGCAGGACGAAGAGCAGCAGCAGCGAGGATATCGGTGAGGACCAGTCATCTCCCCAGAACAGGGGCACCGAGGACCTCGAGGACCTTGAGCAGCTGCAGACCTGGAGAAGGACGTCGAAGCTGCGCAGGTCGCTTCAGTTCCCTAACAAGAAGGAGACGAAGAGGCCGATCGACCTGCCAGAGAGCAGCGTCAGCGTGAGGAAGATCAGGGAGGAGCTCGAGAAAGGCAGGAGGTTGAACACCGCGCTCAGGAACAACAGTGTCGACCTGGACGCGCTAGATCAGATACTGCAGTCGATAACGAGCGGCGGGGGCAACAACGAAAACGACGACGACTACGACCTGGAGGACGAGACGAATAGGAAGCAGAAAAAGAACTCGTTCGTCACTGTCGAGTCCATACAGGAAGTTAAGGGGAGACTGAGGAGGACAAGTTCGCCGAGTAATGACATATATAAGGTAGTGTATACGAGAGGCTCTAGAAACTGTTCAGTTCAATACTATCACATTTGCTTAACTTACTTAAATTAAGGCGGGCTACCGTTACCTTTCTCTTAAATCCGAGGTCCCTACGCATCTACAGCACCTTTTTCATGACTTCCAGGCGAACGGCAAAGACGAAGACACCGATGACGGCATAGTGACCGAAGAAATTCGCCGGTCGTCCCCGGGCGACCAGAAGATGACCACCTCATATGGGAGCAAGCAGGGTGGCTCCGGTACCACCGGTAGCCTCGAGTCGAGGCTGAAGCTGACGAACGGGAGCGCGACCAGGACGGAGGACTGGTACAACAGAAGGAAGTCGTACGGCTTCGAACGCGTCCACAGCCAAGACGAGTCGCTGAACAAAAACCTCGTCGAGAGCTCTACGGACAGCGGGATATGCCGCTCGACGGAGATCGTAGTCACGCCGAGGGAACAATCCGTTGAGGGTGTTGAGGGTACGAGGAATGGAATTCAAACCGGACAGGTAACCTTCAACAGCTAGATGACTTTTATCCTTAAGGACATACTTTACCCTCTATTTTAATCAGTAATGGAGTACCAAGTCATCTGAGTATATTTCAATTAACTGAACTACAAGGTGCATAAGGCTTTTCATACTGTATACGGAAACTTCCAATAATCTTCTTATACTTCTGCCTACTATTGGATATCGGCAAATTTCCAATTCTTCTATGGCTTGTCCACGTCCTGATATTCTTCAGCCAAAGCATTTGATTTCTAGCCAACCACTCCTACTATTTACCTATTATTTTGACCTGATTGACTAACGTAGTAGTTGTATTTGGGATTTTTATGTGATATAAGTAAACAGCAATGATCACGATACAGCAACCTACGTAACCATGAAAATTCCTTCCCAGATTTGAACAGAACGTACAATCTTGCCTAGGACAGAAGGTCCTTGCGTAAGAATTAGACTCTAATAACAAGCGTACATAAATTCATAACAAATCTGTATTTACTTATCTATAACAACAGAAAAAGGAGTAAAATGGAACTAACTTCAAGGCAGAACGATAGTGTGTTCAGAGTTCCAACTATCACATATGGTGTAAGGTACGGCAAGTAAGATACATGTCGGCAGGAGAGTCGCTACTCTTCGCCGATTTGCGGACAGCATAGATTTTTTGTTGCCATTTGTATAATCGCAGCGATTGCTTGTTGAAACAAATAGCACAGTGCTTTCAGTGGTTTAAAAATTCAAAAGTGGCGGTTTGGATTTCGATAATGAAGGAAATAATTGGAGCGTTTAGATTGGAAATACTTTAGGCAAGTGGTTTACTCCATATGATTATTAGTTATTTGCATCAACTGGATACTCAGTTGATCAGCGCCGATTCATATTTAACCAAAATGGCTCGATTATTGGTTTGCCTCAAAACAGGAGCAGTTTTTTTTGCGTGACATTCACAAATTGCCATAGAAATGTAAAAAATGTATGGCTAGTGCAATACTTCGAAAAAAAATATTTCGATACATCGACTTGAATTTTTGGACCAAAATAAAAATATAATTGTCGTTGATTATGCAATTATCTTTCATCCGTTTTGTTGTTACAGGTGAGGAAGTTGGCGAGCACCTTCAGCCAGCTGGAAAGGGCGACCAAGCATCCTCCGGACCCGTGGTCGAAACCTCTGAAGACCTCGGACGCCGACTGGCCGACCGAGCTAAAGTCCACGACGATAACCATCCCGATCGCGAAGAACAACAACGTCGTCGACTTGACGTGGCACAGCGAGCCCAACGGGAAGGAAACGAAGCGGCACTCGATAGCCGTCGACGAGTCCAAGTACGTGACGAGGACGACGAGGGAGGAAAAGTTCCGGAGGACGAGTCTCGCGTTCAACGATGCCGACGACTCCGGGCCGAACGGCCGGAGGCCAAAACGTGTTGAGTTCTGCAAGACGGAGGTGCACTTCGCCGCCGACTCCGGCAAGGTGAACATCGTCGCGACGGACGAGAAGCCGCCCCCGACGCAGAACTTCCGCAGGAGAAGGAGAAATTCAGGGGCGGGCCTCGAGGAGTTCAACAAGAACGGACTGCCGGTGCTGCGGTTCGGCGACACCTCGGACGAGAAGAGCCTTTTTGGGACTACCGAGGAGACGACGACGATCGAGAACGGTACCGTCTACGAGAACCTCGTCTGCAGGGTGCCCCCGGCCTTCGGCCTAGTCACCGTCAACACCTTGACGAACAACGTAAGTCGATGGGCCTCTTTCGTATTTTCGAGCAAGAATGTTCCAAAAATTGGAGCTTTTGTTTCTCGTGTGGAGGACTCGGTTCAAACATGAGTATTCAAGTCGTAAGGTCATACATTTTAATTGCAATACATGATCGGTTATCGAAATTATGATGACTGAAATATGGAATGTATGGTTTTAATTCAATGTTAATTACATACGTTGAAAATACTGCCTGCAACAAAAGTGACATGACGTTATAGTACTTTGTATTGGATTGGTCTTTCTTGTAAATCTGAATCAGTGATCAGTGATTCAGCGAAAAAATCTATCAATGGACAGAAGCGTTCTAATACAAAGATGATATTGACATCACCGCTTAGCGATTTGACGCGTCTCCTTGCTTTCATAGCACGTATACGGTTTTTGGCAGACTTGAGCTTAATTAGCACTTTTGATTTTTCTGCCTTTGCCCTCGCGCCATGTCTTCATTTTTTAACTCGACATTACTGGAAGTCGCTTATCCTGAATGCATGCGAAGACTACCCAGCGTTCAACACCACCCGTATAATCGGGAGGCCAGGCTTCAACAGCGTGAAACGCTAACGCCACGCGCTCGCTGTCGTACATTGGTTAGGCTATTTCCCCTGTTTCTCTCTTCTCCTCATTCTCCTCCACACTTTTGCTAAACACGATGCGCACTTACAAGAACGATAAGGCGAGAACAAATACGAAGCTTGCGAGAAATGCGACAGCGAAAGAATGAAATAACAGCCGAAGACGAAGCAGCTTTTTAACAGATTCTGTGGAATCACTCACGTAGCATAAAAGCTTCGCTGCCAAAACATGTTTATATTTTAGATTAATTGAAATTGAGATATCGAAGGGCATCTTTTTTAATAAAACAAGCCGTAGTTGTTGCTTCCGTGAGTAGAAAGTTAAATACGATATATGTATGCATACTAACAGCAACAGAGTGACTAAAAATTTGTGTGGCTAACTTAAGGGACTTTTTTTGAGAATGTTAACATTTATTTCGTTGCCAGTTAATAGTGAAGCTAAGTGATATTGTTTTAACTTGTGTCTTTTATAAAATGACCTTAAATAACATTTTTGGGTAACGCTCTTCTCCAAAATGAACTTATTAGCAAAAAAAAATTTTCTTGTATACCTTTAAAGTATCAAATTAGATGTTGATGTTGCGTAATACTATTTATAACCCACTGTTTAAAGTTACCTAAAAATACAATATAAATGGGCGACAAAACATTTCAAGGTGATCGATGATTCAAAGGAAAGCTTTCAACTACGCTCAAAAGATTAGGATCGTGCATCATTCTGGCTAACTAATGTTTCAGAAGAAAGCTGTTGGTCGAGTCCTGATTTTTTCTGAAGCTGAGTATCCTTGTTTCTAATTTCTCGCTTTGGGTGTCTTCCTCCTCTGTGTTTATTGGTTGCATCCTTAGATTCTGATCATACTGGTTGTCCTCTTCTTGGTATGTCCTCCTCAGTTAATCCTTCTTCATCGCCATTCTTGGTTTATTGAACCTTTATGGTGCGCCCTCGTCGTAGTGCGTTGCCTTCCTGATTAGTAGATTGTTGTGCTACGTTGCTTTGATGATCATTTTCCAGTCTCTGCGAGTGTTTACTTGCCATCTGTTCCCGTACTGCTGTCTCGTAAGTCATGATCAGTCTTATTCTGGCTATTTAGTTACTCATCTTGGTCTTTAGACGTAGCTTGCTCCGTTGTCCTATGAGTGATCCTAGTGTGCTCAGTTGGTTCTTCGCCATCTTTTCGTTTTCCTTAATGTGCTTCTCCCACGTTAATTCTCTGTCGGTGTGGATTTCTACATACCTCATTTGTTTTTTCCAATTTAGTTCTTGTCTCATATTCTGACATCAATCGTTGACCCTGTCATTTTTTCCCTATATTCACAGCTTAGTTTCGTCCACGTAGACTGGTACGACTATTGGCACCGCTGTTCCTATATGTATGTCGCTGCTGTAGATGGTTTACAGGACCGCTCTAAATACCGATTCTTTGGGTGCTCCTTCTGCTTCTATACTACTGCTGCTCTATGTTGTTAAACTTAAAATCCCTTTCTCGTAGATAGTCGTTTAACAACTGGGTCGTTACTGTCTTGAATGTTCATCTTCACAATCAGTCCGTTGTGCCAGATGTTATTAAAAGCCTTTTCCACGTCCAACAGTACAATACATGTCTCCTGTTTCCATTTATGTCCATGATCGTCTATTCTACCACTCTCAGTGCCTGTTGCTCAATCGAGTCTCCTTCCTTAAATCCAGTTTGTCCGGTATGATGTGTAGTTGTAATTAAACTAGTTGGCAAGACTTGATGTTTCTCTCCCTTTTGTATTAGTACCGTGGCCAACTGTAGTTCTTTATACGGTGGCTTGTAAGCCACCTCCTGCCGCTCATCTCCACTTCGATGGCTATGCTCTCGATGTTGTCAGTCTTGTATGGTGGTATCTTATGCTGTACTTTTCTCTTCTTGACAGGTCTTTTGTGGGTCGGTCGTAGACGTCCTTCCTGTAAATATAACAATTTTTTATTAAACATTTGTCGTTTTCTTAAGGAATGTCTTTTGTGTAATGACGATGTTGATGTTGCGTTCTTCACAGAATCTTCTATTTCGTTGATCTCGTCTTTTGGAGGTCGACGTCATGATGCGTAGTCTTTCTGGTCCTGTCCTATCCACAGGTTGGTGTTTAAATTGAATTTGGCGATGATCTGTAAAAATATCTTGAAGAGCCTCTTCATCTCTTCGATGACTCCTAGTATTTGTGATTATAGTTCTCCTGTGTACTATCCTCATGTGGTCGTCCCGTCGTCGATCTGGTCCTACCACGTTGTCTAATTTTCCTGTGACTGCTTAGGCATAGCTGATTCCTGACTCTTACTAGTGTTTTTGGTGTTTCCATTTGGCTCGTAATACTCAGTCTGGTTGGGTGTCCTCCTTCGCATATGTTATAAGAGGCTGGGCTCTTTTTCGGTTTACTGCTGATTGGCTTTGATTATTAAAATCCTTATAAAAGAAGGCGATAATTAAAAAAAGAGTGGTGTACCACAGAGTTCAAAAGAGATTGAATTTAGTTGTAGTTTGGTTTAACCAACATACTATGGTTCAACCAATAAAAGGTACCGTTGCCATACGAAATCTAGGAATCCAGAGGACTGCTTTAGGTACTTTTTCTTCTTTTGACGCACTGTACCGCGAAAAATGCAGGTTTGTAAATATTGTGAGAAATTTCTTTAATTGAGCAATAGATAACTAAAACGACTAGAACAATGAACCTATAAGAATATGCTCGTTGTTAACAAAGTAAACCATCCCTAATTTTAAGTTGTCCCTTATCTCACAATCTCGTACATGACTTCAGGGGGTCAAAACCATCTGTGCAACCAACGGAATCTGCTCGAACTGTAAAACACTCCAAAGCATTTTGAGTCTAACTGAAACTTGTTTGTCATCTAAAAGCTCAGAATTTTACTTAACTTAGTAAGTCTGAAAATTGGCATCAAAATAATTTTCATTATATTATTTGCGATGTCAGCCTGAGCTTGAGATATATTACGCTTATGTCTCCTATGGAGACATGTCTTGAAAGTCAATTTATGTTAAGAAATGCTAAAGAGTGAATATTTCGCAATTTTACCGACATGTATCCAACACCTTGCTTAGAATATGCCTTAATAGCTAGTCGTTCCTCCAGTGCACCGAACTAACGGAAGAGGAAGAGAAGAAGGAGCTAACCGAGAGCGAGATCAAAGGCATCCTGAAGAACAAACCGGTGAAGCCGAGGCCGTACCACCTCGGGGAGGAGGGCCTCGGCCTTTCGGACGCCGCAGCGGCCTCCGACCCTGAAGACAACAAGTGGGGCGTGAGGCTGCGTCACGTCGAGAGAGATGGTGACTCGCCGCCGATCTGGAAGTCGACTGTGACCGTACGGAACTACTACGAGGGAGGCGGTGGCGGCATCCAGCAGCCGGAGTTCCAGAAGCTGCTGAGGAACCTGCGGCCGACGGCGCCGGCGACAACCAGGGAGGAAGACGCGGTGGAACAAGACAGCGAACCGCAGAAGGCTGAGGCGGGGACGAAGGGCTACTCGACGAAGATCAACTTCGGTGAAGGCCAGGCGACTGTAGTGCAGAACGAAAGGCATCCGACCTGGCCCAGGACGGAGAACTCAAACAAAGGTCGGTACGAGAAGAACTCGAATTAGTAGTACTTCAGTTGCATTTTCTGGGTTTTATGAGTCAGTTGAACCACTCGTAGTGTACAGTAGTGCCCTAGTCCTACCCCTAGTTTCTATCTTTCTTTCCTACTAATTCTATTTATTTCCGTAGACTAGAAACCAGTTGTACGTAAACGGAGGACTTACCTCCGCTTTCCGTAGGATTTTGTATAAACATATTTGACCGCTGTAGTACCTTTTTTTCCTCTGTCGTTTTTTCGGTGCATGCGCATTCTACTCTTCATGTATGGATTTGTTTTTAATAACCAGGACCTGTACGATACACTTTAACCTGCAGCTTCGTTTGTAGAACTATTGTGAGGTCGGAAATCTTCCGATCTGAAAACTAATAAATAACAACAGTTCGAGGGGGATACGGTATTACGACGGCGAATAAGGCTAGTGTTCCTTAAAAAACCCGAGGGAGAAAATGTGCACCATAGGATACCAGAAACGATGGTGATTGCTAATGGTCCCTTAGAGAACTACTGCAAAAAACCTTATGAATATTCTTGCGAACTA
Organism: Cryptocephalus primarius; assembly: GCA_963576515.1. Classification (NCBI taxonomy): domain Eukaryota; kingdom Metazoa; phylum Arthropoda; class Insecta; order Coleoptera; family Chrysomelidae; genus Cryptocephalus; species Cryptocephalus primarius. Next base: position 6,575,282 of record OY754938.1, on the reverse strand, counting down.
CTAACTCCTTTAATTCCAAATTATTTCAATCGCGTCATAATTATATCTGTAGATCTAGTTAATGTTTAATACTTTAAGTAGAGAATCCATGATATCTACAATTCAGTGTTCATTATTCAACGGCGATCAACAGTGGGCAGTCACCTGAATAAAGACCTCAGATTTTGACTTTAACTAGCTGCTGTGACTGTTATTTAACAATGGCTAAATAAGGAACGACTCAGTAGCGAACAAATGAACAAACCAATTGTGTTAGTACACCCTTAACGAGATAGCACATCTCAAAATATACTGTTGACTCGCTAATTACAATAAGATTTATCCTTTCCTTAGTCATTAAGTACTTTGATGCGTATATTAAGTACCTACGTTATGTTTAAGTTACCCAAAAGTTATGTTTTCTACATTTTTCGTTGCTCAAATCAGAGCCTATTTAACTCTTGTAAATTTATGAATTTATAAATATATAGGCAGTCCAATGAATAAAGAGTACCCTACATTAAGATAGGTAACTGAGATGCCCCTGTTTGAATAATTTCAAATGAAACTTTTCATTCAATTCTAGTAAGTATCAAAAAAATTCGTTGAATAATTAGATCCTTCGATCCCTCATGGGCCCCAACGGCACAAAATCCGTATTTTCTATTTAAAGATTTTTTCCTCGCCATTTTGTGTTGGAAGATTTTGAAAAAAATCTCACGTGTTCTCTGAATGTCGACCATGATCCACGAATTCTTTTTAAGTTGTAAAATTGGATTTTTCTCACCTAAAAACATTATTGCAATATTCAAATCGTTACAAATAACCCTGGGGGCTTCAGGCACAATTTTTTTATGCAAAATTTGTACTTTTTTCCGAAACGCACGACGAAAAAAGAAAAACTCAAAATTTTTGGTGCGTACTTATTTAAAATTCAAAAACCGTAAACATATCTCTAAAATTTAATCAAACCACCGTCAGAAATAGTATTTCATAGGCGGAATTGCTGCAGGTCAACTGTCAACAACGGGAAAATCGGATTTTCTACTTTTTGTAGCTTTTAATACTTCACTTTCGAAAACTCAGATAAAAAAAATTCAGCACTGCATTCTTCAAAACATACCAATAGGATAGTACAGCTGGTCCAGGTTAATAATTTTCTTCAGATGAATGATTTAAAAAAGTTTTAAGCCTAACTTGTTCTATATCGCTGCTTTTCAATAAAAGTTTTCCCTTAGTAATATTTCGTATTTCATATTTAGTAAACAGCAACAGCTGTTGGTCGTGCTACCACTGGCATAACTACAAAAATAGTGTTTAATATCTGTTATATATTATGAGACATTACTCCTAATTTTATTACTCCTGAATCCTCTTTCAAGTAAGATAAAAGTAGCGTTTCAGTTATATATATATACAGCATTGTCGTGTCATTTACCACACTGTACATTTTTAGCAAAATTGTTTAAATTTGGCAGTTTCCTGTAAAAAGGTAGAAAGGTCTGCTATGGAAAATCCCCAATATAAAAGTACTCCCACTTCAAGTTTCTGGCTTAAAAAAATCATGGATCACGGTTTTCAAGTACAGAACAAATGGGGTTTTTCAATTTTTTTCTTTTTAGTACGAAATGGAGCGGAATAAAATCATTAAATAGAAAAGGCGTTCATAGGCATCACATGATCATTATGGGGGAGTGGAGGGTAAATTGATTTAAAAAATTTCAATGCTAATGGTTATTAATTGAAAGAAATTTGTTTGAAAATCGAACATGCGCATTTCACCAACTTTAACGGAATTGACCTTGACTCCTCTAGTATCGAGTTTATTAAGGAACACTGCCTCGACTGAGAACCCCGCCTCAGAAAACCCCTCTCAAGAAACGTCCCTATTCCCATTCTTTCCAGACTCCAAACACCTCCTGAACAAAGGGCTCGTCGTCCGAATCGGTCGCGAGGACTCCGCCCTGAACCACACGGTCTGCTCGAAAATGACGACGACTCAGGACACTAACAGCACGACGACGACGACGACCAAGATAACGATCGACCTATCGTCGAAAGGCAGACCGATCAAGCAACGCAGATCTCACACTAACGGCTTTAAATCTACCTCGTTGATACTGGAGACGATCAAAGACAGGGACGATAAGACTGCGAGGCAACTCGAGGCGCTGAAGAAGCTGTACGAGGACGTGAACAGCGACAGCGACGCCGACAAAGAGGTGCAGCTCCTCATGTCGAAGGACGAGGAAGAGAGCGCTGACGACGGGGACAGGGGGAGCGTCCTGTCGGGTAGCTGGAGCAAGATGAGAGCGTACAAGAATATCAGCGATCACTTCTCCAAAGTTTCAGTTAAAGAGGCTAAAACTAGGTCTGATCTCAAGACGGCGACGAGAGGAGGAAAAGGTACTACGAGATTACGGTGGTTGAATATGTTTGTAGATTTGTAAAATCTATTAAGTTGTAAAAATATTATACAACGGTCTTTTAGGGCACCCGACATTTTGAGCTGTCATAAGAAATTTCTGGGCTTTGCACTAAAAACAGCAAAATTTTGCATTAAGCATCTAAAATATTGGAGCCTTGCTAGTAATGGAAAAATACTATTACTTACGAGAGACTGCTTTCCATTTTCAGGTGCCTTTAAAATATCTGAAACTCTGAACACCATCCGCATTTTTCCGAAATCATATTTACAATAAGGACCATTCTTGGGAACCTTAGAAACTTTTTAATGTCACAAAATATGAACTAGAGCTTATGCTGTGTGCAATTTTGTTAGATTTGCTCAACGGTTATCAATATATTCATTCACGCCTTGATAGAAACCCCACAACGATTTCCATTAACAAATTCCTTATTTCACTTACAGGATATACACAAATTATACAAATATCACTTTTACATCAGTTCATTCAGCCGACGACTTCATGAAATTTAGTTATTTTTTACTCTTAGCATCTCTGGTTGTTATTGACTTTATACTTCTTCACACGCACCTTAGATGAAGAGTAAACTTCTTAAGATTAGGAATTTATTTAGAGTGAAGGCAAAATAAAATTAAAATATGGAAGTAAATCTTGAAGCTAAGGATTTTGTCACTATGGATAAGAGTAGCAGGATTTAGCGGTTTATTAAATATGTAGTAAAATGAGTCACGTGAATCATATTGACTGTGACGAATCCTAACCCTTGACCTCAGCATCAAGTGAGGAAGGCAATTTGTCAGGCATTGCAAGTTCTTTATTGCTATTTGAGGTAAAACACTGCTTTATCTTTCTCGCCCCCGAAAAAATTGGCCAGCTCCACATTTAGGTAAAAAGTACTTTCTGAATGAGTTTACCTCCATGAAACACTGCGTGTGTTATAATATAAAACCTAGAAGACTCTCGAACTTATTAATCAATATACACGAACTTCTTGGTATTTTTTTGGGCTTCCTGGTGATTTTTGGCTGCAAAAAGCGATAGGGCTTCAGCTCAACCACAGATGTCACTACCGACGTATAAAATTAATTACCTTGTTTTTTGCCTGAAAGGTAAAGCCGGACAGTTACTAAGGGTTTGTTTAACCGATAGCTTACCGCGTTTCCGTTCACTTTATGAAATGGTGAATTAACTTAATAGTAAAAGTGAAACAGTGAAGGTGAATGTTTACATCAAATGAAGAACGGTGCCATAACGTAATAGTGTTACTAATGTGCAATGTGCAGGACGTGGTGCATACCATCGTAAAAGTGGAAGAAAGTAACTAGGATATCAACAAATGGAAACGCAATGTAATAAAATCTGAAAAAGCGAGACATGAAGAGCATGTTAATTAAAAAACTAAAATAATATCAGAAAGGCGAATATGAGAAGACTGTAAGGGTAAATATAAATCATTTCCCAAAATCCATAAGGAGCAAAAAGAAAATATGGTGATACACGTAAACAAGACATTTTCTTGGCTGGACAAATGTTGGCAACGGGACGAGCGACCAGGGAAAGAAAGAGCAGGGAATGTCGCTTCTCGTTATATGGCACATAAAACTTTATTCTAATGACCAATAACAGTCCTTGCTCTGTATAAATTATTAACAATGTGTTGCTAGTTTCTACACGTCTTATTAAGGTAACCCAAAGAAATATCAGGCACAAGTTTTCTTCCTTGTGATAGAGCATTTGTTTCCATAGGAAGAAAACACGAAAATAACATATATATCGATCTAGTGGTTGGTTGGAGTTGGTCGAGAAGACTTATCGAAAATTTAGTGTGGCGGAAGTTACCCAGGATATCATTCTAAATTTCTCGATTATTTTAAACCTATTTAAAGATATCCAATACAATCAGCCAAACACGAAAATGTACTGCATCAAGGTATCGTGTTTTTAAGTACCAAAATGGTAACGCAGTGGCCTATAGAATTCCTGTCGGCGTAAGAATATTCTGTGCCATGAGTTCAGTTTTAAGCAAACATTACTGACATTTCCTTTACGAACCGATAAAATACCGATGAAGTATCCACTACCCAATAAAGAACAGAAAGTAAAAAAATGTGTCTTTTCCAGCTGACAAGTAAGTGCCCAAAATTTTAAATTTTACTACAATATTGTAGCCCAGGCAGATGGACTAGGAATAACAGTAGAGGACACCACAATCGATGAAGATGACAATGTTGAAGTTGAAATGTATTAAAAATCAATAAGTTATTACTTGTAGCCTTTCCCTTAATAATGATAATTCGTAATGATAATTCGATTCATTTGTTGAGTTTAAAAAACCAGACAGCTTCACCTAAAAAAATTGCACGACTTGCCCTTGTCAATCAAATCATTTTCCTAACTATCCTAATAGAGTGCTATTTATTTATTCCGGCTATTTTTGTTAAAGTTTTCGTATCGTATACTTAATAACACAGTTTTTTGTTAATGGCGTAAAATTTAAAAGTATGAAACCAACAGGGGTTTCCAACGGAATAACTTGTCCTCTTATTCATAAACGCACTTTACTACTAAAATGAGTATAAGCTTAAAATACGTTTAGCATGTGTTTCACAGATGTAGCCACAGTGTTTTGTTCCGTGCATTCTTAGCATGAAGGTACCTTATTGAAACACATTCTAAACGTATTTTAAGCTAAAATCCATTTTAACGTTAATATGCGTTTATAAATAGGACCGTAAATATTTAAAAATTCCGCAATGAAATCATTAATTAATATTAAAATATTAAAAGCATTTTAATAATGTTGACATGAACTTCGACATTTAGAAGACCTATTCTCATTATAGTCCTGTGTATGAAGGTTAAAATATATTATTGCCTACAAATTCCTTGGGACAATACTGATTTTTATAAAAAAATTTCTCAAACGACCACTTTATTCTCATCAAAACTTCCTTGTCATGCTAGAAATTTTTGTAAAAGCACTTTTTAACTACCTTAAAAAGTTTTCTATTCACTTAGGTACCTTAAATAATATTCGTTATTTAACGTTGATTGTTTCGACTTCAATTTTCAGCGAACATAAGGTCACTTTCAACGCGCCATAGAACGGTTCATATTGTATCTACAATGATTTAAAAAATCAAACTTCCTACTTTTTTACAAGGTTTCTCTACATTTTCAATTCAAAATTACTCAAAAATTATTGACTTATCGATTAAAGTTTATAGGAAACTCTTGCATAGAATTGATTTCTTTATGTATTCCCATTGTTATTTTTAGTATAATAATTTCCACATCCGAGAAGAAGTGGTTTCCTCAGGATGAATATGCGGGGGCCTTCGGCACTAGGTCACTTCTATTCCTTGGCTATTCTTTAAATACATTTAAAGGAACAGACCTTATTCGAAAAAATTCTGAGCAAACAGCCGTCATACGATGGACTATGATTATGAATATTATTAGAAGGAAGTCACTTTTATTGAGCTATTCTGATTTATACGTCATTCAGAATAGTTAGAAGGTATGCTTGAAACTCCTAAACAACCCTGATCGCTTACAGATTTAGAAAAACCGACCGTCCGACCTAGCTTCCAAATATTCACGAGGTACTCCCCATCACCACCGACGAAGAACTTGCCCTCGGGTCCGGATAAGACCCCTTCGACCGACCTGAAAGCTCCCGACAAACTCTCTAGTCCCTTCCTGGTGTACAAGTCGAACAAAACTGAGGAGAAGGTCGTGAGCAAACAGTTCAAGACGTCCGTAGACAAAAGGAACCTAAGCGACGGGATAGTACTCAGACAACCTAAGAAGTCGGAGATGACCTACTTTGGCGTCAACGTGTCCCCGAGGCCGACCAGGAAGAAGACCCCGCCGAAAGACGAAGTCAAACCCAACGCAAGTCCGATTTACGAAAACCTCAAACCCAACAAGTACTCCTCGAAGGAGATAGACAGCAGCATCCTGGAGGAGCTGACGAAAGCGGCCGACCAGATCTTACAAGCCGTCAACGGTTACACCGACGACGATTCCCGCCTCGAGGAAGAGGAGGAGGCGAAGAGGACTCCCCTCGAGACAATCCAGGAGACCCGCTCATGGAAGCGGGAGCCTAAGGCAGCAGTTGCGACGACGGCGGCGTCGACGTCGTCGACGGAGAGCCCAGGCAGGTCGAGGTTGACGAAGAAGGGCGAGCAGACAAAGAAGGCACGGCGACTCCAGAGGGCCAGCAGCCGGGAGGCGCTCCTCCAGTCGCACGGCTCCTCGTCGGAAGACCTGCCGGCGAAGGCGACGGAGGCTGCGCCGATCAGGAGACCCAGGACGGTCAGAAAGACGAAGGTCGCGCAGCTGACGCTCGTCAACGGGCCGGAGATGAAGAAGCCGTCGTCTGGAAGGGCAGGGAAGACCAAAGAGGACGCCGTCGCCAAAGAGGAGAGGTAAGGTTTCGATAAGGTACTTTCTCTTAAACAACTAATTTTCGAATATGTGTAATTTAAAAATGTAAGCTATTCAGCCATTTATAAGTTCAACAAATGATGCATTCGCTTTTTAAAATTTATATGGAAAAATTTGCGTTTGGTATTTAAATATACGTATTTAATGGTATATCTTTCAAAATATCCATAAATTTAAAAATATCTCTATGAGATATATACTACTATTACTGCATATCTGAAATATCCACAAGCGTTGGTAGAGACATTGTATATTACTGGTATAAGAGACCCATATGTGTGGGGCAAAAACAGAATCACTCAAAATATAATTTCAACTAAATAATCGGCATATTGTATTACTCGTCGCCCATTCAAAATCACAGAATGATTTAAAAATATTAAATTAAATGTCCATTAGCTCTTGGCTTATCCCAGAATTGACATTTCTATATTTATTCACCAACTTTAAACTTTGAAATTTTCTAAACTAAAACTGAGTTAGATTAAATCTACGGCAATTACTACTTATTTGGTTTGTGAAGTAAAATAAAACAAATAGAATATAATGGCCATTTTGACTGGCATGTAGAGAAAACATTTGGGTAAAAAATTTAGGACAGTAATTAAATATAACATCAAGATAATTTTTTTCACGGGAATATAGCACACTTAAAATAGAACATGAAAATACAATTGTGTTCGAAAACTTCTCGTTAAATACTAAAGGATTTTCTTCCTTTTTCTTAGCCAGGGACAACATGCTAGTGCTTCATAGACGTCTTCTGTAGTACGTCTATAGTAGTAGTGGTGGTAGAAAGGGCTTATCTTATATTGTTCACATTTTTAATATTGAAGTTAACTTGGTGAGGTTTTGTCGTATATCACATTAATGATTCATGAAGGATGCTCTGCTAGATCCATAAATTCCGTTTCTTTTCAATGTATTTTATAACGTTTATAAGAAAATGTGTAATTAACTATGGGTAAAATTGCCAACACGCGATGTTTGTATATTATGCCCACTACATTGGAAGTGCATTAGGAAATACAATATAATGTCAAGTGAATATTTTTCTTTTACTTCCAAATTTCCGTTTGCAGGATGATCATGATGACCTCTTGATTGTAGTAATACACTTTCAGTTTTATCCAAGTTTATCGACACCTTGCAATTGTATAATTTTCAATAATTATTAATTTTTTACCCCGAACCCCCAACGGTTTCCTTTGTTAATCGAGTGAAAGAACTAACAAGAATAAGTTTATAATTGTTGGGTTCAGTGGGAGCAAACCGATTGCAAAACAAGTGCAAAATCAGAATTCCTAGAATTTAAGTGATTTTCCCTTCAATACTCATTTAAATTCAGGAACTGTTCATCATGTGCATGTGTCCGGTTACCTTTCCATCCCTTCGGTTGTATTCAGGTAATAATAAGTAAGCATGGCGCGCGATTGATTTCCCCACTCGCAATGCAGATTGATTGACGATTACTTAAATGACTCAATCTTTCAGGATATTGGGAAGCTTGCCGGAAATCAGACACAAGACGGCTGTCTCGACGATACGAAGCACAAGTGAAAAAGCAGCCAGAGACAGGTTAAAACAGAGGAATGAAGAAATAAGAAGGAAAAACGCGCCGAAGAAGGACTCGTCAAAAGGTAAATTAACAAGTTAAATTTAAATTGTTGATTGGGCAACCTCGGAGTCCCCTGGAAAATCGTATTGCAACGTTTTATTCCTACTGACTGGTGTAGTGTTTCAAACTGGGAGAAAAGGCAAATATTTTTATTGTCAAAAACAAATCGGTCTTAATATCAGTTCAGCGACGATCGGGTTAACAAAACCGGTATTTCTCAACATTACAAAACGAAGGATAAGATGTAGATGCATTCTCTCTTCGTTTGCGTCTGCCCTGTGCCTTATCAGCTCTGGGCTGTACCCTCAATGACGAATGGGACCATTCTAGTGGCTCCAGTGCATTCATAATTAAGAATATACCATCCACATTCATGAAAATGAAAAAAGTTCTCTGTAACTTAATGCTCAACCTACAGCCGAGAGTAACAGTTCTGAGACATATATGTATTTTCAACCTTGTTCTATGGCGTGGTGACTTGGACATTAACGAAAACACCTCAGAAAAAGCTGGAAGCATTTGAAATGCGGTGTTATTGGAATTTTATGGACTTAACACATCACAATATGGAAGTACTTGAAACAGTTAAACAGGGAAAGATGAACCACGGTCGTATAATGAGAAATCATAAGTGTCGGGTTCTATAGCAGGTGGTTGAGAGAGAGGGTTCTGTCCAAAAACAGATTATCAGTAATTAATTGCTTGGAACACTTCTCGATGGATCATGTCACGTGTTGTCAAATAATTTAAATGTACAATTAGATAATTTTAGTTGGTTGTGGCTTCCAAGACACAAGAAATAAATACTACCAAAATAGTCAAGCATTGACTGACATTAGAAATTTCCATGTAATTCCAGAAAAGTTGGAATTAAGATATTTATTTTGCCCTAAATTATTCTGCAGTTAGCATTTGATAAAATTGATCCCCTAGGTTTAGGACCACCGTTTTCCTCACAACAATTTCCATTTATGTTCCAGTGTCGACTTCGACGGGTCACTCCTCGGAGAAGGAGAGGAGAGAAGCGTCGGGAGTGGGCAGGACCCCCGGCGGGGCCGCCGGCAGAGAGTCGGGGGTCACCCAGCACCGAATCTCGACAGCGTATGTACCTGTTTGTAGAAATAGAAGTCGCCATATGCATGCGAAATATGCCAGGCAACGAGATGCGCGAGAGTGTTGTCTGTGTTCATGATGTTCTCTATGTTTAGGTAGCAAACACAAATCAGTATCTATTTGTAATTTTGTAGCACTTATATACCTGTTTGGCAGTTGTATGTTGTTGGACGTCGTAGGGGATAGCCTCGTTCTGAGTTTGGGGATTAACTTTTGACTAACCCGAATGGTGGATTTTCGCCTTTTGTTTTAATCAATTTTCTTGATTGGTTACACTACGTTTTATTACCTCTATATCTCTGATTCATTTATAAATTGAAACTTTTATTATTTCTACACATCTGCATATCATGTATAAAAATAATAACAGGTCACTTTTAACATCGTCAGTACTTTTCTGTAATCATAACGATTCCTTCCACCAATTTTGTTTTCTCCTAACATTATTAACTGTAAATTTAATGCATATTATGAATGTAACATTACAGCAATTTTAGTTAAGTAATTAATCCTTCTCAATACTTTGTCGGCTTTATTAACCGATCTGAAATTAACCCCCTTACATTAGTTCGATTTTTAAAAGTAGAAAGCGTAGATACTATTTGTGGTTGATACCTAATTTCCACTAAATAAGTAGAAAATAACCCAATCTGGTCCATTTAGAGCCTTCCATTTTGAATTTTGGGAATTCTGAAGGTTAGAGGATAAAAGCTTTAAAACTCACATTCCAGAAGAATACTGGAAATTCTTCTTTCAGAATTACTCACCCACGTCCTCGTCAGCATTGTCTACAGCTTTGTTATAAATTTGTTTTTATTATTTTCAGGAGCATCAAGAAGTGCTACCGTTCGGACGGTACAGTCAGACACTAGCCGCCCATGAATATACGACTTGTATGATGTTTGCCGTACTAGAATTTAAGTTCCTAGAATGATAGTTCTCACATGGAATCTTAGGATATTACAAAAAAGTAACATGCGAAAAAAGAAAATTACATTCCCTTTATTTTTCCTTCTTTTTGTTAGCGCTTTTCTTAATGCTTTTGTTATACATTTTGTTTTTTAAAATATTTATTTAATTCAACATATTTTTTCGACAAATAATTGTGATTGCTTCTGGTTATATGTGATGTTTATATTAAATTTACAAACATAGCGGTGACATTTGAGTTACCTAGTTAGAACCTTCCGCCTCCTTCCCTCGGATATTCCTGTAGAGCCATTCTGCAGCCCCCCAAGCTCTCGTTCCGTTTACTCTGTATTCACACGGGCATTCGTAGATTTTCACCTCCCAATCTTTGCTAATGTAAAAGTATGGTCGTTCCTTGATGGTGACTTCGACGGTATACTTTTCTTTATCTGGAGCGAACAAAACTATAGAATTAAATGGATTACTGTACTTTTGCGTTCGGTACCATTTGTCGTGAAGCTGAAAGCATAGTTCTCTGGAGGTTTCGAGGTGGCACCGTGTTGGTACAACTTAAAGTCGGAACTTTTAACTAGCGACACCTTCTTGTGTTTTGCTGAATACACGTACCCTATCAGTAGACTGAAATAAAAACGAATAAGGCAAAATTTTACACAATCTCCTATAACAGGGATGCACAAGATAGGGTAAAAAGTAAAGTGGTAAGTGTAAGAGTAAAGGGTAAAGAGATACGGTGCATTTTAGGAAAGGGACTAAAATGATGACACACCTCAAACTGGTTGAAAGTTCTAATCAATGAGTGCCATGATGAGGGCAGAGTACATCATGCCTCAGTTTGAAGAAAGTGTTGCTTCCCGACGCTGCAAACTATGATTTCATGCGCATTTTACACCGCTTTAATGCACGTATAACGTAACTTTCTTAAATACCAGCGTTTTAGATACTTCGTTGCCATTTTGTTTCTTTCACTTCACATCTACAACTTCTACTATGCTTAGACGAGCCATACTTGGTACCAATGACACATCTGCCATCACAAAAGGATTTTTGACCCGAGTTTTTCTTGCCTCAAATAGTCAAGACGCTAGATTTATTTATTTCTCTCTTTTTATGGTGAAATGCTATAGGTTTTTGGGTTCCTAAACTGCTCATACCACAATACAATACGCAACATAAACCATATGCCATATCTCACAATCCTTTACGCATCTAAGTGGGTTTTGGTGTCTAGGCAGTCTGTGCATCCCTGCGTATACAGAAAATCCACCTACAGAAAATTGCCTCTTATCAATTTACCTACCAGCAACTTATCTATGAAGCAATTCATCGAATGCACAATTCACCTAATTTCGACCTAAAGTTTAGATAATAGTTTTATTTAAACATTTACTAAAACAAAAGAAGTTTTACAAAATGGTAGCAAAGATAAAATATTATAGGTGTGCATCAATTAATGATTCAACAGTGAACAGAATATGTTCCCAAAAATTAAATATATAATTTAATAACCATCATTATTCCTTAATCCCGGTCAAACAATGAATTAGAGTGTCGGTATTGGTCTTGTCTCAGAATTTGAAACAGAAATCTGAAATTAATATTATGGTCGATGTCAATGAAACCTTAAGTTCCATCAGGGACGTAATTGTTATGTGCAGGAAATTTAAAGACACTGGTATCGTTATTAAGTGAAACAGATACAAGAGCATACGTAACTTTCAGATTTTTGCAAACCCGGTATCGTTCTCATATCTAGAGGAAAAAGACAAATTTTATACCTAAGAAATAAGGTCAACAAGCATTACTTTATTTTTAATTCGTGTGACAATGTGGCGAATATACGTTGCCCAAAGTGGAAGATACCCTCGGTGTCTAACGTTAGGAAACTCCATGACATCGTGTATCATTCCTATTCCAAAATCAGTCATTACCGTTTTTGGTACTGCAGTCGCTGCCAGTCTCACTATTTCTCGCAAAAGGAAAATATGCGTGTTTTCAATCTTTTTTGGGCGTAACGCTTAAAGCAAAACCATGGAGGGTTACTGCTTATAGACAGATTTGGCACTGCCTTGAAAGCATCACCAGTATACAAATTTTCTCATGCAGGTAGTAGCTGCAAAATATGTTTTGTTCCAAAAATAATAAACTGTTCCTCATCTGGTCACCACTCATAATGTAAAAATACTTCACTGTTTGTAGTTTTTGCAGCTGGTTTCTCGTTGATTCTAGTTCGTACATTTATTGTAGTCCTCTCGATGCTGTTCCAGCAGAAGCTACATAAATTTGCGAGGAGAATTCTGTAGTCATAGCCATTTTATTCGTTAACTATTTTACGTCTATTGGCGCAGCATCAGTAACTATGTTCGCCTTTCGTACTATAACGTTAGCGGCATTAACTGGCAGCCGACCTCTTACATTTTGATCATGCTTACAACACCAATAGACTTTATCACCAGACGCTCAATTTTTGACAAATAAATAGAGTTTTTTTCACTGTTCACTTTTTCACTGTTCACAACTTGTAAAGTCACATTTATCACACGATATTAGCTAAGAATATACGGGTATTACGTTTTCTCCTGCTCGAAGAGCTTAAAGAGAGACTTTAAAACCGGTTAATAGCGACTGTTCCCACAATGGGCGGCTGAATACGCACTCACCAACCCTTCTAGTCAGCGTAGTGGATTACAGCCATTTCCCCTTTACAAACTTATGAAACCAAAACAAAATAAATGGCCCTCAGTCCCCAGAAGCTCGGAAGTTGGCCCCCAAGTTAGTGGGAGGAACAACAGAAGAGAAGAGGGTGGTAAGGATACCTGAGTAAATTCAGACTGCCACAGAAAACATATCGCTGCGAACATGGCTATTCTAACATATAATGTAATATCATCAATTGGGGAATAATAGGAAGTTTTTCAGAAGTTAAGAGATGAGGAGAACGTTGTCTAAAACTTAATTCTGCCTACGTGTTCTGTTATAATGAATGAGATTGCGAAAGCTTAGTGTCAGTTTCATTCTAAGTTACTCTGATAAAGTAGGAGAGTGTGATGCTGAGATAGATAGAATGGCAATTGTTATAATGGACATAAACAAAACAGCATTCTTAAATGTTTTTAGATATATGTCAGAACATCTACCCATAGAGATGAAGAATTAGAAGATTCATATGAAAAACTGACAGAATTACAAGACAAGTACAAAACCGCAGCCCCCTTAATTATTGACGACTACGGTGCTTGACTGAAAAAGCGACTAGAGAATAGCGACACTCTTATTAAAAATTTCAAAATAAAAATATCAAAAAAATATTTAAAAAAAAAGGATGGTACAAGGAACGGACGAGGATAGATGCTGTTTAATAAGATGGAAGCCCACATATTATTTGCCATGGATTGCCTTTATAACAAGAAACCACAAAAGAAATGGAGGCCAAATAGAACACCTAAACATGAAGCCGATTACATCTTGCATCTTCTACAGCCTTGAATTCCTTCTGGATTGGAATTGACCATAGGGCAAGATTCCAAATTAAACACAAACCGATTTGGAGTAAATATAGAACAGGCCTGTTAAACGCCAATGAAGAGGAAACTAAGGAGCATTGAAGAACTAGAATTAGAACATCTATCCTTAGACGATTTATATTAAACCATTACACACACATTACATGAAAATGAAAAGTGAACAGAAAAATATCAGCCAAATAGCCCAAAACATGTTACAGAAACAAAGGCAACTACGACTCATACTTATGTCATCGAACACGGGGAAAACCACAGATGGGCAAGAAAGATTCCTCAAAAGGCATGCAGTATTGAAGTAGAGAAAAATTGTCCAAAATCGAGAAGAGCGGAGAAGTCTAGGAGAGGTCAGTATCCATATTTGGAAATAAATTTAGATACAACAGAAAAATAATGATGATGGACTAAGAAACTAGTGTCTTATAAAGAGGATAAAATATAATATTTATACGCATAGGTTTATAGATAAAGTCCATATGTGTGTATTTTCATTCTCAATCATGACCCTTTTACAATCCATTAGTACTCACATTTTCGATCAGTAAAAGTAATCGGTTATAATATGGTATATCGATAAGTTTATTTTAAAATAACGTGGTTAGATATGTATTATTACGATTTTCGATTAATTGTTTCAGCGAAAAGTGTCTTAGTTAGATGGTTCTTATTTACAGTCATTCTTCGGAAGAATCTTATAAAATATCAGTAATTCATTTTTCAGAGAACGATTTAAACCAAGAATCTTAGAATTTTCGTTGAATTTTTGTTCCGGGGAATTGTAAGCTAGATGAATTGTATTAGGTGAATTGTTTGTAGCTGAATTTTCCTAGATTTACATCCCTTATATAGTACTTACTTGGAAAAGGATATCGGTGAACATATCACGCCGAGGCTGTAAAAATTCCCTTTAACATCTGAGAAATAATGGAGAACGTATCTTTTGAACTGTTTCCATTCTCTTCTGGGCGCGACGGTGTGGTCCCTGACGGTGTTCAGTTCGATGCTAAATTCCCTACCATCTATTGAAGCTTTTCCTTTCAGGATCCCATATTGCTCGTAGTGAGTCTGGTGATTGCTGTAAAAGACATTAAGAAAATAAGAGGAAATATTGATTTGTTAGATTCTTACCTTTCCAAGCATTTGAAGTAATTTCTACTCCATTTCTCCAAGGCAGCACTCTTGGCGAAAGAAAAACTATCGATATCTCTATCGAAGTTAATATAATCGGATTCAGCGGTCCAAATGGCGTCGATCGTTACGTTATGAAATACGTTCCTATCCGTGTATCTCTTCATTTTCCCAGAGTATTGAAACCTCCATTGTCGCATTGGTTCCATTACGGTAAATTCCAGTCCCTCCGCTTTAAACGCCTCGAGTTGCTCTTCGAGGTGCAGGCTAGTGCTGGGCAGTTTTGGGGACTCCATTAGAAAGTCTCCGAATTTGGAAAGTTTGAGATAAACGAAGCCGTCGGTCAACGGGTGTTTCCTTCTGGCGATGTTCATCACTAAGAAGTCTCCCTTGTCATTCGCCCCATTTAAGTAACAAGCGTCTATAGCCTACGATAAGGTGAAGAATTTGATATTTATTACATGTTAAGAGACAGGTTGATGTTTGCATATTGACCAATAAAAGTTAAGGTACATCGCGAGCTAACCATTTTAATGAAAATACATAAGTTGGACAAAATTTGGGACCAGCCAAATATTCGAACATAGACCAGTAGCGTTGTTACACCACTGAAAGAAATTTCCAGAACCTTTCTTGGGTATGATTCAGACATGAACATATATAAGTAGCTGGTAAATTTTTTTATGGTACTTATTTGCCCAAACTCCTTAAGGACGTTCCCATAAGTCATTTCATTTTTCGCAGAATAAGGTATAGCAGCTATGTCAGTTTAGAGTTAAAGAGTAGGTCCGTGAGATGTTATCGGTGTTTTTTTGAGGTCTAGTGGCATGGACCGTAAAGAAGCTTGACATGAAATAACTGGAAGCATTAGAGCTATGCATATACCGTAGAATATTGAGGGTGAAATAGACTGATAGAGTGATAATCGGATTAACAACCTAGGTAATGGGAAGAGAGAAAATTAAAGAAAATTATTTTTCTGTGTTAGAAATCAAAGAAGAGACATAACCAATAACGCGGTAAACAGTTATAATTAATTACATAATAGATCCGACTTAAACGACTAAAATTGTTTATATGGTCACGTCAACGTATATAGACATGTACGTCGGCTGTGTAATTCCCTGATTCAAAGTTATATTGGCAAATATTATGCCGACACTATGAAAAATGAAAAATTGTAATACTTGTACTAGATTAGCGAAGAATGGTGCCATTTACTGCCACTAATAACACAAGGAAAATTTAAGAACGGAGTCACTCGTTCCTCTTAGTAACCGGCACCTTTTCCCAAAATGCTGTTCGCGGCGATCGGAAGACCAGAACAGTAAGGAGGTGAATCGACAAATGTACAGGTTACTGCTATGTATGCATGTAATTTGAATTCAATCGATTTAAAACACTTAGTATAGAACCTGACTACTAGATGGCGATTAACTTTAGACGCTACCAATTGTATTTAATACATGAATAATTTGTGAAAAGAACCGTACAAAATCGGAAAAGTGAGTCAATTTTAACCTATTGACAGGGCTATCCACTACACTGTCGACAATTTAGTGCTAGCTTCCCCAGGCTGGGAAATACGAGTTCGTTTGTTTCATCTAACATCCTGGATAACTCGTTTCATCAGCCTATTGTATTTTGGCACTAAATATTTAAAATTGTTGGTGTACTCTGAAAATCAGGGGCAATCTCACATATTTCATGTATCTGAATAAAATTTATGCTTATCAATTAATTAAAATGTAATAAAAATTTAAAACTTGAAACAAATTTCAGTAATTTCGAGTGAAATTATAAAGGAACGGCACCAAACATACTTCTGTTTATGTATGCCATACATACTGTTTATGTACGTTTTCATCAACTATGACAAAATTTCTGTGAATATTGGCCTGAAATTCAAGCATTCATATTTTAACTGGAAAAGAGCATCCAGCTACGTGCAATTTTGTGAAACCTGACACAGTTTACGACTTTTCATAATTTCGATACATAATTATCGAGGAGGATACTAAGAAATCGACAGGGGCCGTAAGTCAAGGCACCTTTTACGGTTTTGACAAAAATTAATGCCGAACCACTGAGAATGGTTTACCGATACTAAAAGTGAAAGAATTTCTTACGCGAACCATTTTTCTGGGGTATGAATTTTGAAAGATTGGCTGCCTTAAAAATAATCGGTATCTCCATAAATATCTAGCAGAATGAAACTTTTACCATTGGCCTTGCATTCGTTACCTACCATGGATCTGAACCATGAGTACCGCAAGTACGACAATTGGATGGAAAATGCTGCGACAACTCAAGACACTCGGCACTACTACATAACACACAGCAGCAAATTCATTGGTTTGACGGAAAGCGTACATTATGTAATTGTACCTTCGAACATTACCTTATCTTCAACGGAAAGTTGATGCGGACGCTCACTGGATAGCTCTGCCGCCAGGTTCCTTCGCTTGAGCTACAATAAGTATGTAATTCTTTTCCCTTCCTCCCACATTGTGCTAGTGCCCCTCACTCACCTTCCTGATAGATAATAGAACATACATAAACCCAACTTTGAACCAGTAGAATCCATTGCGTTGCTGGTATATACCAAAGAGTAGTTTCGGCTGGTGATTTATTAACTCGATAAACACCAGGACCAATATCGACAAGGACACTATCAGAAATTCGATCATGATACTATAATAAACTGCCAGATAAGAGGTGGAAGTGTGGTTATTTATAAACAAACGGTGAGCTTATCAATTGAGTGAAAATTAAATACAAATTAGAATTAACATTTGATAAGGACTTTATTGATCTGTGGAGTCAAGGATCTAACCTTTCCGTGAATGTATTCTTTCTTGAATTATGAAATAAAATCACAATTTGCATAAAAACATTTATATATAAAGCTCCAATTGTATGTAACAACCATGTAAAAAATATTAAAAATTTATCATTTTGGTAAATACATATGAAATATAACAACCTAGTGATCGGACGGCACTTCGGAATGTAAGTCTTAAATATGACATGCAGTCATTTTTGTTTTGTAACATTTCAAATGTTATTTTTACTAAGTAAAAAAGGTACTAAATTTAAAAGTATATCAGAGATCATACTTTGTTCATTAATGCTTGATATGGAAGATGAAAGGCACTATGTTCTAAAGGACGACAAAAAATGAATACTTTTCCAATAAATATTGAACACAATATATATATGTATAGTGAATTTTAAAATTCAACAAATTAATACTAAAAACTTGGGCGTACCAAAGACAAAACCAAAAATCGATAGAAAATATGTGAATCCATTTTTCCATAGTAAATGGTAATTTTTGGTTCCTCAACTATAAAATCGATAGGAGAAAATATATTGTAGGGCTGGGGGTGTCCTAGGCTGCCTTGTATAAAAGTTGCATCTGTACTAAGACTTTCCCACTTCCCATATCCCCACAACATGAAACTTCAGGACTTGTATGCACTTGACAATTCAATCCGCTGTTGTAATACTAGATGCGTCAAGTTAATGTAAAATCTAGATGTGGGGACATCACTTGCAAAATTTTTCGTCAAGAACCTTAAAAAACAACACCAAATAATATTGGGACTATAAAATTTAATACTCTCATTAAGTTACGGTTTTCATAAGACAAGATTCGCTATAAAATAGCCTACAAGCAAAAGATGTGTCCACTCCCATGATAAACAAATGACAAGAGTTAAGTTTCTGTTAAAGATTAAAAACAAGAGTTTCTGTAAAAGAATCTCAAGAAACAACTTGTATATTTCTTGTAAATCTTGAGACAAGTTACAGCGTTTATGAAGGAGTCAAAATAGTAAAATGTAAAATAAGGGTTTTGTTAAATATTAAGCCACATATCTATGACTTCTCGGAGTCTTATAAGAGCCTACTAAAAAATGTGTTAATACTTTCTGTAAAGAAGTTTTAATAAAAACTAATACGAAAGGCCTTTTCTTCAAAACTACATCCACACGACTATCTTACAGGTAGCTTCTGTTTGCTTAGAAAGCATCATATGAAGTGAGGTTTTCAAATTGGAATTTTGCAAGTAATGTCACCACGCCATTTTGCCGTAACTTATAATACTCGATGAGACAACAAAATTAGCACTAGTCTACACATCAGTCTGTGGTACACCTTCGGGAACAAAATGTGCCTTGTTCTTTTTAACAGACACCCCTACCGGACTGCTGCTCACTAGAGAAGCGCTTTGATAAGAGGAGGCGCTGCCTGGCCTCGGCGGCAAACTTCTCGAAGCGTACTTCTCGAGGAACTCTACTTCCACCTCTGGTTTAGCCTCCATGCCAATGACCCTGTCAGTATCCGAATAAGGGCTGTAATACTTATCCGAGGACCTTTTAGCGTTCCGCCACAGCATGCAACACGTGACTAGCAACACTATGAGCAACAAACAGAACCCGGACATGCTCCAGAACGCGATTTGGAGCGGCGCCCTCGGTTCCCACCAGAACTCCGTCGTAGGCGGGTACGTCGGCACCAAGTGCCCGACCACCACCGGCAGGTACTGCGTCCAGAACGCGGACTCCGTCTGCCGGTAGTTCCACATGATTGAAGAGTTATAAGTGGTGTTGAGGTTCAAGTACTTCAACTCGCCATACCTCGCCTCCTCAAAGTGCAAACCTAGGATCTGGGTGTAGGTTGGGTTGCCATACCTAGCGAAGTTCGTGTAAGCTTTCATGAAAAAATGGCTCATGTTCCTGTCATTCCTCGTCCACTGGTCTCTAATGAATCTCTCTCGGGACGGCAACATTTCCACATCCAGAAATGGAGCTCCGCAGAGCATGTAATGCTCGATGTTGTGCGGGACTTTTCTCCACTCTGATAGATTGAAAGATTCAACTGTCGTGTTTAACACATACATGTAGACTGGCACATTCTGTTCAACGAGCAGTTTTATCATCTTATCATTTGGAGCTACATATAAGAAATCTGAGAGTAACTGGATGTATTTCTCTCTTATAAAGGTGACGTTGTGTGGATCCGGCCAGTATGTGTACATGTATCGGATGGCTTCGTAAGTGCCATTAGGATTCAATGTATAGTTGTACCTGAGTACGAGTTCCCAGACTTTCTGGTCGAAGAACTGCTGGTTAACAATGAAGTCAGGTTCTAAGCTTTTGTTTGAAGTTATGAAACTGGCGGCTTCTTGTAACGTTACACTCGACATGTATCTCAACCCAGCGTTAAACCGTCTTTTCCTAATCAAGCTTTCGACGCTCTCACCAATGAAGTGCCAGTCATTCTCATACCAACCTTCGTAATAAGGCATGCTAATGTTCATCTCCATGACTGGAGCCCATGGAAACAATCCGACGTCCGGCGGGAACTCCACGTTCCCTATCTCGAAGGCGCTCCTCGAGTTTTTTAGACAACTCACCAACTTCCAGGACGAGTCTATGCTACAACCGATCTCCTTTCCAAAGACTCTACTGGTATTTTGGACGCGATACCTGTCGAAGATCATCGCCCAATCGGCGACGGCGGACCCGCTCTGCGCTATGACTTTGGTTACTATCCTGCTTGTTTCCGGGGCGACCATCAGCAGGCCGGCGGAGGCGGCGCCTGCGCCTGGACCAAACAGTGTTATACTGTCCTTGTCGCCGTAAAAGTTCCCTGCGTTATCATAGATCCAACGCAGGGCCATCACTTGGTCCAGCATGCCATAGTTGCCAGGGGAATTCACATCGCCTGGAAATTATGAGAATATGATATTCAATCTGACATGTTCCAAAGTTCTTGGAATGTGATCAAAAAAAAAAGTAATTCGACAACTCTACCTAGTCAAGGAGAAGCTAGTGAGTTCGATTGAGTTTTTGTAAACCTTAATGGTAAAATAAAAAATTAAATATAATCTTAATGATAATAAGACATCAAAATAAGTGTAGTTGACTTCAAAAGTAATAGATTTTAGTTTAAGTAGTTGTTATAAAAAAATTTTTGTTTTTTTATTTATTGACTAAATTAATGCATAATAAATTAAAAACACTAAATGTTCAATTATGTTTAATAAATGGCTTAATCATACTGCAAAAAAATAATCCTGGATTAGAAAAAACTTGGTAAGTTTTGACACCTGACACGTCTAGATTGGTCTCTGAGCGAACATAGAAAGGCGTTTTTGATAAAATGAATGCCTTATTCGTAAGTTTCTCATAAGAATATATATATATATATATATATATATATATATATATATATATATATATATATATATATATATATATATATATATATATATATATATATATATATATATATATATATATATATATAGAAAGATATGCACAATATTTTTCCACCACAGATTGGTAGGGCATAACCAACTGGGCTTATCAATGTACTGTGCGTTTTTTTTTCTTTTCAATGAGGCAAACGTGAATTATTTTATACATTAAATAATTTGAATTGCGAGAAACGCTTGTACTTTGGCGTCACTGATGCGTGGCGTCACTCATTATGATTTGATTGTGGTGAGTAGGAAATTTTGTTGCTGTTATCCTTTGTGATCATTTTTGTTTCGTCTTTAGCTTGTTGTTGCTCTATCTTTTAAGAAAATGTCGTACAAATATTTAATTGTACCTGGCGAAAATGTAAATGTTAAAACTTCTATGATGTTTTTTTAGCAGCCCTAAAAACGCTGTTGTGGTGTTTTGAAGATAGTTTTAATGTGAACAAAGTAATCCATTTGGTTCTATTATTGTATATTATTATATTCTTCTATACTATTTTTCTAGAATTTTTTTATTATTATTAGGCTATAAGCTTTTGAGCAAAAATTGAGGTTAGGTTAGGAATCTATTAACTGTTTGGATAATTAGATGTGCTACACAAGTAATGATCTTTTCTGGTATTATAACAAACATATTTACATACCTTATCGTTTTGATTGCTATGATTTCTGTACTGATACAGTTGGCATTAGTGGAAAAAAGAAGTCATCATTAATACACATACCAGTTGTAAATTATCTGATTGGGCCAGCATCTGTCATTTTAGATATTAACACAATATGGTATAACTTATGTAAAACTAGTAATTTTAGGTGGAAATGTGTTTCGAGACATTAATTTGCAACACAAACCATCAGCTCTAATGGCGTATATATGTGTGCTACTGTGCTATATATATTCAATAACCAATGATCAAATCAATGAAACGAGTATCATATGCAGTCACGTGATGTAAGGGCCAATTCTCTTTTAGATTACATTTTATAGAAAAACCTTTGGTTATTTTTTTTAACATCTAAACAGTCTAGATAAATATGTGTTGACGAATTTGGTAAAATGCAAACACAGTAACAAATGGTAAAAATAATAAAAGAGTTCCATGTATCAAATATCTAGGAGTATATGTACATTGCTTCATGAAGTGGTCACACTACATAAATGATATCCAAAAAACTTTGAATCATAAAAAAATTATCTAGTAAATGTAAGAACTTTGGTGAAAATCTATTATGCATAGTTTAATAGTGTCACTTTCTATGGTATCACTCTTCTCATATCGTCTCCAGATCTATATTTGAAAATACAGTGGATTTCGTCTCAAATATACAAAACAGGATATTAAAAGTAATTTAGTGGAGAAACATTGACAAAAAAGGCAAGTACTTACATATGTTCAATTATGATAGGTTAAAAAAATTGTATTTGTATTTGTATTTGTAACTCGACTAGCAGCACTAGGAGGAAAATAATTGTTTACCTTATGAAAAGTTAAAGGTAGCGGAAAAGTTGTTGGTTTAATATCAAACAATAACTAGTAATATATTGCTAAATGAGGCAAAAATGATTACCAGTAAAACATTAAAAAATTATTTGAAATAATGGCTATTAGAAATCATCCTATAGTAATTGAAAGTTTTAGTTTATGTGTAAAATAATGATTGAAGTTAATATTATTCTTTATAATCTTCAAATCTATGCACAGGAAATATGTTAATATGCTGATTAAATATTATTTGTATTATTTATTGATGTACTTCATACTCGGAATAAATAAATAGGTATAAAAATCATTTCAGTGGGAAATCTACTGTAGTATGGTATACTACAGATATAGTCGGTACATCACAAACATCATTAGTTTCAAAGAACTTACCAGTGCTTAGGAATCCCAGTGCTCCCAATCGGTAATTGATGCTAACCACAACCACTTGATAGAACGTTGCCATGATGTGTCCAGGGAAAGTGTTTGATGCGCCAGAAACAAAATCACCTCCATGTATATAAACCATAACGGGGTACTTCTGAGCAACTCCCTCCGATATGTCAGGAGCATAGATGTTCAAGTACAAGCAATCTTCATCCATGTCACGTATCCCGAGGGTAGCCCCTACATACTTGGACGGTTGCGGACATGCCGGGCCATAGTCAACGGCCTGGAGAATCTGCCAGCCTTTATGTGACCTTGGAGGTTTGAACCTGCCTTCCTGTATTGGCGGCTGGGCGTAAGGTATACCTAGGAAAACAGTGGAGATTCCTTGTTGTTTCTCTATGAATTCCGAACCAGGTCTGTACAGTGAATTAGGATCTGGGTTATCGAATAAGTACACCTTAAAACCCTGGACTTTGCCATGAGTAGTTTCTATGAATACGTCACGGGGGAGTTCTTTTGTCTCTTGTCTTCGTTTACCTAGAATTAAAAGGTTTATTAGAAGGTTAATTCAACCTGGATTGAAGTTAAATATGCGATCAGCGTCTCTCAAAGTCAACTGAAACTGACATATTTGTGCGCTTGTACCTTGTAGGTCTTCCCTCCAACCACCGAGCACTCCAGGAAACCTTGGTTCAATGTTTCCGCTTCTATCATAGGTATAAGGTTTGTCCTGCCACCTAACACGAGGCTCACCCTGGTACCTCTGGTCGTAGTCGAAGTAGTTCTCGCCATAACGCCTCCCCTTGTACCAGTAAGTAGTCCTGAAGTCATTTTCGCCATTGGGGTTCTGGTTCGTATATGGGTTGGGGTCGGAGTATGGGTTTCGATACTGCTGTCCGGACTGGTAGTACGGGTCGTATTGGCCTGAGACCAGTCTAATGATGTTCAAAAGAAGGGATGCTTCAGTAATCAAAAGCAAGGGTGGAGCCATAACAACAATAAACACAGGTGTCAATTAGTCATTTGTTAGGTTAAAATGTAAAACAATAGAGACATGCTGCCATCTATAATACTTTTATAGCACACTGTCTTGTAGTAGATTTTACAGACTGCCGATCACAAAAATCGTACGTATTCGGTACATGTCCAGCAGATGGCCAAATTGATAGGATATAGATTCCCTTTATTTATTCATGCGTTACTGTACAGATTCCGGTTTAAAAGTATAGGTACATATGTCCCGACTTTCCCCGATAGATGTCAGAGCGGTATAAACCACAAAGCGCCTCCGCCAGAAGCAAAATGAATTCACCAAATCCACAGTACCCTCAATCTGTAACGGTAAACTTATAATCGCACCCTGAGAATTCTTTAAACCTTAAGGCGTGCTTGCTGTGTCATTTGTATTTTATAGTCAATTAAGTGCATCATCTTAAGGCCACGTTGCGATAGCCGACAACACTCGGATTTCCACAAAGTTGCCAGGAAACACTATATATGTGGTCTTCATATCATTTGTGGTTAACCCAGGTGAGGAAAATCAGTACTTTTGGTTTACTGACGTGTACGAAACGTCAGTGCAGAAGGCCTTGCACCCTTATTGCGCTTCAAGATACAGATACAAGATACAAGATACAAAAAAATACATTTGAATTGGTTTGAATGTACAGAGACAAGGTGAGATTGATGGGGTTTGTTTGTATTGTCACGAGCCGGGGCGTCTTGAGGTCCTGGGCCACGGCTGCGTGAGGTAAGGGGTTGGTAGCTACGGGGGTAGAGCTTGCTATTGACGAAAACAGGTTAAAACAAAACAAAGAAATAGGCTTTATTCTCCACAAACGGGGAATCTAAAAATGGGTCAGGTCGACACAAAAAACGAAAAATAAATCACAATAAGAAAGATGGGGGGCACAGCGAATCCCAAAAAGGCTGGAGCGAGGTAAGGGAGGTAACTTACAGGGTTGCCTGTCGTCCGGATTTTCGGGGTTCCATAACGGAGGGCCTCTTGACAGGGTAGTTGGAAGGCTCTTCTTCGGGCGTCCGGCTGGGGTTCTAGAGGCTTCGACGATCCACCACAGTCTTCGCTCGGGGCTCTTTCTACTACCTTCTTCGACCGGCCATCTGGCTGGTCCCTTCAGGGACGGCCCTCTTCCGGGCGGCCCCTTGGACGGCACTTGTCCAAGCTCGTACGTCGGGACCTCACTGGTCCTCTCTACTAACTTCCCCGTTCTATTTATGTTCGGTTTTTGTTTTGCTTATACTTTTGTTTTGTTAAACACTCTCGGTTTCTTTTGTCGTACTTCACACGAACTGACCGTGGCCTCCGGCCGTGTCCTAATTCCTTGTTTTTTATTTGTGGTCGTCGAAGTCTCGTGTTCGTGACAGTATTATATAAAAACATTTGAAGAATGAATACCATTGAAACAGCAGGTATTACAGAGTATGGCGTTCAAGTTAGCGAGGGCTCTGTGTATGGTATTTAAGTAGCCAAAATATCTGACACCATAGTATTTCAATATTTATTGCATAATTAATGTTGGTATGTCTTTATATTCTTCTAATAGAAGTCGATTCTTCTAATGTTATATTCTTTTCAGATGTGAAAATTAAGTGGCGAATTCACCATAAATCGAATTATTTGCATTTTGCTTGTGCGCATTCGCCAAAAATTGGAAATGTTTAAATATTTATATTTCTCAATTTATGCATTTTCCTCACCTGGCACCTCCAAAAATGTTATCTACGAGCAGTATACAGTGTTTTCTGTAAATTTTGTGTAAATCCGAGTGTTGTCGGCTATCGCAACGCTTAAGGATGAGATGAGGTTTGATCTTACCTTGAGTATCCCTGAGAAAATATTAAAAGTCAAGTTCAATTTACTTATTCAAGATGAATGACGATTATAATGAGTACGTCAATACAATTATTAATAATATAAATCGATTACCTAAGCGGTATTTGAAAGACGTATAAAATCCGTCAGATTTATATAGTGAACGTAAATTTATAGGGAGGTATCGCTTTTCTATAGATACAATTGTACATATTATCTTGCCCATGAATAACGATGCTCTTGATAAACCCAAGAATAGAGGTTTGTCAGTGGTTCCACTGATCCAATTATTAATCAGTTTACAATACTATGGCACAGGAAATTTACAGCAAGTTGCATTTTTTATATGTATTTATGCTAGAGAAAAATTACTTATGTTTTATTCAAGTTTTTGAACTTTATTTATCTATTCTACTATTTCATATTTATTTTGGACTGTTGCCGTTGATCTTAGGGGAATTTCACAATCTACAGTGTCTCTAATAATAAAAAAGATTTCAGAGTCATTAGCAGAAAAATAAAGAATGTCGTAAAATTCCCAGAAGACCCTTTTCATTATCAATTTTTTATGAACGAATTTAATCAAATTGCCAATATTTCTGATGTAACATCTTGTATAGACGATACCCACATCCCAGTGAAAAATCCTGGAGGTGCTGTAGGTGAAATATACAGAAATAGAAGTAGAATTTTCTCTATTAATTTAAAGATACTAATATTATCTCAATAATGTTTGATGATATTGTTTAAAATATATTATTTACAGGTGGTATGTGGCCTAAAAATGCAAATATTAGATATTGTCGCTAGGTATCACTCATGATAACACAATATTTCAGAGAAGTGGGGTTCGTGTTAAATATGAAAATAATGAAGTGCCAGGTCAGTTTATAATTATTATTTTAACATCAAATTTATAATATGAATCTCTTATAAATGATGTGTTGTTACATGTAAAATGTTGGGTGACAATGGATCTGCATGTAAAAGATATCTGCTAACACCAGTTGTACATCCTAATACACATGCAGAAATAAATTATATTAGGGCTCATAGAAGCACCATAAATATTTTTGAAAGATGTTTGGGAATTTGGAAAGAACGATTTAGGTGCCTAAAAAAGAGGATTGGGGGTTTAAATTTACTTTTTCCTAGTTTAATTGCAAGTTTTAATTTGTTTTAGTTTATAACCTTACTTTGACACGTTCGTAGAACCATAGAAATATAAATAATACTCCATAGTCCGGTTCCTTATTCACGATTTGCCCCGTTGTCAGAACTTTTACCTTCTTAAGTGCTCCTTATTCAACAGCTTATCTGAGGTTCTACCAAGGTTTCCTCCACCAAGGCCTCCTTAAGTATTCCTTAAGTGATGGACTATAAATTTGCCCTTAAGTCTCATATATATATATATATATATATATATATATATATATATATATATATATATATATATATATATATATATATATCCAGAGTCATGGGTGAAGGGTGAGGGGTCTGTTGAATATTTCTTCAGAGTAGATGTTCAAGAAAATTGGTGAGAGCACACATTATGGCTTTGTTTGATTTCTATTGAGTTAATAAGTGCTTTTTTTACTCGTACTGTTACTTTCTGGTGAAAGTACAGGTGGACAATTATTTTGACATCAGAGTCCAGGTTTCTCAGTTTTACCAGTTTTTCTAGTTGATTACGCCTCACGTCTTCAAACGCATTGTTTAATCTATAAAGTAGGCGTACACCTTTTGACTGATATCCAGGCAGCATTGCATAAAGAAATTGTATGCGAACAGCGTATCCCGCATACTGTATCCGTTTCTAAAGCCAAACTGGATATATGGGATATTGTCTTTTAGTTTCTGAAACACTCTGCGGCGGAGAACATTCAAGAACACATTCAATGTGTGACTCACACCAATAAGCTTATCGTGCGGTGATCATCACATTTCTAGCTGTTCGTTGGTATGTCGCCTGTTGTATATATTCTGTTGAATAGGGACGTTTGGAGTGTATCTAGTTTTTCAATCAGCTTGAATACTTCCAACGGTATTTCGTCCGGACCCGGAGCTTTCCCGTTTTTTTTTTGTTTTTATTGCACGCTTCACACTCGCTTGAAGTTCAAGATTATTAAAAAAGCAAATCAATCCAAATTCGGAAAAAATCGCAAAGCCTACCCACTTACAATCTAACTTAAATAATTCGTTTTTTATATGTAGATAATTTATAGCGACGGTAATGACAAAATTGGAGAGAGTCGCCTCCAATTTATTTCCGTTGTGAGCCAAATAAATAAAATGATGTCATGCTAATTACTTTCCAATATTCACCTCGCGTCGAAAGTTCCATAACAAAAGAATTATCAATAAACTCGGGGTTTAGTAATTAGCACCTACGACCAACAAAGAAATCAATCAAAAATTGGCATCTGCACAATGGGATTAACGGATTTATGTAAATAATTTTAAGACAATATAGATATAAAAGTTACTAGGATCTATATCATATCAAAGATTTTTCTGGCAATGTATTTAATCCAACCAGCCGCCGTCTTATTTATCCACTCAATACCAGGTGGGATCTTCTGGTGATATATAGTCTGCGACACTTCGGATAAAGTATTGAAAGATGTATATTAAAATAGGTGAAACCGTTGTAACTGATACATTCTCATCTCGACGTTGTTACCTGCTCTCAGAGAATAGAGAGAAAGAGACGAAATTTCATAGAATGTAGTATATTTTGATTTAAAAATCAATCAAACAAAAAATAAATACTAAAGGAAGCCGAGGTCCTTCTCATTATAAACACAGTCAATTAAATAACACCACATTATAAAAGCAACAGAATCTCTAGTCGAAAACTTAACAGAAACTACTTAATACTAGTCACTATCCCCCATCCTAATCATCTTCTTTTGATTTATTAGTGAACCTAACACCATTGATATCCTCCTCTTTCATGTCCTTATCGCCCCAGCCCCATACGGAGTCCTGATGGTGATGATGATCGTGGTCGTCGGGACTCATCCCCTTCCTTTTATCGCCCGTCCAACTGCCGTCGCCGGTTCTGTTTGCCCTCTTCTTGACCATATCTTCGGAGACCGTCTTCAGGTCGTAGGCCTGTCCGATATATGCCATGAAGTCGAGGAAGGCCGTAGTGAAGTTAAGGCGGTAGTTACCTAGCTCGGCCGCCTTATAGTCCCATGGGAAGATGTGGTGGTAGTTGTGCCAACCCTCGCCCAGGGATAGGACTGCTACAACTTTGTTCTCTGTGGGGTTGATAGTTCTGGAAACAAGAGGGCTCGATTAAAGTATGTTTAAACTGAAGTAAAAGTTACCAAAACAGGCAAATATTCGGAAGAGTGAAGCTGGAGAAATAACTGCTATCATAAGTAATTATTTTGTTTTTTCTACGATCTATACATTACCCTCTTCCTAAAGAGCGATATGTGGTAATAATCAGTGAGATTTGCCTACTAAATCACTCATTAGCATGGAATTATAATTGTTATTAAAACAATAAAATTTGCAAATCTTGCAAAGCACACAACAAACTATCAGATACTCTAGTTGGGTAATTAGTAATCGTCTTCATTAGCAGGTATTACCAAAAAGTAAAAATCTTGCTTTAAGGCCACAAGGATATTATCTTAAAAATCGTCACTTATTTCAAGGTTACGATTTATTATTCGTAGTACCAACAGATAATATCCACATCCTTTTAAATTGAGGTGCTGATAGGAAAACTGTACCTCTATTAAGTGCGCAAGCGCTATTATGTGTTAGTGGCAAATCACACGTTTAGAAAACATATCACTCACACAGAAAATATTATGGTATCTCCAGAAATTAACCAACCTCAATACGTAATATATTCGAAATTTATGTCACTCCTAACGCGTCATTTCTGAAAAATATCATGGTGCCTCCAGAAATTATTGGCCTAAATCCTAGCCTAGAATTATCCGAAAGGTATCCGACCCAAAGGAAACTGATAAGTACCTAAAGAACAAGAAAAAATCTACGATTCATTGACGCCCCACTTTTAGAAGAGATAGAAGTTGCAACTTTACCAAAAGGGTCTAAATAACAGAAGAAGTAAGACAACTCCACGAAATGAAAAAAGTAGAGTACTGCTGTAGACAGTACAAGTGCACGATTACTTCAATGAAAGATCTAACTGATTCAGAAGGCGTGTCTTGGTATAGCTCTGATTTTTCTGAGGACAGTGCTCTCTATATTGATAAAATAGGTGAAAAATGCTTTTTGACTAAAATTTTCTTAAAATCTGTAAAACACTTTTTAGCGCAAAGAGGAAAAATATACGACTATGAAGAAGTCATAAGTTATTTAGTATATGATGTAAAACCTTATACATTACCATTAGCAAAAGTATTTCATACAAAGAAAACTATAAAATCAATGTATAGTGTATCATTTAGGATTCACAGGCACCCTCGGGATAAGGTGGACACATTGGCAAATATTTCTGTAAGATGATTTAACCAGTTCACTTGGACCTCTAGAAACTTTATTCGATGCTATATCACTGTGTTTTAATCCCATAGAGTTAATCTGGGCACAACTGAATGGAAATATTAGGAGCAAACATATCGATCTTTAATTTTCAGGTGCAATATATATACATATATATGTATGAGCATATTAAACGTATAATTAATTTTACTAATTGTTGTTTTAGTTTTATTTGTTTAATATACATATTCCTTTGTTTGTAGTATGTAGTAGTAATGACAGTATTAATGTCATTCTTATAAATCTCATAATATTGATAATTTTACTAATTGTAGTTTTAGTTTTGTTTGTTTAATATACATATTCCTTTGTTTGTGGTATATGCGAGTTATTGTGTTATTAACTTCATTGTCAGCTAATTTTAAACAGAGTTAGGTTTGTTAATAATTTAGAAGAAATACAGAATAGTATTTCCCTATCCAAATTAAATAGCAATATTATTGCTTTAATCATGGTTTTTTAATGTATCCGAGTGGTGCTCAGATTATATTAATCCTTAGCGGGTTTCGTCACTGTAGTGACGTAAGTAGAAGTGAAAAATCTATATAGAAGTTGTATTTTATACTAGTAGCTTCTTCTTAATGATTATTATAGTATCGAAGAAGTTTTAGAACTATGTGATAGTTTTCCACACATCCATTGATATCCCCCGATCATTTCTGAGTCCATATTTTTGACATTAGTCTGGTTTTGAAGAAATAAAAGTATTGGTAGGGAGACGCTTCTTCTTTTCAGATAGCAGGAAATTCATAATAATAAATGTAATCAATACCAAATGTTTACCTTTTGCGGAATAACATAATATAATTATGTGAAGACAGATGGTGTGAAATCTGATTAGACTTAATTCAATTTATTAATTATTAATTAATAAACAATTGTGTAAAAAAAACCTTCGGAATTCGTAAATACTCTGAGAATTACTATTAATAAGTTACGTCTTTTTAGTAAGTCTGAAATAGCCGTAAAACTTTTTTCAAACAATGTCAAACCATCAGTAGGAGCGTAATGCAACAAAATTAAATTTAAGTTGCACTAAAAAATATTTCAATCGTAATTTTAAAATTAAACGTGGAAAAATATGAAATTTCGGTTTGTCTAGAGTTTGGTCTCTTGTAACCAGGCTGATTAAAACGATTTTTCATTTTTGTTTTAGTGAAAAGCGGCAGTGTACTGGGGAAAATTATATTAACTTTAGGAAATCAGATCCTTTTGCGAAAGAAAAAATATAGAGCAATTCACTATTTTCATGAATTTACCCAGTGTAATGAACTCTATTTCTCCAATTACACGTTAATATTCCAATTTCACTAAAACAATATATCGCAAAAACCAAAACAAGGAAACGATTTAACTTACAAGTTTGTACAAATTTTTTATTTCACATTACAATATATGTCGAATAAAGTGAAATTATTTCATACTCATCCTGAATAAATGAACTCGCATCTCAAGCTTTGTAAATTAACACTGATATTTTTTGGTGAGTGTAATTTGTTTATCGCTTTGTAAACTATTCACTGTTTACAAATTTTAAGAACCTAAAAATATGATCGATGTAAACGAATTTAGTGCAATGCCTAGATTAAAGTTCGTCAAAAAGGCGAAGAATTTAGAATCGATATGAGTGAGGCGTAAAAATTATTTTCAAAATATTATTAACAATACATTAAAACTCTTATAGCAGAACCTTCGGCATATAATGCCCGCAACTTCATTAACGCTCATCTTAATAATTAGTTAACCATAATTTACCATAATAACCACGTTTAGCGAATTATTTATTCTTCGTACCAGTCGTTAAGTATCAAGAAAGTTTACCGGCTCGTGCTTCTTTGCTCGTGTCTGAAGATAGGTGAAAGTTTTCACTTTAATCGATGTTAATGGGTCATACACGAAATTACATTACCGATCCTAAAGATCGAATGTACCAAGTGAAATAATAATAGTGTTAACAACAACAGCAGAGACGACTTATGGAGGACAATATGAAACCGCAAACGGTAAGAGATCGTTAATAATATAATTAATCACGTTTACAACAACCATATTTATCATACCTTTGAGAGAAAATCCCTGTTTCTTTGTGATATGAATTGTTTTTCACAATTTCATTTTAGGTTTATACTTACTTGTCGTAAGGTTTCATGCCCCAGATGTGAGCAGCGCTGTTGACCAACCAAGTGAAGTGCAAACTTAGGAAATAACGCCACATGGTAGCCAACCACGAAACGTAAATGTTTTCACCGAAGTAGTACCACGGTATAAAAATTGGTATGATGAAAGTGAGAAGTGCCGTCATGACCTCGTAATACCTGAAATCAATAATCACAGATGACAATGTCCAGAAAATGACCGCAGATTTTTCGCTTACTTTCTCTGGAATGCAACCACTGGATCCTGCACGATGTCACTCATGTCGACGGTCTTCCCTTTCACTTTGACGTCCCTGTGCTTCTTCACCAGCAGCCAGCCGATGTGGGAGAAGAAAAATCCCCTTTTAGCATTGTGGGGATCGGCGTCCGTATCGGTGAACTTGTGGTGCACCCTGTGGTCCCGCACCCATTCGAACAGGCAGTTCTGCAGCATGGCGGTCTGGCCGATCATCAGGAATACCCTCAAGGGCAGTTTTGCCTTGTAGGTTCTGTGGGCCCACAGCCTGTGCGCCCCTGCCGTCACTCCAAGGGACATTATGTAGGCGTAGAGGTAGTCTGAAAAGGGGATAAGGTTGGTGTACTTCTCGCAGAGGTGATTGACGAAGCCCAAAAAGGGTACGAGCATGGAATACTTGGTAAAAATTTAGAACGTGCAGTGGTCAAACTACACTTTTCCCAACACTAGGATACCATTTTTAGTCTGCAGGAATGGGCACCGGTTATTATGTTATGAAGATGTATGTTGTCGTAAAAATTTCTCAAATTTATACTGTAGATCTCATGTATTTGTAGGTGTTATTAGACGAATATCTTAAAAGTGCTTTATCATATCCAAAAAGTGGTTAGGTTTAGCTTAATAAATAGTATTATTGTTAATAAACAAGCAGCGATTATACGGCAAAAGTGGGCATATTGAGACATATATTTGGGATACAATGATTTGTTTCGATTCTACATTTTAATAGCTTGGTGGATTGGATAGCATATCTACAAGGGTTTAAAAAAGCCTGAGCTAAATTCTTAAAAATAATTTAGAAACATGTAAATTTAATAAAAAGTGTTGTTGAGGAACACTAACTTAATGAGTTAAAAGAAACTTTTAAAATTATTACACTCTCGCCTTACATAAATATTTACCCACCACAGCTTTTTGAAAAGAAACATTTTTTAAGAAAGTATTGACTAACGTGTACTTTAATGGCGACAGTTATATAAGAACTGACGCACTATAGCACACCCAAGGAAACAAGCCAAAATGAAATTGCACATTATACAAATAAAATTATTCGTTAGAAATCATCTAAAGTAATCATATACTTTGTATATGGATGTGTCAATGTAGAATATTTAAGAGAAATTGATTTTTGCCAAGACGTAACATTTCTAGAAATTAAAAATTGCACTTTTTTTTGGATCAGTTCCTTGGATAAAATGGAGGTTTATAAAAAAAATTGCTAGAAAATTAGTTAAAATGTTACAAGTTAGGTCAGTTACTAAATGGAGTAACAAGAATGTATTAAATGTTCCTGCTAGCTATTGATTTACATAAAAAAGTTAAAAATTTTGGTAAAAAGTGCAATTATTCTGAGTAATCGACTAGAAATATATAGGTTTTTGAGAAATCCGTCAAATTTGGTTAAAAGACATTCACGAATTCAATTTTTGATTAGATGGCTGGTGGAGAATAGAAAAGTGGACTTTAGTAAACTATTTGGAAAAGTACTGAAATTCAATAACACCCCCGTTTCTTGGATAAGTATTTAAGTCAAAATTTTAAAATCTGGGAATTAAGTAATTAGTTTCTTCAACAAAGGGTACTTAAATATTTCTGGATAATTTTGGATCCCGCTGGCTGGGGAAATGTTTTGAAATTGAAATAATCTTAATATATGAACGAGCCACTTGGATAAATTTTTTTGTAGGAAAATAATTGGGACATTAATAACTATGACATATATTATGTGGAATCTTTAATGAGGAGTAAATTAAACTTTATTCCTCGCTTTTGAATTGGGGGCAAAGCTAACAGTTTTAAAAATGTGTAATTGATTTCTCATTGGTTTAATTGATGTCTCAATAATCTACTGGGGTTTGGTAGATTTTAAAAAAATATCATGAATTTAATTCAAAAGACAAACTGATCAATCTCATTCTTGATTAGTTCTTTAGCAGATTTTAGGAAAATTGACATATTTATCACACTCTTCGGTGGATTACTGAATTACTTTATCCGACGTACGATAAAGTCCCAGTCTGAACCGATTTTGGACGTAAGATCGCCCTATTCCGGACGTGCCTGTTTCTAAACTCGTATCATCTATTGGACGTCCGTTGTACATCCAGTGATCAAATGCATTGGACATTCATCGGATGTACATGTGTTACGTGGCTATAGTCCAGGGGAGGACAAATTCCTTCACTGTCAAACCGCACTCACGTAAATAAAACCAAGAGTCCGCAAGAGAGCAAATTTCAGTCATTGTCCGCAAACATTAAATAAGTAACCCTAAAACCAAAATTTAAGGGAATATAAATGTCAGACAGAAACTTCTTTTACTAAGGGCATGGGAGAAAACCAGTTCCATCAACTTAAACTTACCCCAAACTCTTGAACTCTGAAAAAAAAAACGAGTTCCTTACCTCTATTTCACAGTTCATTTAAAAGGGGAAGAGTAGTACTAAATTATAGAATAGATAGAAAACAATCACAATTTTGTGCAACCTGTATTTAACCTCAACTAACTCAAAATCTTGACGAGGATAGGCGAAGTCTAAGCTGATTCGGATTCCACGAAAAAAAATTACTTCGGAACTGACCCTCAGCTGCTTAACAATTACCACCTTATTATTTGCAGATTTATGTTATTAGTCATTTACCTTAGAAAATAACCCATCCCTCCGTGCACTTTCGTTTGTTGGAAAAAATTGGTACGCTTGGCGTTGTAGTTTTGCAATTGGGTAAAAAGTACATTAATATAATAAGTCTTAATAGCCTTAAAATTGTATTTAATTGAAACCACACACAGTTATTCAATACAAAAGTCGCCAAAAGATAACCAACATAATCTCGAAAGATTTTCAGCCAAAATTTAGTACACTTTTAGCTTACTTTGGCAAATACTATTATGGATCACTTGATCCCTGATTTTGCCATTACTAAGACTTGATTAAGATACAAATTCAGGAGGTAGTTACTTAAATGAAATTTCAAAATTTTCGGCTCCTAGGCATTGGTAATAGAATTTTAATTTCTTATACAAAGGCGATGGGAATGTTTCTGAAGGTTTACCTCACTTTCATTTATTTTTTGGGAGGAGTACTGAAATTGGCCAAGGTTTTCTAATTTTATGATGGTTTTATTTTAGTTTCTGGAAAATTAACTGCAGTATCAGTTAATAAGACAAAGCTAATGTCGACTTTTAATAAACTAAAATATATAGTTGCAAAAATAGAAATCATAATTTTCTCTACTCATTATACCCATTTTATTAAATGTGTCATTTATACTAATGTACGCAGCATTCGCATACAAAATTGTTACCAGCTGCTACTGATGCACGAATCTTAACGGAAGGCACTATTTAAGATTTGCTTCCATTTATGTTTATAGTAGTAAACTGCATTAATTATATACTCTACAAATGATAATTTACCATAAATATGAACTATAGTCACTTCTACTAATAACATTTTCTCGAAGTTACTGCCGGTTATCTCTATAAACAATATAATTTTTTTTAACAGATCCTCAAGTTACCCTTCATTGGATTTAATATTTAAAAGATTTCTCCTAAAGAGTCCTAAAATTTGACAATATGGGAACCTAAATTGCTTCATTAGATTTATGATATTTGTACCTAACCGTTATGACATCGGATAAGTAAAATTTAATCAAACACTTAATTAACCAAAAATCAGAAAATTTACGGAAAGTATGCTACGGTACAAACCCGTCGAAAGTCTAAGAAGTCATTCTTTCTCAACTTATTCTGAATAATGTTTTGCTAATTAAATTTGCCACAGTAGTAATTTCAGAAACTATACAAAGAGTACTAGCTGTTTCCATGTTTTTTTATACGGAAGACCCCTTATCTTATTTTCACCTATTTCAGCTTGGGACGAAACTAGGACGAATCTAATTAATAAAGATAGGGAACCCCGAACCAAAAAGCCTCAGCCTGGAAAGTACTTTCT
The DNA here is from genome assembly GCA_963576515.1 of Cryptocephalus primarius. Lineage (NCBI taxonomy): Eukaryota > Metazoa > Arthropoda > Insecta > Coleoptera > Chrysomelidae > Cryptocephalus > Cryptocephalus primarius. The sequence goes on along the minus strand of OY754938.1, from coordinate 6,538,251 downwards.
GCGAAGAGGTAAATATAATACATATGTGAACCATAATTTTTACTGTTACTTACTGAACAAGATAGTCTTCCACATCATTCTAGTAAAGAACAGGCACAATCCATATATCCCAGTGAACTGCACGAACGACAACAGGAACACGTTCCTCCATACTATGTCCCATTTGTACCTGTTTCCTGCCGCTTTGAGCATCTTCACCGGCCGTTCCTTATCGACGTTGTAGCTGATCGGTATGTTCGGCACATTTTTCGCAGTACTGATAATTTGCACGGGTTCTGCCGACGTGGGATCGCCGAGAAAAAACGAGGAAGCGTTGTTCAGGATGTTGGTACCCATTTTCCTGTAAAATAGCGCATGATGTGGTTTAAAGGTATAAATTTTATTAGCCTTACTTCTAAATGTGTTTTGTTACATTCTTACTTGATATTGATGATTTCATGTTTGTTTGACTATTTTTTTTGTCAGTGCTATGTGCAAGTACACGATAATAGTTAATGCTAAACTTAGCGAAAAAAAATTAGCGTTTACACCCGCGCCTGACGACTATCAATTATTATCAGGTAAGTTGACAGCGATTTAGTATAAATTGAATGGCAAACGGAAATGAAAATTACTCTTTAATTGAATTACTCTTAAAATTACTCTTTGCATTATTTTTTTTCTAAAATTTTCATGTATTTTTTACTACTCGATGACAAACATTCTTCACATTGAAAATATTTTTCTGTTTTTCAAAACAATACACATCTATATCAATTTCTGACACATAGTCTTTGTACACCTATTTAATAGAATGTGTAGATTACTAAAAGGAAGGCAATTTTGGTTCTTCGCGTAAAGTGAATGTCTGGGGTTTTCTGCTGTGAATACAATTGAGTGTAAGGAAAACGGAAGTGATGCAAACATTTTCTTTTTCATAACTGTTTTTTACTCCCCATTTGCTAATATTCCCTTCGAAGTAAAATATTTATTCACTGCATTGCTATTTTTAATGGAAAATTGTTAGTGAAATAATGTACAGATTTGAAAATTACTACAAATAAAACAGCTCACATTTTCTGTGGTAACCAATTGAGAACAAGAAGAGCAGAAGGTATTAAAATACTTTAAGAATGTGTTTGTTTGTGTAGAATGCTAAACGCATTTTAAGCTAAAACCCATTGTAACACTAAAATGTGTATATGCATAAAACCCTTATTGTCTATAAGTTAAGATACAATTACATACTAAGGTAAGGTACAATTAGATACTAAGGTATACTCTTTAATGTCCTACATGGTATTATAAGCGGGTTTTAACAGCGGGATCCCTTTCACAGTTTTCTTACAAATCGTTTTTAAAATATATATTATAGAATCTAGATACAAAAAATGAGACAATTATAAATAGATAGACAATTTACTGGATCGTGAATTAAGTATCAATATTGCATTCAAAAGTTTTATTTGAACTGAAGGATAAGTTTGAAAAAACCAATAGAAGCAGATGAAATGCGTAGAATAAAATAAAGCTTATAAAAGGACGATTCAAGAAAATAGAACACATTCATTAAATAGTAATTCGGACAAATCATACAGCCGGACGCCAAACCTTGCCACCAACGTTCTTTTGTGCTTTTTCGTCTCCTTTTGTTTCATTTAGTAACAATAACTATCCTCAAAAAATTATAATAAATCAAACAAATCAAAAAATTAAATATTACAGTTTTCAAAGATACTTTATGTTCAATATAGGTGATTCCTGTACTGAATAAAAACAAAATTTAATGTAATTTTATCGCCTTTTAATCATAGCGATATTGAAACTTTCCCATACCTGCAAATTTCACCTATAATCGATATTCACAATAGTGATTATATATTTGAAGCTCAGCGCTTCAACTGAAAGCCATTTCCTGTCCGTCTTCAAGATTCCTTCTCCTCCGCAGTCGTTATATTTCTCGTCATATATCATTATAATTCGTCTCATTTTATTTGAGACTCGAATTGTGGTACGCGTTACCCACACCACAATCGTAAAAGATTATAAACGAAGAAGATGAAGAGGCTTAAAAATTGTTATCCGCTCGTAGTGATAGGGTATTTACATGTATTAAATGGACCATACTTAGAGCACTTTGACTCATCTTACACTCATCGATGAGTCGTGGTGTAAATTTAAATTACACAATAACGAGGTAAAATTTTCCTAACGGCGGATAAGATAGGGATTGAAAATATATTTAAATGGTGTATTAAAATAAATTCATTTTACTCTGATCTTGACAAGTGTTCGTTTCATAATTTTTAAAATGTGGCGGACTGGATTAAACAGAGAACCTGAAATAAATCAAGAAGCAGGTTTAGATGAAGAAATAGCAGTAGATGAAGATATGGAGTATGGCGAAGGACCAGAATTAGGTGAGAAGAATTGGAAGAAGTCGACGAGATAGGACCTGCATCGCAATGGCTTAGACACCATATGCAAAAAAGAGACAAGGAGATGATTTTAAATTTTTTCCATGGTAAGGAAAAGACTAATTTGTCTGTGATCATTTAAAAATTCTGGTAGGGCACAAATATCTCAAATGACTATTCGAAACCATCCCCTAATCGGCCATAAAGCACTTCACCTTTTTCCATTCAACAGATAATTTATGAACTTTTATTAGGGTGTCTTTTACCACGTTTACTGTAATTTTATCTCAAATAAAATGCGTCGTACTATAATATACTATTAACTATACTATATATACTATTATATACTATTAAGTAATTTATCGCGAGATGAAACGCCTCGAGAATGATGAAGGTGAAGAGGCAATAGCCTACTTTTAGTTCAGTGCCAGTCTGTGATAATGAAAAGTAAAATTCACTCGATACAATGTACGAATACTGTTAAGTGAAAGTAATGGAATTTTAAATCTTTTGAAAGTTTAGCGTTAAATGTATTTTAGCAGGTTTTCCATTTCTGTTAATATCCTTGAGTGCACTGTATGCAAATAGAAGGGATACGATAACAGACGGACTAAGGAGTAATACTTTCATTGTAAAATATAACTTTGACAGTTTTTAATTGAAACATTTTATGTGTAATGTCGTTTAATCAAAGCAAAGGAAAACTGCACATTTTCAAAGACGTATTAAGTAAATGTATTTCTTCAGAACAACAGTTTTCAAAGTAATACTCGGCATTGAACAAAATTACTGATCAAGTGGAATTCTTTTAAAATGTTAAATTGAATCAGTTGTTTGATAATCTAACTTTGATAAGTATATTTGATAAGAAATATTTAGTATATTAAAAATGCAAAGTTCCAGAGAAGACATCCCGTAACGAAGATGGAAAATTGGGATGATACTTTGCCGCCTGTAATAAATTAAAGATAACAAACAGCTTCTTCAGAAAGAAAGATACACATAAATAAACGTAGACAGCTAGAGGGTGGAGATCAAGTATAGATGAGATAATTACGAATAACAAATTATCTGGATAACTAAACGACACAATGGTACTGAGTGCTGGATCGGACCACTTCTTGGTTGGTGAAAGAAGAAAAATGGGTGGAAAATTACAAACAACTGTGGCATAATGAAAACCCCGAAAAAACTAACGATTCCGAAAAAATACGTAAGGGGTTTGGAACGAAAAGAATAAAGGGAAGCTTTTAAAGCTACCAAAAAGACAGGAGCGATGGCATTAATGCCGAACTCTGACAATATGTCGGATTCATATTCCACCTCAGATTTTTCATCGATATAACAAATATTGGAAAAATAATATTATCTCTAACAATTGCTCGCTCTTTAAAAAGGCGAAAAGAACAACTCCCAAAACAATCGTGGAATTAACTTGTTAGACAAGGCTTTAAAATATGTGCCACAATAATAAATAGTAGACTGAAAATTATTGCGGAAGGATTACTAATGGAAGTCCAAATGGGTTTTAGAAAAGACAGTACAATAATAGATGGAATATTTACGATACAATAAATTATAGAAAAACACCTAGAATACCACAGAGAAACACATGGAAGTTGTATAGACTTTGAGAAAGCTTTTAACATCGTAAAGCAATATACAACAATGGACTATTATGGAGAAACAGGGATATCGAAGACACTTAATAATAAGAAAGATACAAAGTCTATACATGAACACCAAAATTCTAGTAGACATAGACGAAAAACTAACTAGGAATATAACAACAAATGAAGGACTGGGGCAAGGCTGTCCTATTTGGCCAACACTCTTCAAGATACACATAGATGCAATTGTAGAAGAATGGAAAATGAAATCTAAAGAGTATACCTAGACCACCACGCTAACTGAAACTCTCTTTTATATGATAAGGTTTTGGTATGACTATTTCTCTTAAGAAAATATCAGGGACATTTAGTCATGTTTTTTGAATATTGTTCATCAATTCTGGTATAATGTTTCGCAAATCGTCGCAATCTAAAACCAGGAGCTCTAGCAAACGTTTTCTGTGTTACCGAAAGATTATCATACTCGACTGTGGGCAAACTTCTTAATGCCTGCCGTACGTCTCATGTTAACTAAACGTAAAGATGAAAATTTTTGAGAAAATGACATTTTGTAACTTGCAAACAACAGGATCAAAATTATTACAACTTAATTATCTCGTTTTGGAGCTCTTTTCTTAAACTACAAAAAATTTTGTAATATATTCTTTATAGGATTTTATGCAAAAGAGCTAGACTTAAAATGAGGAAAAACTTTTAAATATTTACAAAAAAATTCTCCTCGGCATGTTTTCCTATCTAAATCCGTTAAAATATATTTGCCTTCTCTAGTTTTCCTACCAATTTGTCTGTCGACTGGACTATAAAGAGAGAATTTATAACATAGAAACAAAATTAGCGTTAAAGAAAAAGTAACGCAGATGACGCACTAATTAAAGAAGAAAGCGCTAAAGCTATACATGTAAACAATCTAACAGAAATTCATTGTGTGATAATTATTATTTACTAAGCATATCTTAAATGCAAAAAAGCATTATAGAGATTATAAACCTTGACACAGTCTGATGCATATTTCAGTGCAGCTTTACTTTTCGCTCGTATTTTGTAATTTTAAGGAAGAAAGTGAATCAATTTGTTACTTTCATACTTAAAAACGCCTTTTTATGTTGCACTATTAAATGTCATTACATTATAATTGAAATGAAAGTAACAGAGAATTGCTCCATCTAACAACAAATTCAAACCATCGTAAAATACTACTGGAAGCATGTTTAATACTTTTGAAAACTATGAAAAGCGATATTGAAAAAATTCATGGTATTTAACTTCAATTGTTTTATACTTTTCGAAAAATAATGAAATTTATGTGAATAAGTTTACACTCCAGTACGTGACTCAAAGGCCCCTTTGAGTTCATGTCTCCTTTCTTCACTACCTTGATGCCTGACCGTGCCACTGAATAATTACTGTGCTGTAGAAAATGCGCCCGCAGCATGCATACTCGACGTACCCAAATTTGGTTTTCGGACAACAAAGAAGCTGCGTACGTGCGCTGAACTTGTAACGGATAACAGGTACCATCCGTTAAAATTTCTAAAGGTAACCTTATGATTCTTGACCTTGTTTAAGATTTTCTAAGCGAGAGCTTTCACCTAAATCATCAACGAATTCCGAAGAATGGTACTTGATACGCGGCCATTCAATTGCACCTACTTTCATTTACCGGAGAGACCGCAGATGGGACAAGGAGAGAAATTTTTGATTTTGGGCAGGTTTTCCTGCGGATGAAATGTAGGCGGACGGAATGAGGTGATTACCGTTATATTCGGTAAGGTTAAAATTATGTTTGACGTTTGGTTAATGAGGTGTGACACTAATTGAAAAACGTTAGTAGGAGGATATCACGAGTGATAAGGTCTAGGTTATGGATATAGTAGAGGTTATACACCGAAACAATTTTAGAATTACAATTAAAAAGAAAGTTTAAACAGGGGATCATGGTATAAAAGTTTCTAATGCACTTCAGTGTTTTATAAATTTTAAAAAGTTGAGAGTCAAATATCAAGAACTTTTTTCTAGAATAGAATTAATAGAAAACATATATATGCACAATGTGCTATATAACATTTTGACAATGCATACAAAGATCAAACAAACTAATAACAAAATCCTATTATGAAAAAGAATATGCTATCCTTTATAATATAACATACTATATTTTTTACACTTACTATAATCACTACGTCTTACACGATTCTTGGCGACACTGCGAGCATTCCCTAAAATAATTTCACCTCATACTAATCCCGCGCCTGACTAACTTCCTAACATAACTTAAGCCTATACGTCCTACCTAATATTTGTTGTGGTCCTATCGCAGAGCACCACAAAACCACATTAAATTTGGCGATCTTTCTCGCTCAAATTTCTTTATGACTATGATGACTAGCGAATTTAAAAGTGAACTAAATATTTAGGAGAGTGTAAAAGTGTTTTGTAGGATTAATTCGCGTAAAAAGTTTCTAGAACGTGATGTGGTAATGCATATCCTATCCCGATCGCAAGCGATCAGGGCGAGAAGAGAAAAGGAGAAACACGGAGATTGCTGTTTTTAAATATCGAGACGAGTTTATGGGGCTTTAGCGACAAATACAAGAGTTGTAAAAATTAAACCTAATTTATAAATTTTGTGTTAGATTATTTTGAATCGTAATATAGGATTAGTTGACCTCTTTGTTCCAACAATAGATATTTCTTATGTGAGTAATTATACACATTAGAAAAAAAAATAATTAAATAATTTTATAGCTGTTATATTGCTCATTTTCTTTGTCGTGTGATATTGCATTCGATTATACCATGGTTTCATATCTTTGTTTGACCTTTTTATTAAATTTCATAAACTTACAAGTTCCTTTGAGAAAGCACATCAATGTCGAATAAAAAAGAAAAAACCTTATGACTTTACCCTTGTGTGTCGTTGTATCACATGTAACTATCACTTACTTTTTATTCATAATTGGCATCTCTTACACTATAACTTGCAATGAAAATATTGTTTTTTACAAAAATTACCACGTAATGCAGCTACATTGATCACATTACTGTGTGGTTCATTAGACTTGCCTCGAATTCAGGTTAATGCAAAGTTGGCGTTTTAGAATAATTTTTTTAATGATTAAGTTGCAATTTGCACGTTTAATAAACATTCAGTTAATAAACTTTCCAACGGTAAATTAAAAGATTTACGAAATATAGTTTAATATACACGGAATATTTCACTAAAATTTAAATTAAATAGAAATAAAAATAAAATATAAAGAGCTACTTTGTATTGTATTGCACGTTTAATTATAAATTGAAAATTGTAATTTAATAACGTTCATTATTATTATTAACATAGAAATCAGTATATTTTATTCCAAAATTCAACTCCGCTTATGTCAATTGAATTTAAATTCACACAAAATATTTTTTAGTTGCCGATTTAAAAAAATATTTTTCTTAATGAAGTATTATACATTCAGCATTTCTCAAGACATTACATATGAGCGTCGAGAGTTAAACAAGCCACTCTCAAGTTTAAATACAAAACACCTGAAATTTTGAACTTTTTTCAGAAAGCTTTTAACAGTAGTAGTCAAATTTGTATGCAATTGTAGACCGGATGACTGAAATTATTTTTATATAGTTTTGGGTAAAATATGATATCAATTAGAAATATTAATTTGGTTGAAACTATTGTTAAGTTCCAATTTCTGATGTACATGTGTTCACAATTGAACCATTTAATATGGAAAATATTTTAAAACATATTACTGTTCCAAACACAGACTCCAGCAAACAATCAAACATTTATGAAATACAGGTTATACTTTAATAAAACTTACTTCAACTTTTCACCTATTTTCAGCACGAATGGGATAAATAAATGGGATGTTTTTTGTAAACTTACATGTCTGTCTATTCCTCAACACAACGATATAAAAAATCGACCACAATTTGCAAGAGTCTCACGAAAACCCTACCAACGAACATGAACACCTATGGCACTTACATCACCGCAGTACCAAACCGCTGGAATGAACCAATGCCCCATTGGTACATGCTATTAAATGCCACACCGGAGAGTGTATCGAATGCCCCACTCGGGATGACGTAGTGCTCTCCTTTTCTCCTCCGTTACCGACGCCGCAAAAGAAGTTCAGCGGTACCGTTTTCGAGGCGGGACTTGCTCTTCGATCGATGCGATATTTCCAATTCGGAAGAGGATGAGATGGATGGAGACGAGAGAAAGAAGGAGAACGAGCACCACCACTTTCACCTGGGTTCGCTTTCGGATTCGATATATGTGCTTGTATCTATCGGATGAAAATAAGAGTTATGGAGAAATGGATGTATTCATCAAAAGAGGAGTGTTAAATAGACGTAAAGTGCCGTATCGTTTGCATATTTTAAAAATATACCTTGCTGCACCCAAAGTTGTAACCGTAATTTGCCCCAAAAACTAATTGATGGCATAAGTAATGTGGCGTGGCACAGAATATGAGTCAAAGAGTTGTTTAATCATGCAGGAAAAATGGTACTAACCTGGACTGACATGATTTATATATAAGAATATGAATTATTGTAAAAAGATGTCAATAAGAAGAAGAAGAAGAATATGCATGTGCGGGTGTAAGGGTTAATAACGGATCTCGAGGATTTCCAATATCTGTATAACAAAAATTCCTTGATATATATCCTCTGAAGTATTGCCTTTGCTAACAAATCCTACATCCTCTTATCTTGTCGTACTCGTCTTGTCCCTTGAGCAATGTGTGAGATGTGAATCATGTAGCAGGCGAAAGAGGGTGAAAGGTGAATTTTTAGTAACCCATCACTTGGAAAAACTAAGTTCATACTAAAAATCACGGTGCGGAGCCTCGGAGAAAGAATGGAAATTCAATTAAGAGCCCATGCAAAGGAAAACGTTAATGAGTTTCGTAATTTTGAATCTAAACACAAAGAAGAAAGAGGTGTTCGCTGAACTGCTGCGAATATTGGAGTTTTAACAAAGACAAAAGGTGGGTACAGGAAATAAATAAGTCGGCTTATTACATTCATGTTTACTCTTGTAATAGTAAAAAGGGGGCAGCAAAAAGAAGTGTGTTAATCGTTGTGCATCAGAAATTAAAGAAGAACATAAAAAATTGGCCGGAAATAAACGAACGGATCATGTACCCTTAGACGTGAGAAAGAATGGGCATGAGATAGTAGTAGTAGGAGTCTATGCACAGACGAATGATGCTAATAATGATATCAAAGATTCCTTCTATAAAGATCTGACGAACGTTGTCAGCGATATTAATCCGCACAAAAGAAACCTTTTGGAAGATTTAATGACGGCGTGTAGGAAATACAGCAAACAACGAAGTTATAGGAAGACTTGGGGAGGAAATCGAGAACGTGGTTTACAGTGATAGAACTTTAGTTGATTGGTGTAAGGCACATTTCTTAAGAATACAGAACGGGTATCCCCACAGAACGGGTCCTCACAAAGAAATACCCAAATATACCTGATATACATGGGTGCAATCTACAAGGAATTTAGATCCATAATCTCCATAAACATTAAGAAGTATAGTCGCAATATGTTAGATCATTTTATGACCAAAGCAACAGTTATAATCAAATATAAAAAAACCAAGAGTCAAAGTCAGAAAGGTGTGACTAGTAAAATAGCTGAAGCACCAGAATATTATTTAAAAAATATCCTCAAGGAGTTCGTAAAATTCCTATAAAAAATGACACTGGCTCAGAAATACGTAACATTAAGGACATTGATCACTATTCGGCAAAGGCATTGTATAATGAGATTAGGAAGTATATTCAAAGTGCTGTAAGAGAAGCCTTAACAATAAAGGAGAATTCTAAGAGAAATCCGGAATGGTGACAATAACACACTGAGGAAATGTGTTTCGGTTCTATTTGTTCACAGCCTTGTAATTATGTATATATTTTAGATTCCGATAAAATATAAAATGAATAAAAGCTTCGTAGATAACCAAATTCAAAAAATCTAATAACTTCAGTCCGACTAATCCGTTTTCTGTTAATTTTGTCCTATAACTATATAGTAATAAAATACACCTATTCTGAAAATTTGAACTCTGAGAAACAAAAGGATGGAACAGGCCAGGGAGCTTAATGGTCCTATTTACAATTAATGCCGGAAGTTTAGTGCATTCCAAAAATAATTAACTCAAACTTGAAAAGTTTGAACCGTTGAATTAGATTGTGAGTAAAAGATATACGTGATTGGTTAGCTGAGAGACAGAGGGGGCGTGGATTGGTCAGGGAATAGGGAATTTACCGAGAGATTGCCATTTTGACCTGGTGTTTCGGTTGACGGCCGGAGAAGAGGTGAGGAGATGGTATCGTGGAGAATGCCTGTCACAATAGGGCTTTAAGCTCGATAAGGTGTGAGATTACCGATTAAGACGAACAGAAAGGATTACGACAGATAAGACTCCTACTCGAAGCCGCACCAGAGACTCTAGGCCACCCTGTCCCCGCAAGAATCTCCAGCCTGGGCCTAGCCTGGAGCACCATTTTCGCCAAACCGATCTCAAGGCAGTCACTGTCGATACCCGGTATAGCCCCCCCCCCCCCCCATAGTGGCTGGACATCGGTTTCTGCGGTTCCCGAGGTCTTCACCAGGATTGGCAGCCACCACCCGAAGGAAAAAGGAAAGCCGCAGCTTTCTCCCTCCTGAGCCCAAAAAAACACCACAGCGTTCATGGATTATTAACAGTAAGTATAGCCAGTTTAGACAATTTACAGGAGGCCGGGGGAATTTCATTCCCCCGCGACTTCAAGTTAGGTTGGAGAAGGGAGGGAATTGTTTCACTCTAAGAGTAGGTGAAAATATCCTTAGGGCTTCGCGCTAAGAGTAGTGACCAAAGTTAAAACCTTAGCTCTTCGCGCCCAGGGTAGAATTAAATCTGTTATATAAGGTAAGTAAGATGTGAGATTCACGAGTTGGCTGATTGTAAGTTGAACTGAAAAATATAATTGCGTAGAAATATATTCATTTGATAACGTATGTTATCAAAAGTTAAAACTTTTGTTGCCGTTTTAAGCTCTTTCCCAAGAAAGCCCGTCTTTATTTACTATCAGTTATCCGGGTTATTTGCATATAGATTAAGATTTTGAAAGACATTGGAAAATACTTGAGAACACATTTGTGTTAGATATTTCAGTGGGGTGTTCTAGTAAATAAATAAGTATATTTAAGAGATAATAATAGTATTTACAAATATGACCACTGAAATGTTTGGTACCTATGTTCCAGTTACTAACTCATCGATTATCTTCATTTATATTCTATTTAAAATGTTAATACAATCTCTGAAGTACAGTACTCTTGAGAAGACTTCAATATATTTATACAAAGTACTTGCCTTCCTCTGTTTCCTCTTTTTCGATGATATAAGATACTAGGCTATGGTTCCTCGGTAATAATTCAATTTCATTTCATCAGGTAGGTGAACATGCTCATAAAGTGCAAATGTAATGATATTTTAGGAATCTTGGATTTTTGATACCTCATTCTTTAATAGACCATGCTGATCCGTCCCCAGTAGATAACTGCGCTGTCTTAAATGGCAAATAAGAATAATAGCAGTAATAATCAAAATATAGTATAAGGCAGAAAGGAATATAGTAAGGCAGATCCGAGATATCGAACGTTAATAGAGATTGACGCTTCTCGTAAACTGATGACTACGGTATTTCATGTTGAACTAGGAAGCTAATGGTTTAAAGAGAAATTTATTACTATAAAGGGTACATGCTTTATGGTGTAACAAACATCCTGAGCACAAAGAATTTACCAAACAATTCGCGAATTGAGAATGAAACCTCCAGTACCATCAATTTCAAAAATAAACGGCACTTCATAAGTTGAAAACACTCAGTGTTAGAGATGTGGAAGCAAAAGTGCAGTTAAGAATTAAGAGGTGCCAGAAGATGAAGACATACGCTTTCTGAACGAGAGATTTTATCGAGAGGCATATAATCCTTAATTAGTAAATCATCCTTTAATATTATTTGTATTATTTGTTTGTATCATCAAAACGATCATATGGCTAAATATTTTTATCCATAAGTCTCCCAAACATATTTTTATATATTTCGCAATGTTTCTATCACCTGCCTTATGTTTAAGTCCCTATTACCTTTATATATTGTACTATAATATATGCAAATACAACAGTTGCTACCATCAGTCTTTTATTTACTATTCAGATGATTTTCAGCACGATTAGTGCACGTAGGAAAAGTAGAACGACAGCTATGAGGCTGTTTATTTATGTGACCACATTGTGAACTCTTGTTGCTAATTTTCACTTGAAAATTATTATAAACAGGGCATCCATTTATTCCAAGTAGCAGCATATCGGTACACATAATGGTATAATATGTACTTGGATCCACTTCAAGAATAATAAACCAATTTTAATTATGGATTGGATACTTGAGTACTATCATTAAGCTATTTTTTTCCCGATATAGTTCGTTTCGCATTTCAAAATTCTGTACAATCAACTGATTATCCCTTGTACCAAATTCGTAATCAACGTATTTTATTCTAGAATTTAACTTTTTCTCTATATCCACAGTAGCCTCATTTTCACCCATTGTATTAATATTTTGTGTGTTAAGTCAACATCAGTAGGTTTATTACATTTGATAATAATTTTACCATTAATTTTTAAATTTGGTTTCGGATTACCATTCATTGTTAGCTATTCCATTGTTACTTCCTCGCAAAGTTTTTATTATACTGAATGTTAGGTTTGAGGCTAAACAATTTTTGTTTTAATTGCAGGAACAGTAATATTATTTTTGGTCACATTTCATCATGGTCATATTTTGTAATACTTGTGAATAAGTCATTCCAAAATTAGTTTCGCATATTGTTACTTTTTCTTGCATTATATTCATATTTTCTTTCAACTGTGTTATATATAGCCTATATATGTGTCTATATATAGCCTATATATATGATACTTTAAGGTGGAATTTTTATTAGTCATTTAAATATTTAATATTTCTTGAATGTTTCTTGAATTTTTTATTTAAGATGTGATATGTTACTACTTCTTACGTTGAACACGTTGTGTGTACCTTTATCATCGACCCTATCACATGTTTAACTTTCCAATTTTTCGAATTGATCAAAAAGGGCCTTAAATTTTTTGTCTATTTTTGTAATTTTGTTTTGCTTCAATTGGTTTAGTAAGACGAATACACTTTATTTTGCTTGTATACTATTATCTAACTTGTATCAAATTTTGTGGTTAGATATAATCCACACGAGCAATTTCATAGCATTTCCAAAGCTGATGAATCTTTTCCTCCTAGCATAGCTAATATAATATAGTGGGTCGCATAAAATGCATACTTAAATGATTTTACTATATAACGACCAAATTTTACGAGGCTAAGCTGCATCCCACTAATAAGGTCTGCTGTCACTTTTTTTTTATTTAGCAGCGAAAGACGCTAATAAGTTGTCTGAACTTTGATATATTTATTTGGTGACGTTGTTAACTATCAAATCAGGTGGATAGGGATCGGGTGGACAATACTTTATGACACCGAGGTCCTTCCTAGACAATTAAAAAGAAAACAATAAGTGGACTATGAAAGGGAAAAACAAATGAAAAGGAAAAAGTAAGAAAAAAGTATTCACAGATGATATTAGGGAATATTTTACAGACCTTCTCAATAAGCAATATAGAGCATAATTGCCAGAGCCAGATTATTATATGCCAAAACACACCTTTAGAGTATCTGACTCTAAGTCTGTTTCAATCAAATATATGCTCTTAAGCTAACTGGAGTGCAAGTAATATTTATTTGGACTAAAGGACACTGCGGAATTAAAATGACAGACATGACAGAATGACAGCGCTGGAAATGAAATGGCAGACAACTTGGCTAAAATTTCGGCTTGTTTGCCTGAAATCAATCACCTTGAATCTTATAGTGATATTATATAGTAAATATAGCTAAGAATCAAATTTGTATTAGTTGGGGAGAACCCTTATTCATATTACACATACAATATGTAACGATACAATTTATTATCAAGGGCTATTATTATTTCTTTCAAGCATTATCCAACTTGACCTAACTGTTCATAGTCAAAATATTCACTACATTATAATAGTTACTTCCACTGGCTGTTACGCCGGCTGTTGGCGTTGTTACGCAGCAAGAGACCTGTATTTGAAATTTTAAAAGATAATATCTAAACATATAGAATAAAATTTCTAGAAATTCTTCTGGAATATCAAACCACAGAAATAGCCTTAAAATCCAAACTAGAACGCTTATATGAGTTTTAAATGTTTTCATTATAATTTCAAACGCTACAAAGATCTAAAATAAGAATTCTTAGTTCTTCTCGAACGCCAAATCGCCAAAAATGTAATTACTATTAACATTTACAAATTAACAATTAATCCGTGAAGGTCTAAGGATGACAGAAAACCATAGAAAACATTTAAATTTTCCTAAATGTTGTCAAGCGGAATCTACAAAATTGTTGTTTTTAGTTCAATTATTAGAAAGTTTGAGTCATGCTGAAAATTACGCTAAAGATCTTTTTAGAATTTTGAAAGAATAGTGTGGTTTTAATATTGAATAGAGAACGTTTGCAAAAGTTCCAAATAATTTCATTTGAACTTTAATCGTTAAAAAGAATCGAAACTACAGATGTCAGGGGGTTTTTCGTTAACTTTAAATTATGAAGATGCCTTTATATCGAATCTGGGAGGTTCTGCCTTTATACATTTTAAAAGAATGTATATAAAGAATATAAAACTCCAGAGAGTGTTATGGAACTTCCAATATTTAAAATTGCGGCCAAAGGAAGTCACGAACTAGATAGTTCTAGATAGAACTAGATATTTCACGACGGCTCCAAACAATTTCATTTTCTATTTTAGAACGAATCCAAAACAAAGATCCATGGCGTTATTTTAGAATTATAAATGTGTCTTAAAATCGAATTTATATTTAAATAGGCTTAAACGGTGTTTTTCGTCACAATTTCAAACATTCCGGATCCTAAATATTGTTGATGAAACCCCCTGGAAGTAAATTGGGTTAAAATTGTCCCTAGAAGATTTTTGGGAATTTAAAATCCCTTCTAAACGTTAGAGAAATCCTATAGTCTAGAAAAAACCTACAACACCTAAATCTGTATTCAAAGGATAGCCTGGATGATTTATGGATTCTCCATAGAATCATTATAATTTTAAACATTAGAAGGGGTCTAGAATACAAATCCAGATGTTTTTCTGGAACATCAAATGGCCGAAAGTCCCTTAGAATCAATTTTTACTTTTACTGAAATTCATTATTTTTTCAAGTCTCAGACCATTAAAAAGAAAATTTTTCTAAATGGCTTCACAATAGAATATAGAAGCTGTTTGTTTTGACTTTAGTCACTAAAATGTCTTACTCATGCCGAAAGAAAGATATATGACTGTCATTTAATGACCTTACCAAGAAGCAACTGGCCTATTTTCGAAAATTTTGCTATTGTCGAAATCAAATAAATATTAACTTGACATGCGTTCCCGTGTTCTCTTATAACAGGGGTCCGTCTGCTACAAGAGTAACAATTAGCCGTGAGAAACTAGTATTCATACAAAGAATGTGATAACGATTGAGCAATTAGCACGTAACCTACCTCCTATCAAAATATTTTCGTTATAAATTTTAAAAAGGGTATACTGTTCAACAACACAACCCCACCCCTCCAGGAGGAACTTCCGGCAATAAGCGAGGTGAACAATATACTAGATTGTTTGAGAATTCGAAGAATTCGTGGAAAGCGATAAAGGAACTTAAAATAAAAGCGATTCCTAGCTACAAAAAATAGAGAAGTTAGGAGCGCACCATAAGTTAAGTCGCATTTTATTCGAGACAAAGTTACAGTAAGCGTGGTACAAGACACCCTAATCATAAGGTCATAAATTATCTGTTGAATGGAGAAAGGTGAAGTGCTTTATTGCCGATTAGGAGATGATTTCAAATGGTCCTCTGGGATATTTGGACCGTACCGGGATTTTTAAATGATCACAGACACATTTATCTTTTCCATACCATGGAAAGAATTTGAAGTCATCTCCTTTTCTCTTTTTGCATATGGTATCTAGGCCATTACGATGCAGGTTCTATGTTGTCGACTTCTTCCAATTCTTTTTCGTCTAAATTTGTTCCTTCGCCATACTCCATACCTTCATCCACTACTATTTTTTCATCTGAACCTGCTTCTTGATTTATTTCAAGTTCTCTGTTTAATCAAGACCGCCACATTTTAAAAATTATGAAACGAAAATTATGTAGCATAAATTTACAACACGACTCATCGACGAGAATTGGTTCCTTCTAAGTTTATAAGTTCCTAAAGCCCCTGTTTTTGTCTATGTACTCTAAGTAGGGTCTATTTAATATAGGTAAATACCCTGTCATTACGAGCGGATAACAATTTTTAAACCTCTTCATCTTCTTCGTTTATAATCTTTTACAGTCGGGGTCTGGGTAATGCGTACCACAATTCGAGTGTCAAAAAAAATGCGACGAATTATACACTGCATGAATATCGATATTACTATATTATACTACTCATATTTCTCTAGTGCTATCATCGAAAATTATTTTAAGTGGAACAAGAGATGTAAGTGTCGCAGCCATTGTTCAGCTGACATACCTTAACCTATCTATTGTCTAGCATGAAACGAACAATTCGACGGATTCTTGTAACATCGCCGAATAGTTCCAATTTACTAAATTTCAGAAGAGGTTTACATTTCCTGAGAAATACCAAAAAACACAAAGAGCGGAAAGTCCCCGTAGTTTGATTTTGGCCAAGAGGCCAGCACAGTGTTTCTTTCACAAAAAGAAATCGTCGGTGAATTTATTTGTTCAACTTTTTACCACATGTGTTCATCACGAAAACACCACGTTACTTAACCATTACATTCCATGTACGTCTTCTACATTTTGGCGTAAAAAAGCAACAACACCCATAAGAAACTGCTGATAAAAATTAATCAGCTACCTGAACTTTATCTATCACCACAATCAATTTTAGTTGATTTTGAGAAGACCATGACTATTACAGTGAGACAAAAATTTCCTAGAGATTCCTTCCGTCTTAATCAGTGTATATACCATATTCTGTTTAATACAACTTATCTGCTGTCCAAGCCTATAAGACATAAAACTGTTAGTTGTACTACCTATCACTACAAATATTTTTAATGTAAATACAGTTGTGAGTGTAGACAATAAGTGAGAAAATATTTTTATAGGGATAGCAATAATATACATTCGTTCCATTCTCTATCGTTCCAGAATGTGATTTACTACATTTGTAAACCAGTGTAAAAAAATTAGTGGCTTCTTAAATTTACTATTTATAACCTTACTCGTTTCCAATGTAGTCAAGAAATCTTATTTAATTTACATTTGGTTATCGTATAGCCCTAGAGGTAAAATTTCTCTTCTCTTTAAAATTTTCTCCTTTAATAACAGTTTAAAAAATATGTAAATATTTTTATCATTCGAAAATGAACCTTTTTATAACCGGCGGCCAATCCAAATTTCCTTTAAATGTCAACATTGAAAACGCAACACGAAAAAGTTTTGTAACTACAATATACTTTATGATAATGGTATTATCCTAAACACTATTTAATGCCAAGTACTGTGCAAAATTATAGCTATTCTGTGCTTACTGTTTTAAATTAATCTCATTACTTACCTGAAGCCATCTTGTCGATTCCATACCACTTGAACGACAGTCATAAACTAACTGTTTTAGGCGCCCATATATGGATTTCTGCTATACGACATAACAAGTAAAAGTAAAAAAATTTAATGGACTCAGGACAAATAAACAATTTGGATAATTATTTTTTAAAAATTCACGGTAAAGCGACCAAGTTAATGAGAAACGACCCAATTCTTGTCTGACAATAAATGAATTGATATTGTTATAAGCAAATTGGCAATTTAAGGAAGTCTAAATGTCTTTTGTTCTTCTTATAACAAACTTCCTGTATATGTAGATGTGTTCATATGTTCACGAGAACTTTTACTGTTATGATTTAATTTTCTATCACCTTGTGACATTGACCGTTAAAAATCGGATATAAATGGAAATATTAGAAAAATGTTAGCTTTCCCTGTTTGTCTCATTTTCTAATCTAGCTCTTAAAAATTATTATCGTTTTACCATATATGTATTACTAAGCCATTAAGGTATCTACATTTCTAACAATTAATAGGATCATAAATCTAATGTAATAATCATCATTTATTTTAAAATCAGTGACCGACTATTACTTTAGCAGCTTCTGTATTAGTTTTCGAATTTAATTCGAAAATGTGAATTGATGTATAGTTGAATATAGTTGGATTGAAGTATAATTGAATAAATGAGTTAGAATGTTGTTAGTTAACAATTCGCTGGTTGGCGAATTCAGTTTCTAATTTACATAATTTATAACAGAATTCTACAATAAACAGTTCTCATATAACAGTTAGTTCAAGAATATGGAAATAGATGGCACTATACATTTAAGCC
This sequence comes from Cryptocephalus primarius, assembly GCA_963576515.1. Lineage (NCBI taxonomy): Eukaryota > Metazoa > Arthropoda > Insecta > Coleoptera > Chrysomelidae > Cryptocephalus > Cryptocephalus primarius. The sequence continues at coordinate 6,519,631 of OY754938.1, read as the reverse complement.
ATCTATTAGGAAATGGCCACACTCACTAAAACAATCAACTAGAATCTCATAGGAATCTAATAAGTAATGATGGATAATGTAACAAATATTAAGAAAGCAATGACACAACGCTCAACATTCAATTGTCAGTTGATGTTAAAAATAAAACGTGTGAAATTTAGAAACTTAAAAATTTAGAAAATTAAAAAAAAAATGTTGGAACTGTAGCTATTTCAAATTATTTAATAGTACAAAATTTCAATACATCTAAAACCATCGTAAACGATTTAACACAATAACAAACACATGCGATTAAAATATTAATAAATTACAAACAATATAACAAACTAAGAAAAAAAAAACAATGGCAGACTAGATAACCTCGCTAAATTACAAATTTAACGTTTACTACCTCCTGCGTGATTTCCTAAAATGCTTATTCTTATAACCATGATTAACATAAATGACGTGTTCTTCAGGCTCTTTATCGAACACATAACTCCTGATCAACGAGATCAGGCCGCTGGTGAAGACCATGTTGTTCATCATGGACAGCACCATCACAGCTATTTGAATCTTCGGCATTATCCACGGTAAGATTCCCGCCATCATGAAACCAGGTACCAACATGTACTGCATCATCGAAGATTGCTTCATTTTCCTCTCTTCATCAGAATCAGGTTGAAGACTCTGGTGGTCATCTGAGGGGTCATCCGTTCCATCTACTAATTGTAACGCATCTTCTAACATCCTCAGAACATCGTGGTGAGAGTTGTTGACTACATCAGATATGTTATTAATCTCATGTACTTGGACCAAACTTGTGTGCATACTGCCAGCTGATCTGGTTTGATGCCCGGGACGTTCTGATGTGGTAAGCGTGTCATGGGTTGTTGGTTGTCGATAGTCAAGCGATTTAATAGAGCAGTTTGTTGTGTGATCATTGCGGGGACTTACTACCTCACCAGTCATTGGTATTCCTTTGGCGTCTGCAGACCTGCCGATGCTAGACTCGTAATAAGGATTTTCTGATTGTGATCTCGCGGCGGTCACATTCTGGTTCACTGTCACACTTCTCGAGTACGCGCCGCTTATGGCCAGCACAGCCAAGTGAAGCGTTATCATGTTCTCTTCTTTCCTTTCTCTTCGAAAGGTGACGAGGGAATGAGGGAACCGAAGAAGGAGGGAGGAGACGGCACCGAGTAGAAGTGACGGTGGTGGCGGCGGTGACCCAGTTCTAGAAGTAATTCTTATTGAGCTTCTTCCCTTTACTTATTCTTCCGTTTATTCTCTCCATCTCTTCTTCGGCGTCTACGGCAGGTGTTCGCAGTGGAAAAGAACTGGGAGATTAATTAATCTACTACCGGTTACGTCCGAGAATTTGAAAACGGTTAAGACGCTACGTTTTACTGCTGAATCGTTATGAATCTCGATTCGATTGCATAAATTATTGTGACTGTGGAAACAGTTTGGGGATTCCGTTAGAACTGTAAAAATCAGATACGCCAGATATGCTATATGTGAAAGTTGAACGTTGATGCCTGTTTATACTTGTTATTTTATGTCCTAGAATTGTTTGTTTAGTTATTGTTACTTCATACGCAAACAAAATTATAGGTACGTGCACGAGATCATAAATAATGAAAATTAAAAGTGAGAGACATTAGATTAACAATGAAAGGTTTAACAAAAACCCTTAAAAATAAACGTAACAATTTCCAAAGTATGAGCAATTTAAAAATTCAGTTAGCACTCAGGAATATCGACTAGTAAGTTTTAAAATTAAACATTGTTTGCTAGTTTTAATTACATCAATATTCCATTTTTGGGATCAATTATTGTATTGGTTTAGCATATGCTTTAAAATCAAATGAGGCTCTACACTAAAGGTTTTATATTTGTTAAGCAATAGCAGAGCACATTAATTCATATAAAATTTATTACAATATAAGTCCTATATTTTAAGTTACATATTGTATTATACATAAATGAAAGATTGATTCTTCTGCACTCAACAAATGTCAACAAGAAACTCGAACCTATGGATCATTGGTCTATAAAGAGTCAGATAACGGTTGGGTTATTTTTCGATGAAATGTACATGAAAAAAATTCTTGGGATGTGTGTGGAGAAAGTGAAGAAATTCTAATGGCGAATTTTGTTCGAGCAGTTTCTGCTAAAAGTTCCGCTATTATTTTCTACCAAAGTCAAACACTGTAACAGTCCGTCCTGTAGAACTAAAGAATAAAAGTGATAAAAAATCCCTTACAAATTTGTATTTCGCATATTGAGAGAAAATTAGTTATAATCCACTATATGTTTTATGGGTAATGTTATAGGCAATTGAAAATCGAACAAAATGAGCAGTGGTAAGCTAAAATCTGTCTGCTCGAAAATCGAAAAAACCCGTAGAGCTAACGTTTTTCTCTAAAGAACTTTAGAACTGGCTGGAAAGAAATTTACTGGCTCATTTTATTAACTTGAAGTTTCATAATCACCGAAACGATAGGCCTCTATATGTGCGATCAGCAAACCAAAAATGGGGTCTATGCCTTCGATAGCTTTCACACAACTATTGATTTGTTCAAATTCACCATATTATGCAAACATGTCTATGTGAGCAGTAGCAAGCGATGAAATTATGGAAATAAGCAGTGAACATTTTACATTTCGTCCATTTAAAATAAGTTGGTATTTGTATAGTATAATTGGCCAAATAGTCATTAGAACTTGGGTTTTCCAAGTTTCCGGGCGAAAATGATGAAAGAATGGAGTCACGTTCGCGTTTAAGCTTGAAATACACATTTTACGTTGCGCTTTTGTCAATTTTCACTTAAAATATGGACAAACGTGAAATGAACGAAATATAGGTCAACGTACCTCCTATCCACTACCGTTTCAGCCACGCGACTAGACTGCTTGCCATGTAAACAGGCTGCCAAGCAAGTATATTGGAAAAGTTGGTGAATTTTATGAAATTGAAATTTGGAAAACATGGAAGGTGGAAGGCTTGTCCTCAGAATTTTAAATTTTCAAGTTTTTAAACAAATAGACCGATTTTTGCTCACTACAGTTCATTTTGTCAGATTTTCGGTGAACTGTAACGAAAATCCATGTTTTAATATACTTTTCAACAATCTGTTTCTTAATTATCCCGGACAAGATGCTACATTTAAGCACAAAGTTAACTTTTGACCGCTGTAACACTAGGGAGGCACTCCATTCGTGTTCATGATTTTTTTGTAACGTAAATTCCATTTATTTTGTCTATTAATTGGTGTGTAATATATTAATGTTGGAGATGAGTCAATAAAATATTTTGATAAGGACTGACATCATGCCAGTCACAGTCAAGTACACCAATATTGTTTGTGTACGTACTTTGTATTTTCCACTAGTCTGGTGGTATGGCTTATTAATAACATTTAAGTGAAAAACTCTTTGATTTCCCGTGTATAATTTGTGAAGCAAGAGTTATTATGAAACTCGCAATAAATATACTAAAGGACATAATTTGATGTCTTTCAGTACGTTAAAAATAATACTAAATTCGAATTAAAAATAAAAAAAATAGCATACTTAAAATTTTGGTAGCGTGTTTTGTTTTAGATTTATCCTAAGGTTTACAATTTTCTCACTCCCCATCACGAAATATTAAAAAAATTCTTTCTTCCACCCACCTAACTTTCGAACCAAATGTTCCCGATCCCAAACAAAAAAAGACATACATGCTCCGATTTGTTGTTTTTGATCCGACTGAAAAGTTTACATTCCATGTAACACACTAATTGACTGTGTAACGTACCACAAACAAATCATTTCTAAATGGAAAAAGGCAACGAAACATTTGGAATATCTGTGAGTGCCGACGGAAATTCGATATTCCAATATCAAAAGTGCACTTAGTTGGAAAGAAAGTAGGGCGTGTATTTATTATTTGGAGAATTATTCACGTATTTTTCAAATTACGATGTAGGTGAGGGAATTTTCCACGCGGTTTTAGAAAAGTGAAACTACGGTCTTTGAAATTTACATAGCAAATCAACCTAATAATAATCAATTTATTTACTATAGTTATTGGTTAACTGGATCTTTCATTAGGTTCTCTTACCTTTTAAACTACAAAACAATTTTGCTAATTTAGAAAATTCAAATTAGGAAAAACTGTAAATTTTGTACATGGAATTGTCAATAAGAAGTTCATGCCATGTGTATAGTGCTATTTATTTAGTAGAATGGTAACAAAGTTATATGAAAGAAGTTTAGGATGGTATTTGAAGTTAAAATACTAAATTTGAGTATTAAGTAAGTTTTGTTAAGTTATAAAACTTCAAAACGTACTGCCATTTTGTAGTATTTTTTCAAAAATCCTTCGTCATGTAACTATTTAAATTAGCAGCAGCATTTAAACAGCAGGATTCAAATTGTTTTACAATAAGGAAAACTTCTTAAGAACAATTTGTTGTCCTCGTAATGTGTACATAAATATTTTATAAGCGTAGTTAAACTGTTCTTTTTAGTTATCGGCATAAAACATATATGCTCCCACGAATTTTCGGGCTCGTATCTTACCATCACGAATTCTTTGCTACCTTTGATCGTTATCAACCAAAGTCAAACGAATCCAGTCGCATTTACCTGTTTGTTTTTCTTTTTAAATTCACATCACGCTCGCTCCAAATTTTTCTTCTATTGTTCCTTTGAACGTGATAATGTTTCCAAAATGATCGCCATTGTGCCTACCAAGAGTTTAAATTGTGCCAATAAATCATTAGTCGGTTAATAAGTGGCGAGGTGTGCTTCCATAATGTACCATGGCTTCTTTCACGAGTTGTGTTTTACTTTTGCTAGTAGCGAGTGGCTGTTTTGCTTTCTGTCAAGCTGAAAAGAACGAGGGTCTCGTAGAAAATGGTAAGTTTCAGTAATTAAATAAAAATCGAAAAGTTTAATTAATGGTATAAAAAATATACTAACGTGATGCTAAAAATTTTTTTAATAGACAGTGCCAACTAGAGGCAATTTACTTTTACTTTACGCAAAGTTGAGAGAGTTGAGAGAAAAGATAGATTTTATGACATCTTCGTATTACAGGTTTTCTCCGCGGTTTTAGTTAGTTTTCATAATAGTGAACTTGACGTACAATCCGTACAACATCTTATTTATCAATTTATTACAAATGTTTTAAAAGAAACCTTGTTTTTTTCATATCTCGAAAATTATACCTCTACGTAACTACACCCTACGATGAAATTGTAGCAAATTGATTCGCCTTCATAAAGAACTTTAATTTTTCAAAATTTGTCCAGAAGTTTCCAAGAAAATTGTGCAAAATTGGCATATTGTGATGTATTATTATATAACAAATCATATATTTATTACGAATTTATGAACATTATTCATTTCTTCACAACGAATAAATAAGATAATACATTACATAATTATATTGATGACAAAATTCTCTTGATAAACAAGGAAAAAAATTTGAATTTTCAATGGAAAAAGGCACAGCAATAATAAATAAACAATAAATTGTTATCTTTGTTCAATCAAACAATAATTTTTGGATAGTCCAAAGATAATTTTTAAAACTGTTTTTGGAAATATTTAATGAGTACTAAAGTCGTTTATTTATCACTTACATCAATTTTTCTAATAGATAGCAAGAATTTGTTGTTAAAATATTATAAATTTTAAAATGTAAATATTCGCAAGAAAATAGGGATTTTCAGTAAAAAATAATATCTTTAAACATAAGCGAAGGGTGGTGCATGTTTAAAAAAATTAAATTTTTAAAGATTACACTTTGGCAAAGAGCTTTTTTTTTAAATTATTTGGAAACTTCTATACTGATGAAAACGAAAAAGAGAATCAATTTGCAACAACTTCGAGGTCAGGTTTTCAAACTTCCAAATGTTGAAATAATTTCGAGAATGAAAATATCAGTTAAAAACAATATATGTTAGGTATTTTATGCAACTAATTGAACTAAATTTTAGGCTCATTTCTATAGAAATGTAGGCTATTGCGGAAAGTAACATGACGGGAAAAATTTCAATACAGATTTTCATTTTGGGGGCCCTAGATACCAAAACAAATATTCGTTCCAATTTTGAGGGATTTTCTATATTACATTACATATAGCAGAACTAAATGACTATCGGTGCCATTTGTGAAATGACTTGATGAACAGGTGAGGTGAAATGACATGATATGATTATTTAATAAACTAATTTTTTTCTTGGACTTCTGTAATTGCGTTTTTCGTTTTGTAATATAATGCAGTACACGAATTACATTTATTTTAAATAGAATCATTCCAATTGTCAATTGCATCAAAATTGTCCTCACGTTACATCCATCACAACATATTCCAAAGTTTCCATCAATATTTTTTAAATTTAAACGTTTTCCCCAACTTTTGTGAAACCTGTTAACACACTGCACATTTTAAACAACACGTCTGCCACTGACGACGGTCTACCTGTTTAACCTAACGTGAATAACGCCAACAGATGGCTATAAAAATCTTCATATGTTGACATATGTAATTTAAATTTTAAATAATTTAAACACTGACGAAGTTCAAAGTTGATTTAAACGGTAAACAATAAATAGTGTGAATCTTTAATGATATATGATATAGCAACTAAAACGTGCAAATAAATTAATAAATATTTTGGCAATTATAACGGTTAAAGCGTTGATGCAGACTCGTTGGAACTGTAAATCGAGTTAATTATTATAAATTAGTAAATGAAAAATTAACATAGGTAAATGTTCGCATATACTGACATGGTAGTAGTTGCCTTGCACTTATGTTATTTTAATGCACAGGAAGTGTAGAAAATATGTTAATATTTATTAATCCAAATTCGAGTTGTGGATAAAGATGTTGGTTATCTAAGTTTAAAGTGACCATTTCATTACACTTACATAAGATTTTTGGCAGTTTATGTTTATGTAAGTACATATGGTGCAATACAAAGATTGTAATATTGAAGTTGTAATTATATGTAATATAAAATATACAACATAATACATAATACATAATACAATAATACATAACATAATACAAAATATTACATTATATTACAATATTATAATATTGCAAGTGTACTATAGTGAACGCACTATAATGATGTTAGCATCAAAACGGGCACTACATCGGCTCAATACGTAAAATAAATTTTATGTCTATAACCCGTCTTACCACAGAATTACTGAAATAAAGCACCTATAAAATGCAAATTTCACGTTTACTATGACTTCTCTGCATTGTCCAACCAACTTCCAACAATCCATTTTCCAGCCCGCACTTTCGTCCAGAGCAACATGCGACGTTTCCTGATCATTCTCCCGGCGATCTTCTTCAAGCTGGGAGTCGCGTTCACCATGCTCGTCCTGGTGACGATGGTCTCTGTGAACAACGGCTTGATAGGCTTCCTGATCCTCGTGGTCGGTCTCAGCAGCATACTAGCCAGGTTCCAGGTGACGAGCCCCCCAGGTTTCTCCCCCTATCAACACCCTGCTCCTGTGTACGCCTACCACAGGACCTACCACGACTGGGACAGGAACGATAAAGGCGGGGACTCGGGGGCCGTCAAGCAGGTCTACTTGCCGTACACGTACGGACAGAGCCATGGGTGAAAAGATGAGGTATATAAGTGTGGTTGTGAGGTGGTAACTCTGAGCACAAACTCAATTTAACCAATTTTACAGCCACACAAATACCAGCAAAGATGATGCTTCAGCTGACTGAACATGTCAATTTTAAAGGTATATCTTAGGCCGAGTTTGGAAAGAGGGTAATTGTTACAATGATTTGTGGGACTTACCCCCTCTCTTGAGTTTATTAATTTTTTTAATTAGTTTAATAGTTTTTATTATTTTTTTTAAGAGAGAGTTAAGTTCCATACAACATGGTATATAAAATATACCTTTATTACTAATAAGATTCCTTAGCTAACAGGGTTAGGTATTTATTGGTATATATTTATTTCCTAGTTATGTAGGTAATTGGATTGTTTCCTTTGTGATATTTCAAATAATTTTTATAATGGATATATAGCACTTAAATCATTCGAATTCACCTTTGAAACTCATAGAGGTTAACAATTAGTTGAATCAGAGTAACGGACGTGTTATTAACTAAGTTAATCATACTGATTGCAATCTTTCGCTAATTAAGGTAATTATGGGTTCGTATTAATTCGGAAATATTTTGCGATATGAAAAAATAAAGCCGTACATCTTTTAACGACTTTAATATTAATATATACAATTACAATAAATAACCACTAGATACTAACTGGAGCTGAAAAGAAAGCAAAATTTGCATACCCGATTTTAGACAAATTTCCCCCTGAGGAAGAAGCGATATCGATAACTCGATTAATACAGTCAAGACCGCAGTTTCACTTTTGTAAGTTACAAATACTACGTCGAATAGTGCATTTCAATCCATAATTGCAACCGTTATTACAACCTAATGACTAGTCAGAAAACGTCAGGAATTTAACTAGTGCATTACACCTGATAATAGTTATGAATTACAGAGAATAATATTACAGTGGAGCGTTAAGTTGAAGAAACATACGATTTTATGAATAAGTAACACCGTTTTTCGTTCACCGGTTCACCCAAGAAATTTCATAATAAAATTTTTTATCATTTAACTCAGTGATACTTCCCCAAAGTATTTAAAAATGTTTATATTCCTAAAATATCTCATCTTTTCCTTCTCCTCCTGTTGACATACGCTCCGTATTCCTCGTCTCCGTGATATCCGTAGTGTTCCATCGCCACGTCTTGGTTCCTGTTTAAGTTAATGTTGTGAGACAGCACTCCTCCTTGGTCCTGTCTCTGTCTGAACATATTGAACAGCATCAGGAAGATTCCGATCTTTGCCAGTATGGCGCTCTTCACCAGCATTCCCAGCAAGGAGATCATCATCATGGGGATCATGGAGGTGGAGATCATGAACGGCATCACCATCATCGGCAAGATTCTCTCCATGAAGCCCTTCTGGGCCTTTTTCTTTTTTTTCCTTCCCTTGCCGGAGTCTGGAATAAATGGGAGAGTGTTGAAGACGTGGGAGGTATTACGAAAGTTTAAAAGGTGGATTTATGTGACAGCATTATTATTTAAGTAAATTTAAGTAATTCGTGAATTAGAGGGAAGAAGTGTTTTGCTTTTTTTACATATACTTCCTTTAAAAATAGATACATATTTTCATTAAAAAAGCTTTTATCCAACTTCATTTGTTAAACACTTTGTATTAAAATTAAAGGACTTTTAAATGAGCTGATGCTGTCAGGGCATATAAATCGGATGAGAGTACATTTGCAGCAATTTGGGAAAGTATGATATATAGGTAATATGATATAGTATGATATGATGGTATATTTGGAAAATTTTCAAAGTTCCAAAAATTCCTGAAATTTATTTTCAGAGAAAAGGCGGCAGGTTAAAATATGATGCATGTACGGGACATTAAATGTACGAAATATCTGAACTTCAATTCTCAAGATAACTTGGAAATGATACAAATAAATGATGACAAAAATTTAATATTATTAACGTTACTTATGTTCTTCATTGTAACAACACGATAGAGGAGAAATGAAAATTGGAAGCAATTTTAAAATGAAGAGTACCATAAATACATTAAATGCACTAAAAATTAAAAAAGACTATTATGACTCCAACGTGGGTCGTAAATGCTTCATACTTGCTATTTATTGTAAATTCCTTCTAATTAAACTCATAAAAAATATTGTTCGAGTCTCTTTTATATTTGCAGCATGATGTATAGCTTGTAGGGCGCTTACGATCCACTCCTATATTTTTACTTCCTTGCTATGACATTATTTTTTATTTTTCAGTACATTTGCCATCTTTCCAATAAAACTGAAATTCATGAAATTTAGTTCTCACGAAATTTGCATTACTTGAAATGAACTTTCTAACAGATTATAAAAGTTTATTCTGATTAACATTACTTAAGCCATATAAAATGGACAGAAAATATAAGAAATAATAAAAAAAGTGAACTCAAGCGGGTATTAGAAATATTAAATGTACCGAATAATATTTAAAAAAGGATATCTTCTTCTAAATTCCTTTTACCTAAACATTTAAAAAAATTTTGTACCTGCAATATACTGTAAAACTTTCAGAACACACCTGTATGTTTAGTCGTTAGGTGATGACATTATTTTTTATTTGCCTATGAGTTATTGTTCCAATAACAACTCAGAAAATTTCTCAAATCCAACCCCCAAGGATACTTGTGTACTTTCGTACAAATGCATTTACTAACAGAAGATTACGAGTTTGTTATGATTAATATTACTTATGCCCTATATAATACACAGGATAGAATAGAAACAATAAAAGCAATTTTAAAAGCAATCATTTATTAGTGACATTAATTATACTGCAAAATAAAAAAAAATTATCAACACCAAGAGCATGGATTCATATCATTTGTATTAGTCTTCCTAATTTGTACACATGAAAACAATTCAAGGTTTTTTTTATATCTATAGAATAATATAAAACTTACAGAACGCTTATAACCACATTTTTATATTTTGTCCCTCGGTGACGCACTTACTTATTAGTATATTTAATAAAACGCGTAATAGAAACTTTGTAAAAAAATGTGGTCCTTTATCAGAAGATTACTGATTCATTTTAGATCATAGAAATAATTATTACATAGTGATCAAATGTTGCTTTAGAAGTAGGTTATTGTGAGCGAAACGTGACATTTTACTTAATTGACATGAAGCTTTCTATAATGGTGGTACTACAGACCTAATGTTAATTAATAAATTAGGTCAATTATGTTTGCGTTGCCTTTTTTAAATCTATCGGCTGCATTTTGAATGTCATTACATTTAAATGGATTGTTACATATCTAACATCTTTGTTAGCAATTTAAAAAGCGTTTAGAGATTCTCAAGTGATGGTATCTTATTGAATAAAGGTAATTGCAGAAATTTTTTTAACATTATAGCTGGTGCAGGTGGCAAAAGGCTTGAAAAAATTTTTTGGCACACAGATCTGACAACAAGAAGAATCAAGATTACATGAAATTAATTTTTAATTTTTACTTTTGAGGTTATCATACAACACAACTCATGTATAGAAAAGCAAACATAAGTGGGGAACTTGAAATAACATTACAAACAGCAATAACTTTTTCCTTATTTTCCATATATTAATAACAATACTTGTTATTTTTGAGTCAGCAGATTGATTGGAATAAATATATCCCAAACAAAATAACTTTCGATGGCCATAAGCGCCATTTGAAGCTGAGATGAGTTTAGTCTAAATTTTTTTTTGGAAATTGACAACTAACCACACCGAAAAACACAAGTCAGTTTAAATAAACAATTGCTGCAAAATTTCACTCATAGCAAGCCGACCATCGAATCAAAAACTGTCACCATAAGACCATTTGGCTTCGTTCGTACCTTGCATGAAGTTCCTGCCCTCATCCTCGAACACCTCCTTATAAAACTCCTCGATCAACCCGTCTACGGCCCTCGCACTGATCATCGTCCCGTTACCGTCGATCAAACCATCGCTCGATACCTGATCGACCCGATCATGCCCCTGATCAACGTGGCAGAGAATCTCGCGGAAACTCCTCGACGAAACGGCCGCGACCACGACGAAGGTACTCGCGCGCATTTCTCACTCTCCGGCGAGGGGAACAACTCTCAAGAGTACTCCTTCGATAGGAAGAAGTGGAGAATGAAAGGCGACATCTTCGATCGACGTGCCGCTTGAAAATGCGGCAACATTCGCGGATTGTTCCACATTCTGGCGGAGGAAGCGAGGCGTGGTGCGTATGTGGGTATTTGTCGGGTTTTCGAAGTGATAATCTACTTTTACGAATCTTAGACGAGGGAAATTAAATCACTTTCTTTGCGTATCACTTTCTTTGTAGTATAAGAGGTTATTCGGGTTGTCTCGCACGTGAAGACATGGATCTACTGTGCGTCCTAGATATTATAAACCAAATCGCAGCTCTATGGTCAGATTTGGTTAATTTCCATACTGTTACATCAAAATCTGGTAGGCATATAACATGGAGTTTCATTATAATGGACTCTAAAAACTATCATTAATTAGCCTCAAGGCTTGTTTTTGGCAACTTGGAGGGAAATTTCTAAAATTTGTTACGATATTACGTATAACGTCGACCACCATTGGTTATAATGGATTTCACTAATGTGACACTTTTGAATTTTTATCTTTTCTTTTTTGCATATTTAAAAGTCTACGACAATCTAATAAAATAAGAAACAAAGTAGACCACGCTACAGGGGAACGTTAGTATCAAAACCCACCCAGATATAGTTCGAACCAAAACCTGACTGATCTATGATTTTACTAATGCAGAACTTAGTTTAGTAAAGTATAACATATATCACCATGACAGAAGCCACAACACAAGGTGGTGGATTACTGATAGCTGTTCATAATGGTACATCCATTTCGGAATTTAGTTCAACCAAGATATCGATCAGCTTATTCGCCAAGATGGATTCAACATCTAAGGCAGTGCAAATCGGTTGTGTATTCTTGTCACCAAAATCTCCAAAATGATCCTATTCTAGCTTCAGTCTTAACGTTGAAAGACTAATCGGAAACTTGAGGAATTATTTTTTTCTTCATTGACTTCAATCTGTCCAAGGCCAGAGGGTCCAGAAGGATAATTATGAGTTAAATTTAAGAATTTTTTTATTTCGGTAAATTTGGCCCTAGAACGGAAACCACACCCAATATGTTAATCTGATCGCACGTAGTATCCTCACGCTTACAAATCAAACGTCTTTTCAATGGTCGGAGGCCGCTGTTGACTTATAAAAAAATAAGCAATTGATTACATCTAATTATAGGCAACCCCTCTATACTATCAAAATAGTACCGTCAGTTTTTTTGCTACTATTGATGTTTCTTAGAAACCAATAATTTTTATAACTGATATGTCATAAAATGGACGTCAATTGAAGCTCATTTGAAAAAAGCATATAATGCAATTTGCTTTGGAAATCATGCGTCAGGCTCTGAATTTGATTAGATAAAAAATGAACTCATTAGATACTGGTTTTATAATCCATTTCCTAGTAATTCTTTCTAAAGTTAACTTAGATGGCAATCTATTGAAATTGGATCCTTTTTTGCACGATTTGGGTGCCAGAAAGTAAATGCTTAAGGCATTTTCTTTATACTCTTCAGTACACCAACAGCAGTTGTGAGATTTATTTAATAGATTTGATTTCAAACACGTTATCTTATTTCGTAGCTCTGTTTTTCTTCGTGTTTCTTTGATAAGCGACTATGAGTTCATGTACACTTATATAGAAAGAAAAAAGACACATTTGGAGGAAAATTAAAATGTTTTTAAATAATCTATATATATTTATGCGATAGAGTTTTATTCGGATTGTGACAAAAGAAAACATTTACCTATCTTTAGTTTCATTACTAGCACCAGAAAAAATGGACTTCTGATATCACAAAAAGTTTGCACAATATTTTCAACTAAACTATTAAGTACTTATTGTCGTACGTACGTATGACTAACATTAAAAAAAAACAATTTCTAATGGGTGAAAACATTTTATTAGCTCGATAGGATTTCATATATTGTACATGCGAAAAACGGTACTACTCAGATTTATACAGGAAAGAGCAATTGGGGTAATCTGATTTCTAAATTTACAAAACCTTCACTGCAAACTTAGGGTTGCTGAATATCAAAAGGAATATATAGATAAGAATGAGGAGGGTGGAACAATCTGAAGATGTGTCGATTAATCTCATTTCAGTAGTATCATCAATGAACTTAGTTTGAATATCTTTTCAATGAACGTTTAACATCAGGTTGTAAATTTTTAAGAGTCCTGACTTATTCTACCTGATTTATGTAAGTGAAAATTAAAAAAGGATTCTTCCTATTAAAACCATTTGTTTGGCTTGCTTTACCACAAAAAAGTTCCTGAAGAGTTTGTTTTATATTTCTGAATCATGCAAGTTATTTGCTAATAATAATTCACTTCCCACTCGTAAATAATGTCACCCCTAAACAATAGCTACATTATTAAAATAGGAAACCTTTACCTCAGCAATATGTAATCATATAAATAGAAGCCGAGTGTTAGTAGAAGCAGTTGAGCATAGACCATTGTATAGTCGAGTCGTAATGTCGTAGTTGAGTAGAATCACAACGTATACTGTATTTAATAAGTTTATTTTAATAAAAAAGTTTTTAAAAACACCTCTCGGTCCTCGACGGACGTAATTGGCGCAGTCATCAGTAGGATATCCGTACGGTTTTCGGAAGTGATCTCGCATCGTGACAGACTCTTTCGAATCCAAGTGTCTCAACGCTGAAGCACGGATACCACCCCAGACGGAATTTGGGACTACATCGCCCGGATTCGCAAGGCATCGAGCAACGAGGACAAGCATCGCCTCACCTGCCGTACCTTATAGAAGATAAGAAGAAAGAAGATAACAAAAAAAAAGAAAAGTTAAGAAGAAACGGAATTTGGGACCACATCGCCCGGATTCGCAAGGTGACGACACACGAGGACAAGCATCGCCTCACCCACCGTCGTACCTTATAGAAGAAGAATGATCAACGTCGTACTGCTAATGTAAGTCACAAAACGAACATAAAACAATTATTTTTTTATGTCTTACATAGATTTATCTACTTTAATTGATAATCTCGAAAATTTGAATTTTTCCGACTCGACTCCTCAACTCACAACAAACCCAAATTTAGTAAAACCATCAACCTTTGACCCACAACACCAACTATCTGATACAATGGTCAATTTAAAACCTGAATATTTAAACTGTGTCCCGGAATTTAACGGTGACCCAAATGATCTTAATCGGTTCATAAGTGTAAGTGAATCGTTAATCAATCAATTCTACGATCATGCAAATCCAACAAATTTTCAAAATATTTATCTATTAAATTCCATCATTTCAAAATTAAAAGGAAACGCAAAAACAATAGTAAATATTCAAGGCACTACCGACTGGGAAGGCTTAAAAAAATTGCTACTATCAAATTTCTCTGACCAACGGGATGAAATTTGTTTGAATAGAGACCTAATAATGTTAAAACAATTACCAAATGAAACGGCGCAGAATTTTTACGACAGAGTTCTACACATCTTAAACTTACTCTGCTGTTACATAACTGCTCACGAAACAACAGCAGAAGCACAAAAATTAAAACGGGAACTTTATCAGAATCTAGCGTTAAAAACATTTTTATCTGGACTTAAGGAACCTTTAGCCACCACCCTAAGATGCATGAAACCTACTACATTAAGCGAAGCAATGCAACTTGTCGTTCAAGAGGAAAACGTACAATATTTTCAAAATTTTACACAAAGAAATCCCACAAAACCTCACATTCCCTTTAAGGTGAACCATCATCCACAAAACAATCAACATCCTCATTTTAACCCTCGTTTCCAGCCGAGAAACCAAAATTCGTTCAACCACCAAACTCCAAACGACTTCTTCAGAAACCAAAATAGATTTCCCACGCAACCAATTAATATTCAACCAAGAAACTTACCACCCCAAAGATTTCTTACAAATTCACAAGTTTTCAAGCAACCACCTAAAAATGTAAATGTCTTTAAACCAAACCCAAATATTCAAAAAAATCTACCACCACCAACTCCTATGAGTATTTCCACCCGAAATACCTACCAACAAAGACCTTCAACATCAAATCAAAATTTCCAACGAAGACCTTTTAATGCATTCCAAAATACCTACAAATCTCAAAATCAAAGACCACCCTTCATTTCGGAAGAAATATATAACACAGAAACGGAAACTTACGAAGATAATCAATACACTGAATACGTGGATGAAAACAATTTCGAAAAGGAATATCAAGAACCGAGACAACATCCTAAAAATTCCAATACTAACCAAAATTTTCAATCAACTCTTCAAAACAGCAACACGACACCAATCACTATCGACTTTTCAGCACCCATACCTGTAGAAAAATTCGACAGGAAGGAAATCCAAAACTTTGATCTAAACCATATCGATACTTCACGATATCAAAAATTTGATTCATCAAAAATAAGAACCGATCATTTAAATCAAGTTACAATTGCACCCCGGTCCGAACAAGTAATAAATAGTAATACAAATGCCGACGCGTTATCTCGTGTAGAAATCCACACAAAAGAAGTAGACGCATATTGGAAACAATTCGATGATTTAATTGGAAACCAGTTTGAATCAATAACGTTTGACGAAAATCCCTCAAATCCTAATTTACCAGAACCAGAAGTAAACAAACCTGACCTAGATAATATGTCCATGATCGTACATCCTGACGACGATGAACAATCTCAACAAAATGCAGATCAGCAAAATGAAAGTGAAAATATTACGATTCATTCAAACGTAGACTGTAATCCCATTATAAATATCCCCATTGTCGAACATGCGGTAAATTACGGACAAAACCAAATTATAATAAGCTCAGTCTTACACTCACCAGCAGATCCGAAAATAGTAAAATTATTTGATTCAAAACAACGAATACATGTCCAAATCTCCCAAAATAATTTTGAAAATGACGTAGTCAATTTTGTTAAAACTTATGTTATACCCGATGTAAATTATTATCTATATTTTGAAGACCAAGAGATGTACGAACCATTCTCATTAGTTTTGCAAAGAAATTTCAAATGGCCCTCTCTAAAATTCAAACGTTGTAAAAAGAAATTAATCGACATAACGGAAAAGGATGAAATCAAAAATACTATTCAAAACTATCATGAAGGCAAAAGTAACCATAGAGGTATACAAGAAACTTTAGACAGGATAAAAGATAAATATTATTGGCCCAAGATGAAAGAATCCATCCAAACTTTTATAAATCAATGCGAAATTTGTCAGCAGGCTAAATATGATAGAAATCCCGTAAAAATGCAAATGAACCAAACGCCTACACCTATAAGACCATTCGAAATAATCCACGTAGACACGTTCACATTCGAACAATCAAAATTTTTGACAATTATTGATAGCTTTTCGAAATACGCGCAAGCATATTATGTCACCTCGCTAAACAGTACAGAGATCGCAGATAACTTAATCAACTTCTTTTCTCATCATGGCATTCCAAAGATAATTATTGCAGACAACGGCACCGAATTTAAAAATTCAGTAATTACAGAACTCCTATCGCTACATAAGATTCAAATTCATTTCTGTTCCCCAAACCATCCACAATCCAATGGGATAATCGAAAGATTCCATTCAACATTAATTGAACATTTAAGAATTCTAAATACTCAAGGATATTCTAAAACTCCTGCGAAAATGAAAATAATATACGCAATTTTAGCTTACAATTATTCCATTCACTCTGTAACAAAACATAAACCCATTGATATAATTAACGGACACATTTCAAACAATGACCCATTTAATGTAGAGATAGATAAAATTTTGCTGAATGATTACGTGCAGCAGCACAAAGAGAAAACTAAAGTATTATATTCGAAGATAAATGCAGATTTAATTGAAAACAAAGAACACGTTCTAGAAAAGGTAAACAAGAATCGCGATGAACCAAACATTTTCCAACCAGAACAAAAAGTCTTTATAAAGAAAAACATCAGGCAGAAGAACGCAAACAAATTCGATAAAGCAAAAATTATATCAGATGTAAATATTGAAAGAAAGGTAATTTCAACAAATTCCCAAAATAAAATACACATGGACAACGTAAAACGTCCACTAAGACAAACATATTCATTTGACTAAATTAAAAAATTTCATTTTCAGATTACCATGCATTCTCGCCAAAAACGAAATAACCTACCGAAATCTGGAAGACAACCCAGGTATAATACCATTAAAAATTGGAACATCAAAAATTAAAGAATACTCACATACTCTCATTTATTATTATGATTTAAATCCAATAATCAATGAAATTAATAAATTAAAAATTCAATCACAAAATATAACTAGACATTTATCACATAATGAACAATATTATAATGAAACGTCAAATTATATTAAAATACTAAACTTTATAGAGGATAAGGTAGAAAATAGAATTGTAGAATTATTACCACACCCACGTAGACTTAAGAGAGGTCTAATTAATGGATTAGGTTCTATATTCAAAGCTATTAGTGGAAATTTAGATGCTAGCGACGGGGAAAGGTATGAAAATCTAATTAAGAATTTACAAAACAACCAAAACCAACTAGCCAACTCTGTGAAAAACCAAAATTCACTTGCGGTATCGCTAATCAATAAATTTAATGAAACTGTCTGTAAAATTCTGCATAATGAGGAAATATTAAGTACACGTATCAAACAAATTTCGGGAATTGTCCAGGGAAGTACTAACAGAGACTATATAAGATTTATCAAAGATACACTAATTCAATTAGTTAATATGTTTGAAATTATAAACTCCATCTTACAAGATGTAGAAACAGCGATAACCTTCACTAGATCGGGCACTGTCCATCCAAGTATAATAAAAACAAAAGACTTATATGAAGAGTTAAATATATTAAAAACTAAATTTAAACCAAATCAATTACCTTTGAACGTGACCTTAGAAAATCTAATATATTTCAAAAAATTAATCACGATCGATTGTTTTACACTAAATAACAAAATCACTTACCTCTTCCATTTACCTATAACCCATCCGTATACATTTGAAATGTACCACTTATACTCCACACCCATCCTTTCGAGAGGAAAATTCAAGGCAATAGTACCAAAATCGAAATTTGTTGCAAGAAACGCATTGTTTTATGTTCCTATAAGTGACCCCTGCATGGAAGCAGCTCCAAGATTCTACGTTTGTGAAAAACACACACTTCAACGCATCAATAAAGAAAACCCTTGCGAAATTCAACTTTTAGACGTCAACACCCCGAATCAATGTTTACAAACAGAAATTAAAATCGACGACGGCGTTTATCAAGAAACTGAAAATTCGAATCAATGGATCATCATTTTACCTCAAGAAGAAATTATTCGACTTCACTGCCATGAACAGATGGAAGTCATCAAACTCCGAGGATCATACCTCTTTGAAATACCGTTAGGATGCCAACTTTCTACTAGAAAGAAACTAATAACCAACGAAGAAGACGCCACGTCAGGACAAATCATCCTTTTTCCAAATCTACTCCCAGAAGACGATAGACCACTTCGAGTAAACTATACTCTCAACCTGGAAGGAAACAACTTAGACGAACTCCAAGATATCAAACAAGCTTTCATCAAGAATGACCCCATACTCGATGAACCGATGGTGTCATACACCCCAAGTGCCTGGACTATCTTCATATATGGAATCATCGCTATCATCATAGTAGTATTTATCAAGAAGAAACTAAGTCGCAGAAGACTTCGAGAACAGCCGCAAGAAGAAGCCATTGCAGCCCTAGAGTTGGACAACGTTCGACTTCCGCTATAAGAATCCCGGAACTCGAATCTTCGGGGGGAGGAATAATGTCACCCCTAAACAATAGCTACATTATTAAAATAGGAAACCTTTACCTCAGCAATATGTAATCATATAAATAGAAGCCGAGTGTTAGTAGAAGCAGTTGAGCCTAGACCATTGTATAGTCGAGTCGTAATATTGTAGTTGAGTAGAATCACAACGTATATTGTATTTAATAAGTTTATTTTAATAAAAAAGTTTTTTTAAAAACACCTCTCGGTCCTCGACGGACGTAATTCGTATAAAAAATGTTATTCAGGTTTTTTCCTCCATAATGTGACGAATCGATTTCAAAGGGATTTGTGCGGCTAACCTTTTGTGGAGGTTAATTTGTTCTTTTAACTCGTCGAATTAGGGGTGTGGTTCTACGTTTATTTAGAGGATAGAAAAAGAGGTATGAATGATATTAGCATTTACGACAGTTCTATGAATGGCAATTACTCAACTATGTAGAATTTTGTTTCAAATAATGATAAAATTTATTTTAAAAAGTAGACATATACTAAAACCTTTGTAGTAATCCTTATGTTCTTTTGTTTCTATCAAAAAATGTTAGTATAATTTTTTTTGCACGTTAGCGTAAAAATTGATAATTGTATAATAGCTGTAATAAAATTACAGCTTTCCATTTTCATATGAAATCCACAAAACTGCTAAGAGAAAATTTTTTTATGTATAAGAGTACAACAAACTCTCTAATATAAAATAATTTCTTCTTCTCTTCTCTGGTTTATTTTCCTCCAATTACGTGTTTGCTCCTTCATGTCGCGCTCTATTAGTCATTATTAGATGTGGTTGTTGCGTGGTAAAATAAAATAACAATTTGTATACAATATGGAAAACAATATGAAGAAGATATCTTTATTCAAGTTCGCACCATAAATAAATCTGGTTTGATTTTGAGTAATATATTTAATTTAAATTTAAAAAAGGAGTGTATTTATAATAGCAATATTTCTTAAACTTAATTGAAATATGTATATCCCGTTCCGATTCTCAAAATATTTAGTGTGTGAATGTTGTTTAATTTGAGACAAATCGATTACTCACTCGTCTTTTATCTTGTTTAATAACTCGACAATAACTTAATAAAAGACCATTGTTTAAAACAATTTGAATACTGTTATGAGCTCGTTGCTGTCGCTTTATTAGAAATTCTCATTTAACGCGGTTAAATCGGCAGTTTTTTTACATTTTTCACACGGATAAAAGTAGATATTTGGGTTAAATGTAATGTAACTAATTGTACATTTTTTTATCTGGTTTTGTAATGCCTCAATGGAACAAGTCGTGATTTCACCAGATTTGATGCGCAAGTAATTATCTAATTAAATTGAACAGAAACTATGCGTACTATTGATGTACTTAGTAATAAATATTAGGGTACATTTCTTTCAACACTAATGTGCATGAATTCCGATTTTAAATGTAGTTCATTTGAAAGGATTAAAGTGTGTAATACAAATTTTTTGTACGCCTATTTTCAAGCATATTTTATGCCTTCTTCACAAAGGTAAATAATTGAAGTACAATAACTTTGTGATTTGACACTAAAAATGCCAATGTTAAAAATACTACATTTGGAAAAATTGCACGAAAAGTTTCAATACAATAATTTTTACTTCTTTCTATGAGGTATTCATATGATGAGAAAATGTTATAATCTGCTAGATTTTGGAGTTTAATTTACTTTTATTGACGTATTGACTACCTTAATTGTAAATTTGACTGATCTCCTCTAAAGGGCTCGTCACATTTCCGAATTTTCTTCATAATGGATTTAGTGGTTCTAAATAAATTTTACATCTGAACAATTACGTAACAAATGCCTATATTTTCTTGTTCGAAATTTTTTTGTAAAGACGCCCAAAGAGGTACTATATTTTGAAAATTTTCTGACAATTTGTAAACTTATGCTGAACACGTGCCTCATATGAGAAGATCATACGATGGACACAACGTCATTTGTTGTAAGTTATGACGAAGTAAAAGTTTTCTTTCGTCAACTTTGGTTCAGATATAGTTATGATTAGACACAATCTCATTAAGTATTTCGTGTATTAAGCAAGTAAATACAAACATAGAAGGATACCTTGGTCAGTATAGCTAGCATACATTGAGAATTATCACTGAAAACATCTTGTTCCTGAGTTCATGAAAGGCTTAGAGCGAATCAGTTCATTCCACTTCCATCATTCCATGACGACTCCTTCAACCTTAAGCTGCGAAAAGTTCTCAAAAAATTCCAGGAAAATTTCCCCTTTGCCCTCCTCCCGCCCACCTGACTTAAGTACACTCCGGAAGGAAAACGGTCTCGGGCTCAGTTCGCGCCGCGGAAGGACCGGATTCGAATCGATTAAAAAATCTGGTCCGATCGAACGGTCGAAACGGTTACTCTTCTAAGTTCCAACATGCGTGCCATTCCTGTGGTCGTCTTAGTTACAGTGACCGTGACCTTGATCGTGCCTGGTACCGGAGCGGTACCAAGCAAGTGGGGTGAGTAATGAGCTATAACACAATGGACTTATATGTGTTAAATGTTGTTAAAGCATTATTGCTTTGGCATGTTTTTAAAGTGGGGTGAATGTCATTGATCACTTGTCGCCGTGTTCACTTTAGCGTTTACCATTGACGGAACTGATGCGCACTAGTGCACAATCTGCACATCTATTGAGTGTAGAATGTCACATTGGTTTATTGAATAACATATGTTTGTTATCGCACCAAAATTAGAAAATTACATTTACTATCGTGTTATGTTATTATGTTATATAAACAACAAATTGAAAAATAAATCATTAGCATTGGGAATCATGTACTGTCAGCTGGTACTGATGAAGACTGAAAATCAGAAACACGTGTCTACGCTTACCGTTTTTCACTCACTTTTTGCGGTCATTACACATTTATCCATATATATCCTATATATAAATTTATAGAATATCTATATGTTAATATATAGATCAATATATAGATTTATAGAGAACTTTTAAATTTTAATTTGAATACCTTTAACTTTAACAGTAACAATTTTTAACTATTACTTTTTTAGATTTTTAAATTTCATTTTTAAATTTTTGAATTTAACTGTAACTAATTATTGAGCTTTGAACACATAGAATTTTTAGATTTTGCGGATTTTGAATTGTTTGAAACTCGAAATCAATTTTAGAGAAGGGTTATTAAGAACCTCTTCTGTTCACAATGACTAAAAGAATCTGAAACAGTCTTATTCGGGATGTAACAGTTAAATTTGCCAATTTATTTAAAAAGTAATTTTCGATCAACATTTTTACCAACTAGAGCGAAGCTGCAACCTGCACCAAAGGGACCGGTCATATAATTCATAGCCATAATCATAGAAATTATAATCATGTGTCTATAGAGTAGATTTTTATTCACTTACCATTGTACAAGTAGGAGGCCAATCAAACATGGACCAAATCCGTTTGATTAGCCTCCAAGGTTAAATTAGGTTGCGTGCATTAACTATTTATTAGATCATTTAGCTATTTTATTAGACGAGGGAAAGAGTTATTAAATAGAAGTTTGAAGTTGCACGTCTCAACCGACACTTTGGGGTATAATCATACCCTAATTTAATTTAATTTTATTCGACTAGGATTTTACAGAATACCTATAATATTATTTAAAGATGCTGAAGACGCTCAAAACGACAACTTCGTTTGTGGTGGTGTAAGTTAGGCCTGCAAAGTGAAAAAAGAGCTTAAAAAAGAACTTTCGTAGATGTAAACAAACAAAGCAAAAATTCAAATATTGAACACTTCACTTGTTAACTTGAACACATTGAAATATTCAATATTGAGTTGTCTTAAACACTGATCTGAAATAAATCAACAGATGACAACGCAGTACTGAACAAGCATACATTGAGATATCGATCTCTATACCATCCTAGACATTTGCCTTGTTTATATTTTATTTATTTATTCCGTTTCAATTCAATTTATTCGATGTTACTTTTTTTAGAGGGAAGGAAAAAGCAAGACAGCGGTGACACCCTAAAGAAAATCATCCCATCACTGGCTGTGCCGTTCTTAATGCAAACTATCCTCTTACCCTTGACGTTGCTGATCATGAAGCTCATCCTCTTCAAAAGTATGCTGTTGAGCAAATTGGGCATCCTCCTCTGGATATATAATGTCATCAGGAACAGGATAAACCATGATGGTGGCTTCTACAGCCATAACGTGTTTATAAAGGACCATCCACCCGGTTGGAAGATGAGAACGAGATGAGTTGTTAATTCATTATCATATAGTAAGGTTATTAATTAAATTATCGATGATTTATTTGTGAAAACGATTATACAATTGATATATGTGATAAATGAATGGGTTTGATATTGTTTTAATTTGTTTTACTTTTTCGGTAAGGGAAGGGATAATCATTGTTCTCTGCAGGAGTCAGTCCTACTGTAGCTCCTTGAATACCTACAAAATTATGACAAACATTTCTTATTACGACGTTTCAATAGGTTTCAATTAATGACATGTTTAAATAGTTGGCAAATTAACCCAAAAATGAAATTAGGTCATTGCGATAATACATTACAATATGTTAATATGCTTGGGTAATATTTCCATTCCTAATGTAAGAACCCATAAAAACTATACCACTACATAAATTGTATACATTGTATACAACCAGTGTAAAATAATGCTGTATACATGTATACGTCTGTTGAAGAAATATTAGTGAGTTTGTGGCATTGTTTATGACGATTTATCTAATTGTAAAATCTTTGTGGCTTCTTTCATTAATTTTGGAGATATCATACTTGTGAAATTAATACATGAGATGTAATAACTCATGTATCTTTACACACATGTATCTACATATTTTCAAATTGTTTTGCTCGTCGAAGGGAAAATAACTGTACATGATTAATTGTAATTTACTAATTAGTTGGTAAATAACAAATTTTGCGTTTCTAATCCTCACCTGTCAGGAAATGGTGTCCCTTCTCGTGCAGTATTTCCCAAATCCTATGTGGATTCAAGCCTGGATTGTTGGGGTGCATAATTTGGTCCCTGATTTTGTCGAATTGATTCTGCAACGGTTTAATGATATTCGCAGGGTTCAGTTTATTTAAAATTTCAAAACCCACTGGGCTTAAATAACATTTGTTAGAAAATTGCTGTGGGTTCTCTTCCTTTGCAGGGGAAGTATCATTAGCACTTTGTTCGGGAATGTTATCGTTTAGTCCTTGTGACCAGACCTGACCAACCTATAATTATTTTTTAAATAATATTGAAGTAGTTAAAGAAATTGGTAAATACTAACAAGTAATATAGTAACAATGATCAGCATCTTGATGTGTCGAACTGAAAACTAGTTGTGGGCTTTTCTTGCGTTTCTATTTTAAAAGAAAAGTGGTACCCGCACATCATATTTCAAATTCAAATTCGTACGATTAACACAAAAATAAAATATGGTTTCGCAAGTTGACAGCTTAAATTATTAAAACTTGAAATATATTCACGCAGCGAAAGTGGGGAAAGTTCCGTGATAAGAGCGATGTTTTTAAAAAATACTTGATCTAAATGACACACAAGGTAATAAGGTTGAGGACAAGCTAGAGGTAGAGGAAACGTTTAATGTAAATGTTTTTGGTGTTAAATGTGCCAGCTTTTGTACCAGTAAAATTTAATAAGTTTCTAAATAATTAGTGTAATTGAAGGTTTGTTATTTACAGAAATTCAAGAAGGTGTAAATACAGCTTGTTAACGTTAACACGCGAGCGATGCACTAGTAAGCACTGGTGACAAGATGATAAAACATGATAAAAATTGCTAATTGAATTGCGTTGAATTTTTAATTTTCCCATAGTTGGGGCATGAACTTGGCAACCATTACTTTTTTTAATACAAAAAGTGCAAGTTGCCTAAAGAGTGGGAAATTTTGACCCAACGATTATTATTTTTATTTGTTGTTATCTGTCACCCTCGCCCGCCCTTTGGAAATCAGATATTTCCCACCCCTTGATCTAATATACATGCATGTATATACAAGTCCCGTCAGACTTTTTAGCTAAATCTGGGTGGTCCGCCGAAGATTGATAGCATATGTGTGATGCAACAATCTAATGGACTTTTGTTTATTTAACAAACTGACAGTAATACGTCACAAACACACACACAACCGCACAAATACATTCTAAACGCCACAACCTTCTACTACCACCTAATTTTAATTGGGAAGTTGTTATGGATATGCACGCGAGGAAAGAGGGAAATGTCTCGAATCTACAGGATGTTTTCGCGAAACATCCGGGCTTCATAAATTGTTCGACACATTTGTGTCCATATGTATATATGCAATTAGCGATTTTATTCCGTCAAACCTCTTCAAGCTACAAATGGAAAGGTAGACGACATAACTGTATAAATATCTACTTGCGATCCAAATATGTGCTATGAAAGTGCGTTGAAGTCGATCGTGATTAATAAAGAAGTCGTACATTACACATATGCAAGTAAAATTAAATATATGTTGACTGGTGCAATTTTTAGCGGACTTTATATTTTTTTCTTAATCCATACTTTCTAAAACGTTTATACAAAGTTACTTTCATCCAGTTTAAACGTCTGTTAAGTTCTCTGCTCCTCTGCAATTTAAAACGTTGTTACTTAATTTAAGTGCATGTTTGTGTAGCTGTAAGAAAGTAACTGCATAACTTCTCTATTTGCTTGCCACAACATATTACGAGATGAAACATTAAATTTGATAACATATAATGACTGGGATATACTCATCATAAATAACCAAGTAAAGTAGTATAATTCAAACACTCGAATAGTTTAACATGATATGATTCGAATTTTCTGAGAATTGTTTAATGAGCTAGACTTTTGAATTTTTAAATAAAAGGCCGTAACATGTTAAAGAAGGCAATAATCATAATAAAATACACGAAAAAGGCAAAAAAGACAGGCACTAGGCATTTGCCTATAAATCCGCCTTCTAGAAATCAAAGTTCAATATATGTAACTTATTTTTGTATGGCTAAATATAACTGTTGCCAAATAAAAAACTTTCTAATGTAATAGATAAGTTGGAGAGAAATTACATTCATCTAATTGTCTAGATCTTAGAGATAGATCTAGATCTATATCTTCTGTCCCATAATTTAATGCTTAAGTAACTAGTTCTTTTATGAATAAACACATTTCCTGGTCGTAAATTGGTATAAGTCATGGACTAATATAAGTTTTTATGGCTGAGTGCTTAGTCAAAAATTTTGAGCATTTTTATATGAAGAAACTATCCTAACGATAAATTTCACAAACAAACGCCCGGGAATCTTTTTATGTATATAGCCTCGAATGCGTGTCAGTTTTTAATTTTCATATCAACATTTTATTATTAGTACTTATCCTAACATATACCAATATATAAATGTTGAAACAGATATTCCAACTAAAACAAATATAAAAGCTAAGTATATCTGACCGAAAATAAACGGATAAATAATAAAATAATTCGTAAATGGAACAACTCTCAATGAGTGCAAGAAAAAATATGTTACTAAAATTTAATACATTAATTAGTAATAGAAATATATCGAAATAAAATATTACTGTCTTCTCGAAAGTCTCTCTATGTCTATTAAGTATGTTGGTTGATCTTTTGCGTTTAGATCGCAATTTTCTATTACTACCTATATTCAGTCGATCATTTTGTGACATTTCTGACTGTGTGATGAAATTATCATTACCGGATTTTGTCTTACATTTTTAGGCTTACCTGCCTAAAATAAAACATCAAGTCATCTGTGCGCGCGCAGCCTGCGCGAGCGGCTTATTATCGTAAGTAGTAGAGTGTGTGGAAATTACAACGTTTAGTCACATTAGTCAGTTCAGTTTTATTTCCATTAGCAACACAACGGAATTCAATTGTCTACACCCTTAAATGAAAGACGAAAAGTTTCTTCAGTATATTTTCAATTAACTATTACTATTCAAGTATTATAAATATTTAAGAGATTTAATTGATGAAAACAACAAGAGAACATTAAGAATTAAAATGCTCACAGCATAAAAGTTTAGGATCGACTTCGTATGAGATGAAGTTTCTTGAGGACCGATGATATTTGTTAATTTTTTTGTTATTTCACTGTGTAGTTATTTACGGCGCTTGCACAGCATAAAAGAGAGTATTATATTACCTACTACTTTGTCCTACCGATTCAATTAAATATGCTAAAATAACATTTTCAATATTATTCTTTAGCTTAAATTTTACCACTCTTATTTAGCTATTTTTTGATTAGAATATGAATAGAACTGACTGCATTCTTTATTGTGTTTTATTTTATTTAATTCTAAAACAACTTTGAACCTTGAATACCTTTTTCTCATATGATCCATATTTAATTCCAGTGGAACTTTCTTTTGTTAAAATGATGATCCCTAAGAATTAACAATTTAATTTTTAATAATTTTAAAAAAAAACACCAAAATTTGAATCTTCCACGTTTCTTTTGTTTATGTTACAGTTTGTACAGTTTTCGTGACCAATCGAGAAATAGGTGAGAGTAATGCGAGACCGAGACGTTAACGAGACCAAGATGAGAGCAAATGTATTACTCTCGCGAGATCGATATGAGAGAGGAAAAATTTAGTCTCGGCAAGAGTCTAGTGCTACTTTCAGTATTGTCTTGGTTTCATGAAGCTCTTACTATGTGTCACAATACAAACTTCCTTATATTAAACACAATGCTAATAAACAAACTCGTAAACTACTAAAAAGCCTCAAGCACCAAGTTTCCTTTTTCAACGTAAAACGAAGTGTTTTACATCTGGCTGATAGCTGGTCATAATATAGATGCTATGAAGATGATTTCAGGAAGAGGGCTCAATATAAATGAAAGAAACTGCAGCTGGAAAGTTGCTTCTGCTTGGTGCAGAAGTTACTGCACTGTATCGTTATTTTATATAATTATTCATGATAAGCATACAACAGGAAATGATCAAAGGCTTATTCACTTAATAGGTATTGAATAACACAATTAAAAATTAAAATTTCAATTTACACTTTATGTATAAAGGATCTGGATGATTATCGAAACCATGTAATTAATTATCACTCGAAAAGGAAGAGTTTGAGGAAATGTGTAAGCTAGAAACAAATTTATAAGATGTCCTATTCAATGATGTATTTCTTAAAATATTTTTTTTATTCTTCAGATTGGTGAGTTGATAATAGAATTTCTGTTTTTATGTGGAATGCAAAATTAACTAAGATGTTATTATATAGGGACATATTAGGGCACACATACATGAATCCCAAATGTCTGGACATTCAATTGATTCGTCCAATATTTTCTACAAATTTAATACATCGCTAATACTTCTAGAAAGATGACATATGATAATCGTTACGAATATGCAAATATTCATCTATTATAATTGCTACTGTCCACTACTACGAAATAATTTGAATCTTGATTAATCATATTTATAGAATTTTGTATCTCACATGTTTGAATACGTAGTTTGTACATCGTATCCTATTGACCACTGACTTGTCATGAACAACCCATTATTCCTAACGTGAGCAAATTAATTCTAACTACCCCCATTGGCAAGACCTGTTATGATTTTCGAAACCTGAAGGCTGGCCTGGACGATTCTGGCAATTTTCCTCCGAAACTCGCCGGCCATTTCCATTAATCCTAACACGATTCGATACAAAAAAATCCCAATACAACTTTGCAATTTCGACGTCCCGCTGAAAAAAGGAGGAGTTCCGGCGGGAATCCCTCCGCCACGATTGGCCGATCTACTCCCGTCTCCTTCGGGAGGGTGTGACATTCGGCATCTGATTGGCCGGGAGAGCAAATGCTGCAACATCTCGCTGAAAAGAAGCTGAAATCTACGGGATCGTATCATTTTTATTCTTGAACATCTTTGTCATGTCGAGAGTGATACACGTCCGTCGACGGTTACTCGGTCGGGGTTAAATAGTGTGGAGTGTGAATGGTTTCAGCGGAGGAAGGATCGAGGAAGGTAACGTAAGGAGTGGTTTTTCCTTTGATATATAAGTTATAGTACCGTAATAGAATTTCTCTTTAAATAATATAATAGTGATATGATGTCATAAGATTTTAGAGCCAGAAACATTAATTGGAAACAGTAAGAAAATATACAATAATATCTACCAAATTTTGAAAATTTTCTAATTAGCTTTAGTTACGCAGCTCTATACGAAACTTTGTTTAAAATATTATGAATGCAATAAGTCCACTGTCTACATTTAACCTGTGAACATATGCCCCTTGGTTTGCAAAATAAATAATTTTACCTAATTTGCGTCGTTCAAAGAAACTAAATAACCGAAAGACTTTTACCAAAATATACCCTTTTATTAAGAACAAATATATATTCCTTCGTCAAGTCTAAGCAGAATCTCATGACTTATACATTTCATTCTTCAATATTGTTTTGACATATGTTATAGTATGTAAGTCAAATGATTTAATGAACGTTCAAGGTAGACGAAGGAGAACGTTCAGAAGGTATACCTCATAAACAATTATATTGCTCATATTATCTTAGATGTACGATTCTGAAAGAGCTTTTAAAAGAATTGATTTTAAAATAACACATGCGATTGTTTCATTAAACTATTGACGGTTGTTATTACTGTATGACGATTATGTGGTAAAAAAATCATGTTGTAATTGTTTCTCGGGGCACACTTGATTAAGAGATGATGATAATGAGAAGAATCATTTATTTTTAATGACTTTCACTATTTTAATTACCGGAATATGGCAATGAAGAAGTATGATATCAGAAAGCGTTCCGGAATATGAACGTATCATAATCAGAGAAATTTAATATGGAACTCATTATCTTCCCATTTGAAGAAACAAATTACAAACAAAAATCATTTGTTTGTAATTAACAAAAGACTGTCGATTGACATAAAATTTAAAATTACAAAAATTTGACTTCAAATCTATTTATAATTTTTGTAAACTCAGTTCATGGAGAGTTTAGTTCATTAAAATTGAATAATAAATACCTGCGACAAGAGTGGGATAAATAATAAATATTGTAATTTTACGTCAACCCACCTACGTTCTTTTCACGTTTTTAAAGATTTGAGTACAGTTATAACTTCTTAGTATAGAAATATTGGTCCATCGTTTATACCAACATCTCTTTGTGTAATATATTTCACTGTTAAAAACTTTAATAGTCGTAATTAATTATCCTATGAGTGTAGATTTATATGAACAATAATATTCTACTTCCATTTAATTCCAGAGTTATTTTTATAAAAATATTATCGATGATTAAAGACAATAGAGAATTTCGCCATATTGAATTACGGTCCACCGTTAACGTAAAAGTCACGTGATACCTAAGTTAAGTATTTAATGTATAAAGGAAATCTTGAGACTTACCGTACTAACAGCGAATACACGTTGCACTTGTCATCTTAGAATTGAAATGCGCTCACAGAACAGTCATACGTTTCTACAGTAAGTAAACAAGCGGGGGATAATACAGCCCATTTTACATACAACAAAGTGCAGGTGCAATTTTTAGATGGATGGATTTTAATGCATATGGAGAACCT
This sequence comes from Cryptocephalus primarius, assembly GCA_963576515.1. Taxonomy (NCBI): domain Eukaryota; kingdom Metazoa; phylum Arthropoda; class Insecta; order Coleoptera; family Chrysomelidae; genus Cryptocephalus; species Cryptocephalus primarius. The sequence goes on along the minus strand of OY754938.1, from coordinate 6,488,466 downwards.
CTTAAACTTCGTAGTTTTCGGTAGTACAATCTTTGAAGAAATCGTAAGTTACCTACTAGCAAATATTGTAAGAAATGCCAGAAGATAGTGTGACGTTGAAATTTGAATTCAGAGACATGCTTTATAAAGAGTGACTGCAACCTTGCAGATTTTTGAAGAAATTAAAACAGTCAGAAGACACAAACCTACTGGTAGGTTGATTCTAGTGAAATACTGTTTGATAGCAGGTAAAATATTTTCACCGTTTTAGGTACAGAAGAATTATGTAAATGTTTCCATGGATTAGCAAATCCCAACCAACTATGCGACCTAAAAAAGATATTTTGTGTTTCATATCAGTCACTCTGTGATATTTCAAATACAATGTTTAGTTATATTTATAGCCATATTTAATATCTGTTAGTCAATTTACAAGGCCACAGATGGTTAAAACTTGAGAGATTTAAGCTATGTGGTCAAAGTATTGAAGGTCATAATGCATCACTTTTGAACTGCTTAGGAATTCTTGATGGAACTACCAAGCTCATTTGTAGACCGCCGGTAATGCAGCAAGAATATTTCTCTGGTCATAAAACGTTTCAATGTGTAAAGTGCCAGTATGTGTTATAGTCAAGTGGCATTACGCTAAGCATATTTGTTGCCCATCCAGGAAAGACACACGGTGCTAAGATTCTACGAGAATCAAGCATCAATTGGAGAAATGTTGTATATTTGAGAATGATGATCGTTCTTTTCTCTATGAAAATCGAGTTTATACCAGTCAGGAATTACTAGTGTTCCCTTTTATCAATAGATATCTTACTGTCTTTAGAATACAAGTAAATAATAATGGTGTTTTTAACCAGTCCTCGTTTTATTTTAAATTGAAGAGATGAAAAGGATGATTGTAGCTGCAGCTGTGCTTCCATACTTTTAATGTAACAACGACACTCGTCTAACTCAACTTTCATCAGTCTCAACCTTTCTTTAATTCTGTGATTAAAAACACATTAAATACGTATAACATGTTAAATTAGTAAATAAAAATAGTTTTTAAAAAAATGCCGCTTGACTGTTTATTTCGAATTTTCTTCAAACTAAAAAGAATACGATTGCTTCTTTCACTAAAGAATCAAATGTCAATTATTATTGGTAATTCTTTAAATGCTTCACGGCAGCCATGCTTCTAAGAAAGCAATTATAATCGATTAAACATAAAACAATAACTTTGAAATAAATAATAGATGAAAACTACAAAATTTACATTTTTTAAACCGGATTTAGGTACACTTAACGCTCTCAAAATTTGAGAACAACCATACGGGTCACCTTGTAGGAGACCATTTATTTGTGAACCGAATTACCTGCTTTGCATTGTGCGAAGCATCCGAATAACAATTCAATTTTTACAGTGTGGCAATTTTAAAATTATAAACTAAAATTTTACTAAATTTACTGTATGCAACGAAACTTATTAGAAAGAGAAAAATAAAGATGAATAATTGGTACAAATTCTAAAAAATTACAAAATCTGCTTAAGTGTCAGACGGGCATTAGATATGTTAAACGAAGTACTCCTTTACGTGACATTTTAACGACTTTGAAGTTATTTTAATGAAACAGCTCTTTGTTCTGGTATTCTCCTTTCTTTTTGTTTTAATGTGTAAACTGAATACCAGTTTGTTGACTTTTACAAGCATGGTGTGTTATTATTTATCGATCATGAACAGCTTAACATTCTGCTATAAGAATATAGACCTAAAATGTCATATCAAATTTTTTATTTACGTAAAATCTAAAAGTAATATTATAACTTCATTAACATATCAAATGTTATGGTTCCTTCTTGACAGTTGAAAATGTTTGTATTGCAGAAAATGTAACACATTTTTGAAATATTTCTTCGGGCATCTATTGTTTCCTCGTTTTGTTTTCTAAATAAAGTACCAATTATACGTATTCTATGAATATTTCTCCAGATGATAATTGTTTTCCGTTGATGATTCTCGAATAGTTCCATATGGTGTCACATCCAAACTCTCAAGGAAAGCCCGCCCGAGTTCCGAAATGCGCCAGATGTCGTAACCATGGGATGATATCAACGTTGAGAGGGCATAAGAAACAATGCATATACAAGAACTGCTCCTGTCAGAAGTGCGGATTGATAAAGGAAAGGCAACGGATAATGGCGGCACAGGTAACTTGAAAAATTTTCTATACTTGATTAACGTTTAAATGTCGATTGCTTAGCATTAACTCCTCCTCCCTTTCTTCAGCCCACCCATGTATCCGAATGTAATTCTATACAGTGCCGACAATACTATGTCAAGTGCCTTTGATCGATAATCCATTAGCTCGGTGTCACGTGTCAGCTCTGTAAACACGGCCATAATAATCATTGCTAATCTGATATGGCTACTCTAGACTGATTATTTATCCCGATTTTTCATAGCGATGATCGATAGGAAATGTAAAATTTTGCTAAAATTTACTGGGTAGTAATTGAATATGTACATATATTAGATGGAGATTTTAATGTATAAAAAACAACAAAGGAAAGAAAATAATTAATAATAACTATAATTCATTAAATAATTAGATATTTTCTGTAGATAAAAGTTGTTCATTAGAACAGTTATTTAAAAATTTTGGGGTCCGTTGGTAGCACCGCCTACAATGAAACGACTTGAAAGACGATGGTTTCCGCTTGTTTTAAATTTTTTTTATTAGTATTCTACAAATACAACCAATTAAATAACCAATTTAATACAAAAATTAAAGACCATGGTTAATTTATTTATTTATTTAAAACCCATTGAAGTGGCTCATATTTAAAACCCTTTGAGGTGTCTATGATCTTATTTAAAAATTTAATACAACTGATAGAAATGTGGCATAACATTTAACTAAACCTAAACCTAATAGTAAAACATTAACAGCAATAATAATAGTTAAATAGAAAAGAATATATGTAATAAAAGAAATTGTATTGGTTAATACTTAAAGGACAACAAAGTACCAGAATTATAATAAAATGGATTTTTAAATTAAATTTAAATAAGGTTCCAAGAAGAAAATATCAGATATGCAGGATAACGTATTGCAGCTTCTTATTGACCGACATAAAGGAGGGTAACAGATAATTTGTTTGTCTGAATGATATTAGATAAGGTTCACAATTTCGTAACTACGTTATTAGTACGTTGAAAGAGAACGATGAAACTAATTCAGGACTTAATATAATATTGCTACATACTTTTATATATATATATATATATATTACTTTACAAACTTTATTTGTCCAGACGTACTGTAGTTGTCCGATAAAGTGGAATCCAGATAGTACAATAACAGAAACATAGTCGACGTAGAACGAAAGCATATATAATATAGTATTATTAGTGATTTAAATTGAGAGAATATAGAGGATTTCCTTTTTATAACGCTTAAAATTTTTAAAGCACCAAACTACGTGGTCAATGTAGTGATTAAATAGCAATATAGAATTGAATATTGTGCCTAAATCTCGGACAGAAGTAACTTTCTTTAATGAATAATTCTCAAGAGTGTATGAGTAAAAACCGATGGTCAAATTTCTATTCTAGTAAAGGATATGTAACAGCATTTTTCCAACTTGAGATAAAAGCTATTATGTTTACGATATTCTGTCCATCGGTATAAGTCTTCTTAAAGGCGAATGTACTCAGGTCCTATACTGAATTAATTTCAGCAAAATTCTTATTATCATCGGCATACACCAAAATATCGGTAAAATGAAAACAGGATTTAATGGGGTTTATGTAAATTATAACAGCTGATTGTCTTAAATGGGAGTCATAGTAGAACATCCAAAGTGATGACATATGTACATGAATTAAATCCTTCTATAGAGACACATTGAGATCTATTCTCGCTAGGGGTATCCACTGATTTTATAGAAAGTTTTAATAATATCTACTTGCATTCTCATGCAAGAATTTATTGCAATCAACTATATGAGAATTTATGGACGCCCCCGGAAGAAGCCATGTTGTTCTTCTATTACGAAGTTTCTCACTTGAAAATAATTATTTATAAACTAGTTATCTGTACACTTAAAGTAATCATTTAAGTTCAATAGCTTATTTTCGAAATCACTAATCCTATTCGAGTAAAAGTCGATGGACTCCCTTTAAAATTTAAAGTTTAAAGTCCCTTTAAAGCCATAGTGACTACAGATGATCATTGTTGCTCCGAGAACAGGTCAGTGAAATATAATTGGTATGACGACATTCTGCACCTTCCTATCTACCATCTGGTAAATTATTAATAATAGATAGCTGGTTGCTTGTGACATACGGACAGTTGGGGTGTGCGTGGATAAACTCTGACAAAAACTGGAATATTGATGGCCGAGATATTTGTTTGTCGTAGGTCCGCTGCCAACGCGGAGTGAGACGATTTGTTAAACGGTCAAAATTTGTTAAGCAATTATAACTCGACGTTGACATTTCTATTGCAACTGCAATGTTATTCAACTCTTAATTTTGAATAATTGAACTGAAATATTAATGTATAAAATAGGTCGTATTATGTTTTCCAAAATTTAAAACCCCAGGTGGCTCTTAAACGTCAGCAGGCAGCAGAAGACGCTATAGCCCTCCATCTGGCGTCAGCGGAGAGTGGAACCACCTACGACTACCTCCCACCAGGCAGAATCTTCGGCATGCAGGTGACGGAACCGGAACCTGACAACAACAATAACAGCGAAGATAAGACTGCCAGTCAGCAAGACCCAAACCTCGAGGAGATCATGGTCAGTCCCCAATCGATGGAGATGTTGGCGAAGCTCTTTCCCAACAAGAAACGAGCGGTGTTGGAATTAGTCTTGAAAAGGTGAGCCTTCAGAGCTTCTACCGTTCCGAAAAGGGAAAGTCGTTGACGTTTTTAGATGCAATCACGATCTGATCAAGGCCATCGAACACTTCAACGCGAATGCGTCCCAAAACAGGAAGGAACCGGACCCGGAGCCGAACTCTTCCAGCGAGGAAGGCATCTCAGCCTTCAAGCCTGTGACGAGTCCTTCAAAAACTTCGAAGCCCTACGCGGTACCGCATTCTGGTTTCTCGTTCATACCGGGAAACAAGGCCTTCAGCCTGTACCCGTTCTGGCCGCTGTTTAATCCACAGTTCGCGCCGCAACCCCTCCTGCCCAGTCCAGTGTTGGTACAGGGTTTCTGCGAATGCGAGCAGTGCAAGCCTGACGTTTTCAGAAGGAATTGAAAGGATTACGGGATTTCGGTTCAATCTCTTCAGATCCAAATACCGACAAGTTTTGTTTTAAACGGCGAAGGGAAAATTATCCCTTAGGTAAGTGCCTCTTAGCACATCAAAATTTTGGGAGAAATGATTTAAACCTGGGGTTAGTGAAGGTTGCATTAATACAAATTGATCACTCGCCTAGGGGAATAGGACAAAACTACGAATTAAATGTCTTAACCCGAGCCCCTGGGCCGGCGTCCTAGAAAGGCAAGGAAAACCTTATCTCAATTCTGAATTAAAATAGTGGTAATTGATATTCATATATTTCTTCTCCTTATAATAATCCTTTATTTAGTTATAAATCTTTTCTATTTGAAAATGGTATGGACTTAAATGTAGTTCTCGTGATATCCAATGCAGGTATTGGATTCGAAATATGAAATTCTACCGGCAACTTACTTGATATATAATGATTTGCTGTACATTTCTGAGATGCTTTAAGGAATTAGAGGAATTTGGGTACGAAAACAAAACCGCTAAACTACTTCTAACTAATGACCACAAAACTCTATTAGAGAAATGCAGGTATAGAAAAAAAGTCTCATTTAAGTCAGAAAAAACATGAACACGTAGGGAGTATTTCCACAGTATAGTAGGGTGAAATCCAATACTGCATTAATCGGATCTGTAAATTTAAATAATAAAATTTTGAAGAATATACTTTCCATTCGATTTTCCCCTATTTAGAGATAACAACTTATTTACCAATATATATTACAATGACATTATAACATTACATTACATTATAATTGTAGGTAATTGCAAAACGAACGACGAATAAAATAGAGTAAGCTAAAATAGGTTTATTTGATGCGTCGAAAATTGAAAAACACGTTTTTTACTTAAAAAAATTGTAATTGACCTACCTTAATACTTTTATAGGAAGTCAATTAATAAGTCTGTATATATATATATATATATATATATATATATATATATATATATATATATATATATATATATATATGTATTTTCGAAAGTTACATATTCATTTCTTATGTTACGTCATCTCGGCAACTTCTTGGTGGTTGTCCTCTCTTTCGTCGTTTAAGTGGTATCCATTCTAGTACTTTTCGAGGCCCCATTCTGCTTTTTCTTAACGTTTTCAAACCAAACTAATTGTCGTCATTTTCTATCTTTTCTGTTATAATTCGGTCTGTTCTTTTTCTTTCTAACACAATCATTTAGAACATTATGGATTCTTGCTCTTCCACAGCTGCTTCTAAGAAAGTTAATTTCAGTTGATACAGCTTCTTTTTATTCGCTTGGCTAACTTCCCCGACTGATTCGTAGAGTACTTTCATTTCTACTATACTTTTGTATCTGTTTATTTGTTTCTCGTTATATTTTTCCCCAAAGAAAAAAATTGGGTGTCCCAATAGTACTACGAACTTTATTTATTGGATCTCATATTTCACTTGTGCTATTTCCTTGGTTGCTGAATATCAGCAACAAATATGTGATGTTCTCCGCAACTTTAATTTTTCTATGATATAATCTCAAATAGTTTATATTCTGGTCGCCAATTGCTAGCTATTCCCAATTTGATGAATTCATCATGAGTTCTGCTTCATCATGTTCTTGGAGTTTTCTGACTCTATACTTCAAGGTCATCTTCATCATTCGCCGCAACGATTTGGTTGTTCATGAAATACAGTGTGAATAGAGTGCCATAGTTCCCTCTAAGTCCCATGTTTTTACATTTGTTTGTCCACCCTACAAGGGCTCTATCTAAGTAAATTTGAAAGAGCGTAGGAGATAGGCAACAACCTTATCTTATGCCTTTTATAGTTGTGAATGGTATTATTATTTCAATTCATAGTTTAATTCTTACAGAATTTCGTTCATAATAGGTTTTTGTATATTGGGTCAGAGTCGGGTTAATTTCTAAATTGTTTATTTCCTTTCACAGCTGTGATATCGGCACGCCTCATATGTTGCCGAAAACGGATCGGCCTGCTTAGAAGCCCGCTTGTTCTGTACTTGATCTTCCCTAATTTGAACCCTTAATATTTTAATACAAAGCCTTCCTATGGTAGAAATTAATGCAAAACCCCTATAATTTTTAGGGAATATGTATAGAGCAAATGCTTATACGAAAAGTTATATGAAGGAGTCATCGCCAATTTTTATAGGAGTTTTCACCAATTGTCTTGTTAAATTATACACACTACACTGATACAGCTTTCAATTTAAGTATACAGTTTACCTTTTACCTCTACAATACTGTAGAAGTATTGTAGGCATTCCCTAACTGCCCGTGACTTTGTAATGCACAATCACCTATTGATTGGCCTAATAAGTGCTTTCAAAGAAATTCTGTTTTCCAGATATAACAAAACTTAATATAAGTTAAAGGTATAATCAGCAATTTTAGAGACACTATAGCGCTATTGTGTCTTGTTTAATTGTCGATTTGATAGTTGAATTGACTACAATTACTTTGACAGTTATTGTAATTATTTATCTGATTGACAATTAAATTTAAACATAAAAATATGGCGAAGGCGCGGTATGATTATCACATAAATTTACATTATAGGCTGATATGTGTCCGAGTGTTTGTTCTTGTTTAGCTTTATAATGAATCAATATGGAAGCTGTTTTCACTAATGAACTAAGATTAGTTTTGAGTTAATATATAGTATTTGTTTCATTTAAATCTGTCAACAGATAAAAAAATATGTAAAACGTACAGATGAAAATTATGTAAAACGACAATATAAAACATTATATAGCTGTCAAATAACTTGACAGATTGAAAGTTCCTCGCTGTGAGATATTGCTTCTCATTGATTAAATAAATGCACATATGCCGGTAATCGGAAAGTCGCGTTTTCTTGTAACTTGTAACTTAATTTTAAAGTAATTTTATGAAGGTGTTTCCTCATATTATATAACAAGTAAATATTTCCTCCCCAGGTAATCTTTTTTAACGATATACCTATAGTGAGTGAGGATGAACGCGAATACGTTCGAAACATATTTCAATATAATAAAAGTTTAAAAGTTACACCATGTTTTAATTTGGCTGTGAGGCTTTGAAAGGAAATCAACATTCACAAAAGTTATATATTATATTAAATTTATTATCCTTATTATTACCTTCAAAAAGAATTTAAAGACTATTAAAAAATAATCAAAATTACGGAAATAAAATTTTCAAAAAAACGTCTCTATTGTTTTTGGAAAAGAGCTGATATTTCCTTACATCGGCTTTCACTGTCTAAGGTAATACCCAAAGAAGTTTATTCTCAGGAAAGGTTGACAAGAGGTAATTGTCCCTATGCCGTTTTATCAATAATGACATGTAGTTCATGTTAGGATATTTATTTATATGAACCTGACTAATATTCAATTGAGAACCGTTAAAGAATCGAGAGAATTGTTTCATTGAGAATGAAGTGCTAAAATACAAACTTGTGAGACAAAAAGTGGGTGAGTGTTTTGCATGTCATTGTTAACATCTAAGCAACCAATTGACTCTGTATTGATATTTTTGTCACAAATATTTGAATAAGTTGATTAAAGCCTTTCTTGTTGTGTTTGTACTTAGTTTAATTTCTATTAAGTTGTATTAGTTAATGAATAAAACAAAATTTTGAACTTTACATAATACAACGCTTTAAACTTAGGCAACTCAGTGACACCAAAAATATGTATAACTGAATAATGTTAAACAAATATCACATTTGTTTCTAAATCTCCTCTTTTCAAATTTAGACAAAACATTGTAGATTCTAGCGTAAGTGTAGATACTTGTTTAGTCTGTTATGTTAGAAATGTTACCATTTTTGATGTATGACCCTGCTATTAAAAATTTCGAAATTTGTGGATAATTTTCGAATAAAATCAGAAACATGCATCTTTCAGATATTTCTATGCGCCCTTTATCACCCGTTTCTAATCCCAGTCGACCAGCGAAGGCATGAATTTCTATCAGCGCGTGATTCCGTGCAAGACAGGCAGCAAATGGCGAATAAACACGGACGGGATTCTTCTTAACTTACTAACCAAACAGAGGGATCAGGTTAAGCGAGAGAAACGTAATCGAGTTAGGAAACGGAGAGGGTAGAAAAACACAAAAAACGGCCGATGGGGATGAAAGTGTTCGTATCCCGGACGCGCAGAGGTAAATATTGGATGTTGGAGCGAGTATGTGAGGGTAATAATGATGGGTTCAATGTTTATTAGGTCTGCTTAATAGTATCCTCAATTTATATTACGATACATTATAATGCCTTGCGAGTGATGTAGAGAAAATGAAGGCGTAGCAACCGAGATGACGATGTGTTTATTTAAATCAATCCTCGATGATCTCGTACTGATCTTTGGGTGGTTCGGGATAAGGATCATCCATCACACCACGATTACTCTAAAAAAAAATCCCGTCACACTTTCAAACTAAAACTTCGCCCGCCCACTTACTTCCGCACCATCCAACTCCAGCAACAAGGGGCACGCTATTAAGTTAACGAACCCCATCAATCTCATCAGCCAAGCGAACCCGATGATCTCTACCGCGTGGCCTGCGATCAGTGGCCCGAAAGAGTAAGCAACCGCCACTGAAGCTTGCTGCAAGGCGTATATCGGTCCGTACTGTTTGCTGCCTTTTCTGTCGACGAAAGTGGCCAGCAGGGGCACAAGGGCCGCGTCCACCACACCGACGCCCAATCCTATCCCGAAATGAGGCAGGGAGAGTTCCGAGATATTCGAAGCAAGCGGCAGGGCGCAGCAGCTGAGGCATGTCAGCACCATGGCCGAGATGGAGACGCGCCACGGTTGGATCGGGAGTAAACCTGAGGAGAGTTAATACATATTGTGTCATTGGCAATATTTTTAACAATTTCAGTGTGCTTAACGTTCCAACCATCAGTTTTACCTCAATTTCAATCTCATCCTACCCACTCACTAACCCACTTGGTCAGCGTGGTGAATTTACGGCTAAGTACCCTTCAAGAAACGTGACTGGTAAGACCTATGAAAGTTTACGAGTTTCTTGAGATCGATGTATTCCCATTTAAGACAACTGAAGGAAACGGGGTCAGGTTAAGGAGAAGGATGAATGCCGGGGGTACGGTAGGTAGCCATATGTTTCCAAATTTGGCTGCTACAGGCTATCAACTATTTATTTTCAGCCTATCAATTGAAGATAGGTTATGGAAGCTGAAGTAAGAAGCTTTAGCTGGGATATTTTGTGACTAGTAGAAGGAAACTTAAGCTGATTCGCATTTGAGATCTGGAAGAAATCTTATTTATTAAGATTCAGGAAACAGCAAATAAGGTGATGTTGGATTTGTAATAAACACAAACGGTAAAGTTTTACTGACAAGCAGAAGTGTCATAGCTTGACTGCTATAACGATAACTGTATAGTGGACGTGGTTACACTGTCAAGCGTCTGTTAAAGTGAAATATTCTACGTTGATTGGAGTTGACTGTTATCACATCTACTGATATAACTAGAAATATTTCTTGTAGCAGTAATCTCGCAGTAATAAAAAGAGAAATCTGTAAACCAACTCATAAAATACATTGCGTTTTCAGGCAATATTCAACTTAAATACCTAAACTAATATGATTATATTCAGACATTGACTAAGGTTTCCTTACTATAAAAACAACGTTAACTCTCTTGAAGTTACATTTACATGAAAATCTAAGAAAATGGAAATCTCCAACAATATTATAAGAAAAAATTAATTATTTACGATCAACCTATATATTGGAAAAGAAACTAAAATTTGCACAGCTGTAGTATAGTGGCAGGCACTGATGACCTCTAGACACCATTAGTATTACATTTCGATTTTGTGATGTATTCGTAATACAGATTTTCTGAGCGATTTTAGTAAGTTTTCATGGTAGTAAACAATATCATATATATTGTGTACAAAATCGCAGTTTACGAATTAATATAAAGAACGTTTTTAAACAGAAAAAAGTTTTTTAATGTTTCGAAAACATTATACGTATACAATCTACGTAATTACACCTAACAGCAAAGTTGTAGTAAATTTTTTCAATTTCAAGATGAATTTTAATTTCTCAGACCTGGTCTAAATTCAACGTTTTTAAATGAGATAGTACATAACACAGTACAACAATAAAAGAAGTTTGCATTTCCAATGGAAGGTCTTCCAGCAATTGTAAATATTCCAATAAATTGCAGTTTTTGCTGAAACGAAAAATAATGTTTAGGTGGTCCTAGGGCGATTTTTTAACAGAATTTCGAACGTGCAAACTGAATCGAACATTTGCTTATTTAATACAGAGTAAAGTCTTGTAACTTTACAATTGTAAATTTCACAGGAAAAATTTTTGTTAAAGAATAATGTGAGATTTGGACTTAAGTGAAAGGCTCGCATGTTTCGATAAGAAAACTTTTGCTCTGCGGCAATTTTTTCTTCAACTCTTAAACTATCATCAACTGTTAAATATTATTAAGGCTTTTGAATATAATTTCGATCGTTTGTTATTAATAATGAATACAACCAAAGCCATTTGAAACAGGAAAGTTTAACAAATTTATTTGTGCATTTGTTCATATGTTAAACAATTTATAAGGCTTGTACCGAGTGCAAATTATAAAAATTTCCGAATGGAAGCCGTAGGATAGAGGCTTGCGAAATGATCGGTGCCGTCGTCTTCCGTTTCAAATAATTTGACCTTTTCTGTTTCAAATGGGAATGGTACTATTCACTATAATGTTGAACTTTTCTAAAAAAGAAATAGTCGTACAACATTGTCGTTTTATATTTGGTACTATTTTGGAATAAAAAACTGGTTCTTAACGGCTCTAAGCCTCAGTTAGTAATTTCGAAATTCGTTTTGAATATTCTATTAGAATTACCCAAAAATAATTATCCATTAGACAGAAACTGCAGGTGAATTGTTTATTTATTACTTACTATTGCTGGGAATACCTTTCGTCGGAAATTGCAAGAAATTTTATTGTTTTTCGAGTTAATTAACTCATCAATGAATTTATTGTATTGCCTTACTCATTGTAACAAAGTTACTAATATTATTCTTACATACATAGGCGAAAAATGTTCTTATGTGAATTAAAATTTAAATTTCATATCATAACAAGCGTAATTATGATTATGCAAAAATTGTCAGCTGTATTGATGGAAACGATAATAAAATTGAAAAATCAGGAGAAAGACGTGTTGGTTCCTGCAGTAGAAAAGGCTTCTACTCGATACTTCTGTAATGAGTTTGCAATAATAACCTAATATTTATTGATGTGGTTATTGGTTACTAACAATCGCGGAAATATATATTTTGGGCAATGGTAAGGTTAATCAGTTGTCATATTAAAAAATCATAGTTTTAATTTTAAAATTATCCCAACAGGTTAACATTTTCTAAGCGATAGTGCATACCTATTGCCTCTGCTATTAATGTCATATATAATGGTAAGTTTACAAAATATCATTTTTTTTTTAACGCAAATTAACTTCCGAAATGCCAATTTAACGTTCACTGGTCTGTTCCTTGTGAAGAATGAGTAAAAAGCGGAATGAAATTTGTAATCAATTACGTCTAATAAATCACAGAAAATCAGTATTCACACTTTCTTTATTTATATCTATAGCTGCATATTTATAAATGTATATGGTCAATCATTTGTTCTTTTCATTTCATCAAAAAGACGTTCTTGTTTCACATAGTTTTTTCGGCATTTATTTTGTTTTTCAGATGTTTTTTCTGAAAACGCTGCAAACTTTTTCATTTTTTTCCACAGTGCTATGGTATAAAAAGTAACCATCTAAACATTTCAAGTGCTATAATTGCCGATATCTGTTTTGTGGTTAAAATTTTTGTTTGAATATTGATCTTCATTATAAATTTCTGGTAAATTTATTTTTAATCACCCATTCAGGCACTCTTAAAGAAATTTAAACACTTACCGTTTGTATCCACTACGTAGAAACTATCTCACACTTCTGTTTTGCTTCCATGTATTATATTCATTTTTTGGAATATGAGCAAATAAGTATCTAAAAATACCGCGACGAAATCGAAACCAAATCTAAATACAGTTGTATGTTTTAGTCTTGGTGTGATGTTCGCAATTTACTTACTCTAAACAGCTTAGACCACATAAATGAAAAGATCTCTATTTGTAATACTTTTGTTAGATGATGTTTGTTGTGTTTCTCTATGGATTTAGCTTCTAAGAATGACGGCATTTCAACGATTTTCAGGAAAATAATTCATCATTTGGAACGTGTTTCAAGATTATACGTACATGTCCCTAAAACTTGAAGTAATTTATTGCAATTAACATGCTATTCTTTAAGAACAGTGTTCAATTAACAATTAATATGTCATTACGATCCTATTCAGATAAATGTCTACAATTTTCGGCAGTAAACACTTTTATGATTGTTTGATAGTGAATCCTGCCAGTGGTGCAATAAACTACTGCAAACATTTTAGCCGAAAATGCTACTGTCACATGGTCCTGATTCGCGGTAGGAGAAATTACTTCCGATTCGAAATATTCTAAGAAGAGCATTACTTCGTGAATAAAATTTCCTATGGTGACTCGTAATATTCTCCTGAGAAATTCATCTGACCTGCAGTAACCTCCACTTGCTAAATAATGTAAGGTAACAGGAAAGTAGACTTTAAGACTTCTCATATGAGTTTCTTGTTCAATAATGAAGGGGTCAATCTGAAATTTATTCCTACCATTTCGTGCAGTTCTAAGAATTTTGTATATGGGAGACGTAAAGTTTTTGAAATTCCCAGCTAGTGCTAACAAAATGGCCAATAAATTATTTTCTACGTCAAAACGTGGACAATTCAATAAATGTATAAATACCTTTGCCTATTCGTTGACAACTTTATTAGCAGACACAACACTCTATATTTTCTTTCTTTTTACTTGGCGCTATTTGGCAGATATTCGGTGTTATGACACTTTTAGGTGGTGTCAATCAGGACATACCAATAAAATGATAACAGTTGATTTACCCCCACCAAATAATTGAACTTTTAAGGCAATCTAACGCTTCATGTGAAACTTCCTTTACTTTCAAAATCTCTTCAATCTAACCTCGATTGTATTTTAAGATTTATTACCTGCGAAATGTGAGCCCAGAAAATATCCGATGCTATCAGGTATGAATACAGCTCCCAATTGCCATCTGGAGGGAGGAGGAGTAAAATTAGCCATAAGCCACATGGGCACGCAGGGTTCCAAAATGGCCATCGACGAGGTACTAATGCACATAGTAGAAACAGCTACCAGAGTCTGTCTATCCCGAAGTTGTACTATACATTCATCGTAACTCTGCCTTATGGTCGTCGGAGTAGATTCCACCTCATCTTCCTTCAGGTAGTACAGCTGCAGTACTAGAAATGCATGTACAAACCGCGTACGGTTATTCAAAAGTACTCTTCCCTAAATTACTAATTAAATTTATATTTTGGCAATCGTTAGTATCTTACCGATATTTAAACTAATGAAAAAAGCGATGAATAAGAATGGCGCTGTTTTCCCAAGCAATTGGTAAGCGGCCCCGCCTAAGGGATAGCCGATGAGCACTCCTAGTGCGATTCCTCCAAACGCCAAAGGCATCACTCTAGCTCTAGTGTCGCTCGGCAACTTCCGAGCTAAAATGGACATCCCACTGACGGCTACAGCTGCTGAGGCGCTCCCATGAAGCGCCCTAGCCAACACCAAGACACCGTAGGAGTTCCCGTAAGCGAAAACTGAGTACAAAAATTAATATGAAAATGTTAAATATATTCGTTCCAAACTCACTCTAAGATTTTAAAATAACCATGTTGTGTCAATACAGAGTTCATCAATTAGACAGTACTATAAAGCTAAATTGATGTTTAGCTTTATCAGCCTATCTTTCAATATACATAATTCGCTTCTTAAATTGAGTTTGGATACGCAGCACACCATCTCTAATAAATTTTCCTTACGTATAGATGCAAGTAACATGTTGCAGGATCCGATGAGTAAAGGTAAGTTGCACCCGACTGTACTTGAGAGGTAGCCAACGATCGGAGTGAAGGCCAACTGGACGAAAGCCTTCGAAGCGAGAAGGGTTCCTAGGGGTCCGTTGTCGTCCTCCAAAGTTCCAAACTTCCTCTGGAGGGGGCTTAAAGATGCCGGGCCAAAGTGGGAGGATTTCGATACGTTCAGGTTGTTCGAGAAGAGGTAATCTGGTATAATGGGAACTGAGGAAAATAGTTTATTTAGGGTGCGCTTTATGGTTGATGGAATTTGTAATTACCAACAATAATAATGCCGTCAACAGAATAGTTGTGTACAGCCTAGAGAAAAACTATTAATTTAAAAAGTCACTTTTCTTCGTATCACTTGAACAGCGTTTTCGAAATGCTGTTCCAAAGTGTGTCTAAGTATAAGGTGACAAATAGGATATTCAAAAATTGCATGAGCAATTTTCACTTTTTTACTTTCAATTTGGAGAACAAAATATTTTTTGAAACATTGTTTACTGCCTATCCTGTCCTATTATGGAAGATACCTATGATAGTGACAGATACGTCGGGTACAAAACCTGCACGAACCTCAATCTGAAGTTCTGGAAGGAATAAACGTTTCCAGGTTTATTCCCGGTCCTGGATCCTGGAATTTGCTAAACTAACTAACATTAAATTTTGCATGAAAATCATTTTTTAATATTATCGACTTCAACCGTAATCAAATCTTTTTAAAATTTTTTATTCAGGCAGCGCAACATTAATGGGCCTTTAATTTAATAAAATTATGTATCTCAATTCATTATCGAGAGGAGTGGTATCAAAAATAAAAATGTGTATAATTCTTAGATTTTATTATTCTACAAATATATTTTATAACATTTTATAATTTTTGCAAATTAATAATTTAAAGTAAAAAAGCACCCATTTAAATTTTTCATATTCAGTATTTTTTCGCCCACTTCAATTACTCGGATTCTCATAGGATTCGTACCAAATGATTCAAAACTGAATATAAGTAGTCTAATAAAATAAAATTTTATTCTGGAGTTTGAACCCACAATCAATGCCACTCCTCTTTTTGAACCTACATCAATACATTCATAAATACATGACGTCAGAAACTACCATAAATTCTCATAAAAGGAACAGTCAGCTAGGTGCCGCCATAAAATATTATCGTCTTTGGAAAAAGTCATTCGTGTGCTCAATGCGATCAAAGTTGCCATCTCAAGATTTAGTGTCTTGTTTTATTTCAGAAATATACGAATAAACTGAATTCGAAAATACCAAATCCGTCATTGAAACACCCTGTATGTAATCAAGGTTATTTTGCCAATAACTTGTGATACGCAACTAAAAGAAATTATTTACTTTTATTGAAATATCGTTAAAAAAAATCAACATTTTACATTTAAAATTTCCTTCATATTTAAAAATCATTTTCATATTTTTGAAAAGCTGAAAATTTTAAACAATGAGAAAATTCCATTTGAAAACGGTAGAAAATGTTGGACAGGAAAACTTCACATATACTGTTACTCACCTACCACCGTCAGGAGCACATTGTCGAGTAAAAAACTCATATAAGCAATCAGAAAAACAATCAAATTATCATCCAGCAACAGGGCCAGGATTTGTCGCATGTTTCTTTATTCGAAGCACCTCGACTACTGACTATCGTCATCCCTTTCCAATAAGGGAACATCTGGGACCAATCTGGTCTGCGTTGATCGCATTACCGATCCAATAAGAAATTTGAAGCTTCACTGGATAATTCCCGTTTAAAACATTATCGCGGTTTTCCAGGGAGTCATTCGGGAAGATTTATGTGGGAGGTGTAATGTACTTTGTCGCGAAGTCGTTTTGGAAAATACCCTACAAATTGAATTCGCCTCGTATACGCTGTTATTTTTTTCAATCCTCGATTATGAAAGAATTCCCATTACGATATCTCTAACCCCTGACCCCAAACACGAGTACCATGATTGTCAAACAGAATTATTTGCCTAATTTGCGATAAGGACTCTTTTAGTACCACAACACCCGTACATGTACGTATATCGAGATGTTCCCAGCTGCAGTGGTGAAACATAAATTTTTTACAAGAAATTTGAGGAGGATCCAGAGATACTACAGCCCTGCTTCGATACGCCTCGAAGGACCACTTTTTCAAAGAAAAGATGAGTTCCCCAACAGGCATATCGGTCCGAGGGACAGCGATATCATCACCATGTTGGACACCCTGGGCTACAAGGTGTGTACTATAATGATTACATGCCGAAATGGTCGATAAATTAATTACTTCTTTAGAGTTTAGATCAGCTAACTGATAAGGCCGTGCCTAAGAATATTCGACAAAAAGTGCCTTTGGATATAGAGGAACCAGTAAGTAAGTATATATATAAGGTAAGGTATATAATGATTTAGTGGATTTTTTTCAATAGTTCTATTTGTTATAATGCCAGAAAATAAGTTACTTCGTTCTGTAAATATTTGGCATAAAATGAAATTAAATGAATAGACTTATTGTTACAAAATTGTGAATTTTTACCAATACAAAAATTCCAACCCGCTTTTACCAGGCTTAGGGCTCCTAAACTTCGTTTATAGTTTATATCTCCACTAAATAGACGTCATAACTAAAAGTGGTGAAATAAATAAATCAAACTTCTTGAATTCTGGTGAAGTTAAAATTTTCGTTTTAGACAAATATTTAATAAAGTATACTGCTGCAGTTGCATTTAAAATTTAGCAGTTCTCGTCAATATTGTTATAATTCTTTAAACTTCTTTAGATTTGTTTATATTTCGTAGTATCTTTTTATTTTTAAAATCTTTTAAGATTTGTACATTTAGATGTTAGATAGGAGGTAGAAGTTTACGCAAAACTGCGAAGAAAATCTAAGTGGCTAGTTTCTTTATTTTAACAAAGAAACATTTTTTTGTTGAAAATACTTGTCTTTTTTTATGATTCGAATGTGCTTTTCTGCTATACTTCTCATTTTTATACATACTTCAGAGTAAACATTTTTTTGGGCATCGGTAAATACAAAACTGTTAGGATTAGTACGGTAGAACTTATAATCAAATGTAGAATGGAAAAATTGGCGACAATTTGTAGATTTCTTACTTATTCACAAAAAAAATTAACCACGATATGAGGTGGGAAAATTGAAGACCCTCTAATTTTCTTAAAATGTAATCATTTTAACATAAATAATTTAACAAACATAAAATTATCTGTAAGAATTGTCTATATCTAAAAGGCTGACTCAAGTGAAATCGACAATCTCTTGTTAATATTGAGTGAAGGTTGTTTTTGTTGCAGAATGGAATAAGTTTTGTCAACTAAAATTATTTCTGGAATAAAATTAAATAATTTTTTACATTCAGGAGTCAAATGACCAATTGTTGGCCTTCCCCTTTAAATTATTGCTAATCTTTTGTCGATTGAGGATTGTCGATTTTGTTTCATTAGTTTCCGTATTAATCAACAATTTTTTCAACAACTTCATTTTTATCGTTTCGTTTTATAAATGATTTGCAAGCAGGGATAGAACATTAGAAGAGATTAATTTATTATGATAGCAAAATTTGAAAGCATTAATAATTATTATTGTTTTCCTTATTTCAGTTATCATAATTTCCATTTTAAAATACAAATCGAAAATGCACAGTAAGCACCATGGAAGCCTCAGAATAAGACAGAAGCAACTACAAACTATAATGCACAAATATTGAGGAAAACAACCCATTTTCTCAGAAAAGGGACTTTTTGATGTTAACTTTTAACCAGAACACTAAAGTAACCCTTGATACATCTTTTACCTGTATCGAAATGTGGCCGTGAAACTCAACGATAACACGTCAACGATAGTATTGTAGTAGGAGTAAAAATGTTAAATATATTAAATCTTTGACCATGTGTGACTCTTCTCCAATTTTGAAATCATACAAACAAAACAGGTTAATTAAATTTTACAAAAGTTAGGAATTTGTGGATATTTAGTATATGGTATAATGTACGTAGTTTTAAATTTTATTTGATTCAATTACCGAACTAATGAATGACTATGAAAGAAAGTAAAAATAATTCATAAAGTATATATACATAATTTAAAAACTCGAAAACACTTCTATATGATTTTTAGACATTTTTAAATTCTGTTTAGGCAGTCGGTACTTTCCGGACCATCTGTAATAAAAAATTTGCTATTTACGTCATACTCAATTTTCAGGTGAATATGAGTTGATAAAAAGGATACGAAAAATTGCCGAGCGCAACAAAATATGGCGGTCCTATATCGGTATGGGCTACCACAATTGCTGCGTACCTCATACCATTATGAGGAACATTTTTGAAAATCCAGGATGGACTACCCAGTACACGCCGTACCAACCAGAGGTATGTAATGTTCAAAAAACCGTTCAAAACTGTTTTTGACACACATAACAAAGCATAAAAAACACATTCCATTTCTGTTGAAGTAGATAGATATGTCCAGGAGTTTTTCTAAGCTTGTGTTAAGTTTTACTCCATTTTTTGAGTTAAATTAGCGAAAACATTTCTTTTTGGTGTAACCTTAATGAAATTATCTTCCTACTTTGCAGTCTTGTCAGACAATTTTATGGTTTTTCATATAAATCTCGAGAACTGGATCCATTGCTGTTGTCACGTAATTGTGAATTGCGACAGCGATGATTGGAGTAAGATTATAGTACATCTATTTCCCAATTTCAATGTATTTGTTCACTATGTTAAATCGCACCCATTCTTTGAAAACATGTTTTCTAAACTGGTTGCGAAGGCACTCTCCACCATTGTATTAAACCGGGTGTACTCTACTGATGAGTACTTTCCATCGATTAGCTAAAATTCAAATTAAAATCATATCAAAAATATCCGCTGCAATTGTTCGCCTCTTTCTGTTTTACTGTTGTCAAGCATGAGACTAAATATTCCATCACTACACTATACCTTACTTGTCACCTGTTACATTGCAACCACAAGGAGGTTAACATCTACTTAAAAAAGGAGACAGAAGAAGTGAGAATGCAACTTCTTGTGACAACTGCCAATCGGCCTTCCTGTTGATTCCTATTCCTTTTGAGTACACTATTCCTGACCTTCTTCTTCAATTCCAGGTAGCGCAAGGGAGGCTCGAAGGTCTCCTGAACTACCAGACGATGGTATCGGAATTGACAGGTCTGGAGGTAGCCAACGCTTCCCTTCTGGACGAAGGGACCGCAGCAGCCGAGGCGCTGTCGCTCTGCTATAGGCACAACAAACGTAAAAAGCTATACGTGTCCGATTTACTCCACCCCCAGACTATATCCGTAGTCCAGACGAGGTGTCAGTCGTTGGGACTGGAGATGGAAATAGTCAACGTCTTCGAAACGGATTTCTCCAACAGAGACGTGGCCGGGGTGCTGTTCCAGTACCCTGACACCAATGGGAACGTCATGGATTTTAGTAGTGTAGCTGAAGATGCGCATTCTCATGGTACGTATGGTATCATAATCATATAACTGCGGTAATGTTATTCTTATGACGGTTAGGTACTTTGGTATGTTGTGCTACTGATCTACTTAGTCTTACGCTTTTACGGCCTCCCAGTGAGTTTGGAGTGGATGTAGCTGTGGGTACATCACAAAGATTCGGCGTACCGTTGGGTTATGGAGGACCTCACGCGGGATTTTTCGCCTGCAATCAATCATTGGTAAGTTCAAGATATGTGGTATCTTACAGGATTTGTAAAATAATTTAGAAACATAAATGTTGTAATTATATATACTTCACAACATTACTATGGGTGTCTCTAAAATATAGGTTCTCATACTTCATATCTCTAGATCATAGAGGAAAGTGAGTCCTACTCATGAAGTCTAAAATTGTGCTATAACTTTTTTCAAGAAATTGATCTAAATTGGATATTATAGTAACTAGTTTATCATTTGATACAGACAACCTGCCGTTCGTTTCATTAATAAGTATAATTTCTGACTACTTTAAATATCTGACCAAATAGACCTTTCAATAAATAAACTAGGTTTTCGAAAGTTTTGCCGCGTATCAATTACTGAAACATATGGAGTCGATTATTTAATAAAAGAACACTATCCTGCAAAACCTTAATAATCATTTAATTAATTTTAATCCACCATTTGTTTTATAACTATTCGGTTGCCGGGGGATGCCCATGGTTATGGTCGGAGGAGGCATGACCACCAGAAGGTGTTTTTACTGATTTTATTTCATTTAAATACCTTCCTTTTATCTATATGTAATCTATTTGATTTTTGACAATACAATCTACTGTGTCTGCTGGCTTTTCGGCGTTAAAATCGCCCATCACTTTTGTATATTCGATATTGTGGTAGAATTCAGTATGCTTTGAACGTTCGAGTAAATGTTTTCAATTTCTTTTGCATTTTGTCAGCAGTGGTCGCATAAATTTATATTAAATGGAGCATTCCTTAGGAAATCAGCAGCTGCAGAATCATTAATCTTTCCGTAGTCGGTATGAAATCAGTTACAAATTTACCCATTAACTTACCTATTATATGCAATTCCTACGCCATATCTATGATGTAAGTCTTGATTTCCCGAGTAGTATATTTTTCCTATTTGCTTAGTATATTCATCAAAGTTAGACCATTTAGCTTCACAACATATAATATCTTAATCTGCAATCATCATTTTCTTTTCAATATTCTGCAATTTGGCGGGTCCATATGTGGTCTTTACGTTCCACGTTGTAAATCTTATATCCTACTTACATACGTTCATTCGCATTGGGTTTGTTTTCTCGCTTTCGGTTTATTAAGGGGCTTTCGTTTGTTTACGACATGGAAGCCCTGTAGTCTAATTGTGCTTTACCTGTCCTGCCTGATCTTATGTTGCACACTTCTTGATCAGTAAGACCGTGATCATCACGACTGATTTGGCTAAATGCCCATTATGGGCCTTTAATTCAGTGGTTTGGGTTTTTCCATCCTCATCTTTATGCCATTGGTCATTACTACTGGTTCATCTGCTTTTGGCAGATGGCAATTTCATACTCAAAGGACAAAGGAGTGCCCCTGCTCCCAATCTCTTCATCCACCTTCTACAGATGTTCTTGTGTCTTGGGATGCTGTTCGCATATACCAGCAGTCACTTGGTGGTTTTATTGGTATTTCCTTCTATAATCCTGTCTAGTGCCCATCTAAGAACGCTATAGTAAATTAATGTAATCATTGTTCTATCGTTTACGCTGGTTTCTCTCCCTTTGAAACTGCATTCACCTCGAAAAGATAATGAAAAGGGATTTCTTTATTTTAATTCAATCGTTACATTTTTAGTAAAAAACAGTCTTACTTAGAAATGTATTGTTACAAAATATACTACAAAAATGCAAGTTATGCACAAATATCACAGAAAAATCCAAAAAGTGCATTTTTCCAGTCCCTACTTTATTTGTATTGTTATTATTTCTGTTTTCTCCTCTTTGATACCCGTATTTATCTAGGTTAGACTTATGCCTGGAAGGATGATCGGAGTGACAAGGGACGCGGCAGGAAGAGATGGATACCGCTTAGCCCTTCAGACGAGAGAACAACACATACGAAGAGATAAAGCCACAAGCAACATTTGCACTGCACAGGCCCTCTTGGCGAACATGTCTGCCATGTTTGCCGTTTATCATGGGCCACAAGGACTCAAGGACATCGCAACCACGATTCACAATTACGCACTGGTAAAGTAGTAATAAACTTTAAAGCCATCGTCGCCTGAACACATTTTTGTTTCCAGGTGCTACATCACGGTCTTAATCAAGATGGGAATACGCTCACTAATCAGCTCTTCTTCGATACTCTGCGCATAATACCGAAGTGTGCAGTGGAAGAAATAAAATCTCGGTGTAACGAGAAGGAAATTAACTTGCGTTACTTCGACGACGGATCGATTGGTGTGTCTCTAGACGAAACCGTCACTTTCCAAGACATCAACGATCTCTTCTACGTTTTCGGTAGTAAGAGCAGAATAGAAGATTTCCTAGAGATCCCCTCGGTTAGAGAAAATGCGATCTACAGAAGCGAATTCAAGAGAACCTCGCCGTTTCTGACTCATCCAGTTTTCAATTCCCACCACTCTGAAAGCAGACTCGTACGATATATGAAAATATTGGAGAATAAAGATATATCATTGGTGCACAGTATGATCCCGCTCGGTTCATGTACTATGAAACTTAATTCCACTACCGAAATGATGCCCTGTTCCTTCAAGCACTTTACCGACATTCACCCATTCGCACCGCTCGATCAATCCACCGGTTACCACCAACTCTTTGCGGAGTTAGAGAAGGACCTCTGCACAATAACTGGATATGACAGGATAAGTTTTCAACCTAACAGTGGAGCTCAGGGTGAATTCGCAGGTTTGAGGGCCATACAATGCTACCACGAAGCTAAAGGAGACGCTAGCAGAGATGTTTGTCTTATACCAGTGAGTGCTCACGGCACAAACCCAGCCAGTGCTCAGATGGCCGGGATGAGAGTGGAACCTGTGAAAGTAAAACAAGACGGTACTATAGATGTAGACGATCTAAAAGCAAAAGCGGAGAAGTTCAGGGATCGACTTTCTTGCTTGATGATCACTTATCCTTCTACTAACGGAGTTTTCGAAGAGACGATAGCAAATATCTGCGATATTATCCACGAAAACGGAGGACAGGTTTATCTAGACGGAGCGAATATGAACGCCCAGGTCGGCCTATGCCGGCCAGGCGATTACGGTAGCGACGTCTCCCATCTGAATCTCCACAAAACCTTCTGTATACCCCACGGTGGTGGCGGTCCAGGTATGGGACCCATAGGTGTGAAATCCCATTTGGCACCCTTCTTACCTGGACACCCCGTAGTGAACCCTTTAGGAGAAAACTCTACTAATTACGGCGTTATTAGTGCTGCTCCATTCGGTTCCAGTGCTATCTTACCAATCTCATGGGCGTACATCAAAATGATGGGACCAAGAGGCTTGCGGAAAGCTACCCAGGTAGCTATACTCAACGCCAACTACATGTCCAAGGTATTAGAACCCTACTACGTCACTTTGTTTAAAAGCTCAACATCGGGTCTGGTCGCTCACGAATTCATAATAGACACAAGGGAGTTCAAGAAAACGGCGAACGTCGAAGCCGCCGATATCGCCAAGAGGCTCATGGATTACGGTTTCCACGCTCCGACGATGAGCTGGCCTGTAGCCGGTACGCTGATGATTGAACCTACGGAGTCCGAGGACAAGCAAGAGCTGGACAGGTTCTGCGAAGCCCTAATCTCGATCAGGACCGAGATCAGGGATATCGAGGAGGGCAAAATGGATACCAGGTTGAATCCTTTGAAGATGGCACCTCACACTCAAGAGCAGGTCGTCAGCAGTTCCTGGGAGAGGCCATATAGCAGAGAACAGGCTGCATTCCCGGCTCCATTCGTCAAACCCGAGACAAAGATCTGGCCTACGGTTGCTAGAATTGATGATATTTACGGCGACAAACACCTGGTCTGTACTTGTCCTCCGATTTTGGATCAATATAATTATTAATGGATAACATGAGTAATAATTGTCGATTTGTTTGTTGTTTTATACTTACACCTAAGATATATTTTAACAGTTTTCCTCACGGGTCCCTATGGTATTGTTTGGTTCATAAATATATAAATATTTTAAACAGAAGTTCAACAACCTAATACGGAAAAATCTGAAATACTGATCACTTAATGCGATTCATTGCTGCGTTATTAAATGCAAATGTATAAGAAAAACGTTCGAACAAGTCAACTTTAGTTTTAAAAATGAGATGGTTTTCGAGTAATGACGTAATGGTATCTCTTTTAAATAGAAACTAAAATTTTTTTCAATTGAATTAAATTCATCATTATGTTACCTACCTGACCCTTGAAAATTCCGGAAAATCGAGTGGAAAGAATTCTGAAAAATAATTGAAAGTGAAGTGTACATTTTTATTGGAATCCAAAATAAACAAACAATTATTCAGATATTAGTAAAAGGGCAACTATATATTTAATCACATATTTAAACATTTATCTTTTTAAATTTTCCTTCTATGTCAAAAATGTGTCATAATTATGTGTTATGAAGTGAAAAATAAAGAGGATCCTAGATTCAGACTTTATCGAATAAATTAGAATCTTGTATATTTGATTACTTCTCCAAAAATTACAATGAACTGAAGAAGTCAGCAAAATCAAAAGTAGTTATTGATTCAGAGATAATAAGGGAAGATTTTTTCTTCCATCTAACTATTCTTATAATTTCTAAAATATTTATTGTTACTCCTTTATTATGCAAATGTACAATTTTAAATTCTAGATTGCTGATGGATGAAGCCCCTGAGAATTGGCTTACATTGTTCTGAAATTGTAACAGACAATCAGAAAACCTCTCTAAAGTTTACTATTCAAAAATTTCTTCTGAATGCTTTATATTCTTTTCAATTAGAATATTGCTTTTTATCATTGACGTTCTGGATTCATAAAATCCCTAGATTAATTTTTAAAATTTTTAGACTTCAAAAAGTTCGTATCCCAAAAACTGAAAGTGATACGTGGAAAAGTATCGTAATTTTTTCGATATCTTCTTGATTTAGACGGTCGTCTATTATCATTTCTTCGCGTAATTTTTAAAATCAGAGGCACTTTTCTCTTTAGAGACATCTCTTTTCAAACTTTGCGATTTAGAAAATTCATATATTGCAAACTAGGAATGTTAGAAGGTGACGTATCTTGACTTATATAGTCATTGAGATAATCATCACTATAAACTTTCCTTCATTAACATTATCCGCCTATTCTTACTTGCGTAAAACACAATCGTTTCAAATATATATTTATTATTGCGCCATAATCCAACATTAACAATAAATAGAAACTCTCGAGCAAAAGTTAAAATATATATATATGTATTGTATATATATACGCATAGTACAGAAAAATTCCTTATTTATCCTATCCCTTCTGTGTATAGAAGAAAATTAACAACACCACCATTATGATTTTCACCGCTATTTTACTTTGCTATATATTTTGAGCTGTCGTTCAACAAACCCAAGGATGATAAGGTATCTGTGTTAGATATTGATGGAATGTGTTTAATTGCTTAAAATGTCCAGAAATATATATATAATTACTGTTTCAACGTAGTGAAGTTTCGTTATACTAAATCCATTTTCCATCAATTTCAAACGACAGGACACCTCATAGATATAATCGAGGACGTAGGTTCCTAACCTATACACTGGCAAGGTTTCAATCCCAGAATATAATTATTCTGCATTTTGCTTAATTGAGCATCGAAGGCAAATACATTACAACTAATTAACAGATTCCGGATGTACTTGTAATCTAACGGATTTATTGTGTTGTCTGGAACTGATTCATTTTTCAGTAAATATACGTAATCTAGTATCACCATACACATTAACAACTAATAGTCATAACTGATCTATGAACTAACGTAACAAGGACGCAGTCTTTATCCAAATATCGAAAGCGTGAACAAGATAGGAAAAGAGAGGGAGAGATAGAGAGACATATATATAAAAAATGAGAGAAACCATCACTTTTTGTACAATCCAAGCTTAAGAGGGACTTCCTTGCTTTGCCTTGTACTTATCGCGACAGGGAACGGGTTAAAGGGTTGATCTGGAGATCTCGCGGGTGATCTGGAGGGAGATTTTAATGACTTCAAGGGCGATATCGAAAAGGGAGTTAAATTGAGAGATTTTGGCTTTTCTTCCGTTTGCGAGAAGTTGTAACAAGTCTTTGAATCCACTGGGGCGGGCGAAATTTCTGGAGTGGGAGTACTTGACTCAGCTATTACTAAGGTAGATGGAGATGAGGATCGGGTTTTCATCAATATTCTCTTATCTGTTGAATTATCATAGCTCGCAGAGGATTCCATTGAATCTAATTTAGATTCGGTTAATGAAGATGGTGTTTCAAATGGAGAAGCGAACCTCCTAGTGGTATCGATTGGAGAATAAGGTAGGTCGTGAAGCAAATTAGTTCTTGTAGGTAATGAAAGTGGTGGTGACTGAATTGACTCCGATAAAGAGACCAGCTTTGATGGAGACCTATTACAAAAATATTCTGAATCACTCGTTACTGAAGAGGATGAAACGTTATAAGAGTCCACATTGACAGATTGAGGAGCAACGAACTTGTGTGAAAGATCCTTCATGAATGATGGTGGAGACTGTTCTTCAGTCGAAGAAACGTTTTTCATAGGAGTGCCCATTGAAAAGGGGAACAACTGATCTCGAGATGTAACTTTTGGTGACATTTTCGGAGACGTTTCTGACTCTTTATCAGATTCAAACGTAGAACGAAACGGTAAACTTAAATCAGACTGAGGAACTACTGAGTCATTCAAATGTAAACCTTTACTTCTTTCCGGAGACATCATCTTTTCAGTCCGTTCTTTGGGTGAATAGGACGGATTGTTAGAGAATAGGTCATTCGTGTCGATAAATTTGAAATCAGATGTGACGGTGTTTGGGTCGGAATTTTTATAAGTAAGATACTTATAATCGCGTTCGAAAGTCTTAATCGCTGAAAATGGATCGTCAAATTTGTAGCCAAATTCAGACGGGGATATGGTCTTGTACGAGGGAATACAACTTTGAGACGACTCGAAAGAAACTTCTTTAGGGGTGAAATCAAGGTTCGATTGTGTGGTCGTCGAGCTGAGAAGGCCGAAATCTGGGATTTCGTCGTGGGGCAGAGGGATTTCAATGGATTGAAATTCCTCTGAACTATTTTTAGTAGAGATGACTAAATTTGACTCTGTCGGTGCGGATCCTCTCAAAGTCTCATCGTCGAAGGTAAATTTTGCAGCTTGCTCAGTTTCGAAAGAAGAATGCGTGGTGCGTTGGTTCTCTTCCGTATTAATAGGTGATTGAATGGCGTCCTCAGGGGAGATCGTGTAAAACTTCTCGAATTCTTTAATGGGCAGTCTATATTTTTCATCATATTCAGGGGAGATGATCGTTTCTGTACTATCCTTGTTTTCGTTACTGAAACTGGTTGAGGCGGAATAGTTTTCAAGGTGACGGTATGCATTATCGTCTACTTTGTACTTAAATTCACATATTGAGGTATCACAACCTTGTTGAGAATTTATGTCATTATTACTGTCATATTTGAACTCAAATGGTTTATTGTTTTCAGCACTTTCATCGGTGGGCTCGAGTGAAATTTTTGGTAGAGAACTGTCAGATTTATTTTTAAAAGCGCCGTTATTTAAAAGGTGCTGCCTTTGTTGAACGTTAAGTATCAAAGCGTTATATTTCTCGTCCAAACTTTTGCTCTTTTCCAAGATACTCGTGTATTTTGATTTGTAAGGAGACAATTCCTCGGATTCGATAATATCAGTTCCCTTAGCAGAGTAGCTGCAACTCCCAGCTTTACTATCCAAGGGTGGCGAGGGAGAGAGCCTGGACTGACACTGCATTATTCTATGCAAGATCATGGAATTCTCTTGGATTATCTGCAGCGCCCGTTCGCTGTTCCTCCTGGCAAAGTTGATTTTCTCATCGGCCACCTCGTCTGTGGGAGAGCCTAAGTACTTGACGCGATCGGCGAGAAATTGTTCGAAATCCGAACTGTCAGTCTGTGAGGCTACATCTAAATCTATTTCAGCACAACTTTTAGCACTTGGTGTATTGTCAGTGGTAGTGTCAATAACGTTTATCCGGAGATTGTCATCGAATTGCCCGCTATCGTCCGCTTTTATCTGCTCAGCTTCCTCGTCGGTGCTGCTCGCGGTGTCCTCGTCGCACAGCTCCGTGTCGCTGGAGCTGGAGCTGGAAGAGTTCTTCTGCGCGTCCTTCCAGTGGAGCGTGCTCGGCACTTGACGGGTGGCTGACGGCCGCGACGGGGGTGGTATCGATCCGCGGACCGGACCGAGCCTCTTGGCCGGCACCAAGGCACTTTTCCCTAACAGGAGGTGATTGATCGTAACGGGTGGCGTCGGCGGTGGTTGCCTCGTGATGGCCGCGCTGAATATTATGTGAGCCTGGCGCTGCCTCTGCTTCAGCTTGTCGTATTGCTTCTTCAGCGCGCTGATGTCGAGCGCTATGCTCTGCTTCGAGTAGATTTTCAGCTGCTTGTCGACGACAGGACTAGCGAGGCTCTTCCCCCAAGGGTTGATGTTGTAAAGGTAGTGCTCGCGCAGGTTGTCCAGCTCCGTCAGCGGCCCGATGACGACGACGGCCTTAACGAGGGAGTTCGCGTCGATGAGGTCGAACTCGAGGATCTCCCTCGTCAGCGCGCCCATAAGGCAGTAGAATTCGTCCGCGCTCCTTGCGCTCAGGATCTTTTCCTCGAGTACCTGCCATATCGCCAGGGCGGTACGGAGGAGGATCTCGTTACCCTCGAGGAATATTAGGTCCCACACTCGCAGTACCGTCGAGTGGGGTAGGCAGTTACAAAACAAAGTTAGAAACCTAAAAACAAAAGATATTTTGTGAGATAGATCGATTGTCCTTTATAAAATAAATCGTCTAATAAATTATATTAATAAATATAAATCATTTACAAAACACAAAACAGTGGATTTGCAGTTTTTTGCAATAACTAATTTACTGATTTACTTTGTGAATGTCTCATTTTATACCTTTTTCTGAGATCAACAAGATACTCATACATTTTTTATACAATCAACACGCGAATAACGGGTTGAAACACATCGAAATATAATTCTAGAGCGCAGGCATTCATGTTCTGGTATCATCAGTGTATGGAGTGTTTTCCGGGCTGTTAGGCCGTGGTCCATGCAAATTTTTCTTCCTGATATTTGGGTAAGCATCTATCGAGGCGTTTCTTGGTTCTAGGTCTTTAACGACATGAACTGAATTCACGTTCACGTTTAGAACCAAGAATCACCTCTAAAGATGCTTACCCGTTGGAGGCTACCGAAATGCTTTGTATTGTCCACACTATTGTACGAAGTTGAAGGGTGGACATTGGAACTATCTACAATGCGAAAATTGGAAGCATTTAAAATGTATTTATTTAGGCGACTGCTCAAAATTTTTTAGGTGAAAACAATGTCAAACGAGGAGGTCTTGAAAAGAATAAAAACACCGCGAAAGTTACTGACAACTATTAAAATAACAAAAGCAGCATATTCTGGCCATGTCTTCCGACACGAATGATACGTATTACGCCAACTAATAATAGAAGGTAACATAGAAGATAGAAGGGATTTAGGAAGGAAGCGATATTCCTGGATAAGGAATTTATGTGACTAATTCCATATAAATGACACTGCGAGTCTTATTAGACTAGCGCAAAACAAAGAAAAGTACTAAATGATACCATGCCAATGACACCAACCTCCACTGAACAGAAGGCAACATAAGAAGAACTTTAAAAATTACGAAGAAATTGCAATAATGAGAAGCTCAATATTAATAATAATTTCATAAACATAATTACAAATCAAATTGGAAAAATACAGCAGACAAATGAGCCAACGTGTAATGGTTTGGTGAGCATTTAAGCAAACGTTTCAAAACCAATTATTCATAGTGGGAATAGCGACAGTTCTGTATTTAGAGAATAGAATTTTTCTTAAATGATACGAACGCAATGCTAAATGGGTATCGTCCAATTATATATGATTGCTTTTCCGTATGTTTTTGCTTTATTGAACTTTTTCCATGACAACATTTCTACTATTTATAGATATTTGTGTTCATTAAACATAAAACTTGTCGTAATTTCGGCCGTAGGGTATTTGCAGTGCCAGCATTAAACCACAATGGACAATTAACGCTTTGCAATAAGTCGGTATGTCATACATTCAATTTTTGAGAGAAACCCTTCACCTGTACAATGGCGCATAAACAATTCATTCCTAACTTTATATAATCTTTCACGTTTTATTTATCTCTCATTAATAAACGATAATTGCCGAAGATATCAATTTGTTCCTACTCCTGAAAAAGTTGCGCCTTTTAGACTACCTGCTCAATCATGCCCCTACTCATTATTTTTCAAGATTCACCCTCACCATTGCATAGTAAAGACATT
Organism: Cryptocephalus primarius; assembly: GCA_963576515.1. Lineage (NCBI taxonomy): Eukaryota > Metazoa > Arthropoda > Insecta > Coleoptera > Chrysomelidae > Cryptocephalus > Cryptocephalus primarius. Next base: position 6,457,110 of record OY754938.1, on the reverse strand, counting down.
CGTCAGAGGCGGTTCGTAGCTCCTGTTCCCGTCCTTGGCAGCGGTCTGCAATCGATCCAGATGTTTGGATAACTTCGGCAACTTCGTCCTTAGCAACTCCCTGAAGGCGGCCATGTCTACTGAAAGTCCCCTGAGACTGTCAGCGAAATAAGAATCAGGTAGAACCCCCTCGATCAGGTATATCATAAGCTTCAATGCTTCCGACTCGCATTTGTCGGTTACTTGCAGGATTAGTGCGGCCAGCATGTTGAAACCTTGACAGTAACCTATTTAAAAATGAGAAAGTGTATTACTGTGAATGTTGTCCGTTTTACGGTTTCATTACCGACTGATTTGTTCCACCTGGCATAGGCCAGGAGGACCCTTTTGAGTAAAACCTGATTCTCTTGGCCGTCCTTCCCGCAGAACAAGCTACAACCTGTTCTGTGAAGATCTTTGACGATTTGCACTCCCAACTCTGCGTCCGCGGGATGGGACCATTCACTGAAACAAGTGCGTTCCACCTTAGGCCAATCCACACCTGAAGCAGAAAATAGAAACACTACAGGTTTTTAACAAAGAGCGTCTAGTTCATTGAGTGTAAAATGTTGAATTTATGCGTTATATTTGCAGACATGGGTCTTAAAGGATCTATAAGGCGAAGGGAGGTCCTTTATCTATGGACGGTACTGGAGTAGTTTTCAAAATAATAGGTCTAAGAGACAGAAACAAGACAGGAATTGATTACAGGAAATTAATTTTATAAAATAATGCTGTTTTTCTAAAATCCTTTGATTTTGCTGATGTTCAACAAATTCTTTCAGTATATCTGAGACATTAATCAGTTCTGGAAAAAACATGTTAATTCTACTGCCACAAACTGGAAGGCGAAGATGCTTATTTCAACAAAGATGAAGTATATCCTCGACTATCAACACTACTCGTCCTCAAATTGCCTTTAAGGAAATATTTAAAAGCATTTGTTAGCATAGATATTCTTCAAATATCTGAATACATCTGAAAGTGATACTTCATTATTTATTCACAACTAAGTATATCTCCTAGCGTTTTGTACCCCAAGGCCCTTTGTATGGCTACAAATGCTATTTTAAAGAACACTAATCAATATTTCCGATTAAATTTGTGTAAACATCGAAGTTGCTTATTCCCCGCACGCATTTTTATATAACTTTTTCTCGCCCACCTTCATTTATTCCCATCTAAAATTGAGAGTTTTAATACCTTCATCCTCAAAGGCGACAGCAAATATCTAAGGGAGAAAAATCCCAAGAGATTGTTAATCTTCTAGAGGATAAAAATATCCATCTCCATCAGTCAGGAGGAAAACCGTGGAGAAGGCAAAGAAAATAAAATAAAAGTATCGCACCTATCTTAGGTACAAGTCTTTATGGAGTGGATGTTTTCACTGTTACACTAAAGAAAAGTTAAGTAAATAATTAATTACGAATAAAATACTTCACTTAACGATGTTAACTAGAAGTTTAAAATAAAACTTTGAAAATGTAAAGTAAAGTAACGGAGAGTGGTAATTAGAGAAAGTTTTATACAAATACACTGAATAAAAAAAGGCAAGGTTTTCACGAAATTAAAGGGGAGTGGAGAGTAATTCTATACCTCTCGGAGATCTTAATTACTTTCACCTTTTGACACTAAATGCTTGTCCGCCATCGTCAGCCATAGTCGCTTCCTGAATTCAGATGGTATCCCTCCTTGTAACTGAGCAACCATTTTCATGGCAGCAACCCACTGAGAGAAACCAGTGTCTCCTGGCAACGGTTGGATTGTGAACCGCATGTCTGTCAAATTATTTTTGGCCTCACCTGTACAATAAAAAGTAATTATCAATATTGGTAAATGCCCTTCACGGTTAATAAATTATTGACTCGTAAACATATCGAATGTAGGTGTTTAATAGTCTATAAATATGATTTGTAATACGTCTGGATATGTGCCAGGATTTTTTACATTATTTCAGTATCTACGTTCTGAATCTACTGAAATATATGGCTTCGTTTGTAATTTAAACCTTATCGTTAAGTGCGTTAACCTCTAAACTCTATTTGTGTTTTTAAATAGGCAAAAAAAATTATTTCCGCCTATTTGGTTTCTCTTCATGCATTCTTTTATACGACCGCATTTATTATCATAATTTCAGTAATAACTTCAGTGAAAAAACACGAGTATGTCCTTAATGGGTTTCTCGTTATACTCTCCATTGCAGTCTCGTGTGCCATCTGTTCATATTTTTTCCCGGATCCCCAGGGTTTCGTCATTCCCCCATTTCCAGGGTCCAGAAATAACTGCCATAAATAATTTAATAAATCGTGTGAGTTACGGAAGCGTAAAATCGATACATTTAGCTAAAATTATACGGCGGAACTAGGAGCTGTAATTAAAAATTTATCCACGTTCCATTGAGTGAGTGTTTATTACTCCAATAAAGCATATCGACATCGTTCCCGACAAAGCTTTATTATATATGGGTCTTATTATGGAACTGTAAGCTTGCTTCCATTAAGGCGGCAGATATGTATTACTATTGTACACAATTGAATGAGTTGCCTTCCAGAATGGCGAACTCCACAATCTCGAAGAATAAACTGGAATCTGACAACTAGAATTTAGCGTAAAAATAACCAAATAGTTTCAACACAATGTTTAATAATATTAAGATTATAAACCTAGACTCTTAATAGATTTTAAAATTAAATTAGAAATACTGAATTAACTGAAAACTTAATTTTTCTAGTTTCAAGAACACTGAGGAATTGTAGATTCACACAACTAACAAAAGATGTTACAATTAGCACTAGAAGCTTTCAAAAATAGAAAATTCCGTAAATTATTAATGAAAAGTGTTAAGCAATTCTAGATTCATACGGGCAATATGGGATCCGTTAAAAACCCCAACAAATTGAAATCTTACAGTTAAAATGACAAATTAAAATCCTGACGTTTCTATTGGGTAGATGTTTTTATTGTTGATTATTATTATGAGTGATTTTTTATTGTTACCACCGCGTAGTAAATTCAAAATAATTGTAAATCAATTATTAATTGTTATTGTTTGTATGTTATTGTTATTGTTTGTACATACAATTATATGTAATTTTTATTAATTATTAATTCAAATCGAATTATTTAATATCAGTAGGTATTAATACATTACATTAGTCTGGAACAGTTAGTGGATACATAATATATCGTGAACAATATAATAGTTATGTGAATAACAAAGAGAAACCTACAATACAATATTATGAGCAATATCGTGTAGAAAATGAAGCACAGATCTATTAACGCGATCACGTACAATATGGTTTTCACGGACGATACATTTTCCTCTTTTAGACAATAATGGCTCTATCTGGAGATCAACATTGCTCTGTACTTTCAACAATTCTTCTACCATCATACCATCATACTATCAAAAATTCTTAAAGTTGTTTCAGTAAAAATATTTAAAATTAATTTATTGCAAAATTAATGAGTTAGAGAGAATTCACATATTCTCTTTCTAGGCACTCAATAGCAGAATTTAATATTAAATTTGGAGTATTAAAACAATTGGAAACTTCCTAACATTTTAAGTTTGAAAAATATTAATAACTTCAAGATTTATAGACGCAAAAATAATTTTAAAAATAGCTGAAGAGTTATTTTTCCACCTGAAACTTCTTTGAGTACGACGTTCAAATGTATAGATATAATTAATTTGTAAAAGATTTCATCAAGTACAGACTTCTTAATTTTTAGAATTTAAAAAGTATTAAAATATTTTAGATCTAGAAATATGATATGATAATCAGCAATTAGATTTAGAGTATTACTTCAAATGAAAATTGCAAGTTTCATGAGTATCGAGAGATTTTAGATTTAGAGATATGATATAAAATTTTAAAAATGGTTTCATCAGCCAGAGTGGTTCTATCTCTTCGGGTTATTGAGAAGAGTAGTGAGAGAGATTTCAAGATTAAATTTAGGGTGTTGCATCAATTGACAATTTCCCAATCATTCAAGTTTCTTGAACATTTTAAGATTACAGAACATTTTACAATTAGATTTCGAGTATAACATCAACTATAAAATTTGTAACTCTTCAACTTTCAAGAATGTTGCAAGAATCTAGATTTGGACCTAACAGAGAATTTTAAAATTAGTTTATGTCTACTGGAAGCTCTCAACTCGAGACTTTTGTGATTTTTAAAATCTCAAGGACATCGACAACAGACCTACTAACAGATATCAAAATTAAATTTAAAAGGTCACATTAACTACTGTTATCTGGAAACTTCTTAACCTTTTAAATTTCAAGAATATTTGGAGTTTCTAGACCTAGAGATCTATTAACTGCTATTGAAAAGAGATTTGTGGTATCTTATCAACTACAAATTATTTAATTGTATATTTTTTAGGACGGAGGAAAAATTCTAGTAGAACTAGATTTAGAATCAAGTAGCTAACCTAAATTTTCAAGTCTGTAGAATAGACAGAGGACTAAAGATAATAGAGGGAGTCTACATCTAGAAGTCTATTAAGAGTTTATTAATGTAGATTTTAGATTATTAGGTTAACTGGACTTCTGATAGCTGTCTAGTTATTCGAATATATTTTGGAAGTATGTTGAGATAACTTTAATTATTTTGGAATAACTAAGAAAGTTGCTTCTTGCTACATTATTAAAATAAAATCACATTCATATCAAGTTGAAACAAGCAGAGCTTGTTTTAAGTTTAACTGAATCAAACAAACTCTTTTAACAATAGCGCTGAAAATATCAACAATTTTATAGCATGCCAACGTTAAAATGTCAATGTTAAAATGTCAGTGTTATAGCGAGTATTCCTAACGTTTCTATTTTGCTTTAGAAAACCTGCCAATTTGAAAATTCTTGATCCCATGATATAAACTCTATAACAATGGGCCTAGGAAAAGCGGTCAATTTACTTAACAATGCCTTTATGTGGTTATATTTTAAGTGGTTATGCAAAAATGGCCTTTGAGAAGTTTCCGTCTCAAAAGAAGTAATGGAAACCCTCGTCAAATATGTTTCAAAGCACCGCTATCCAATTCTGAACTTGATAGATTTTAAGGAAAGGAGAACCTTGACAAAACGCAATATTTGTTATATATTCTTGAAAACAATGTAAAGTACAATTATCATATTTATATTAAAGATATGGAAGTATCATAGCTTCATTTAAGAATAAATGGAGATAGATATTTCATTTAAAGTTACCGTTTGTTGCCGTTAAACTTTGAAGATTTCTTTTTAAAAAATTAATCAAAATTGATCCAGATATACTGATGCCATACAAATTTAAGAGATATGTGATTTATAAATAAGAGTGTAGCACAATGGATTTAATTGTAATTTACGATTAGAACACGTCATTTTTTATTGTTACTTTTGAGAATTTCTCATATATTAAATCAGCTTTAGAAAGGTTAAATTTGATGTCATGATAATTAAACTCGTTTTTTTTTTGAATAGAAATTTTAGATAAAAGAATATCGACAAATTCCAACAAAGAACAAGCACAAGTAGGAAAAATTTAATAAATATTAAGTAAACAAAATAAATCAAATAAAATAATAGTAACATATATTTATTAAATATTATGAGCAATTGATTTAAAATTATAGCGCCTTCTAACATAGGCATTAAAGTTTTGTTTATAGAATGCCTCCATTTTTTGTTTTCAACACATCTAGAGGACATAAAGTGGAGGCATTTTGTAAACATAATTTCAATGCCTGTGTTAGAAGGCGCTAGATTTCAATATCGATTTGGATCAAATCAAATGGTGTGCACTGGTTAAGATCGCCCATGCCGATAAATACATCGGAATTTACTCAATAAATCCATTATACACTATTTGTACCCAATGAGTTTATTGACAGATGAAATGATAATAAATGTTACTCTAAATCCTAAAAATCGGCTGGTGATCACAATGAGACAAACTTGCATATGTAGTGTTAAAGTAATGCCCATAAAGCCATAGCATTAATATTACATGGATCATCTTTCAGTACACGCGGGCAGCAGGCGTAATTAAAGCAATTTAAACACTTTGTTATTAACACATAAATAAATTTAATTAAACCATCGTACCTATAACTACAGAGTCGGAAACTTAAAAATTATTTTAATTGTGCTTTTTACTTGGAATTACATTCGACGTTTGTTAAATTAATGTAGAAACGACTATATTGATATCCTTTCAATTATAAAAGTATTTGTTACCACTTAGTGTTTATGGTACGCCGAAGGTCTGATTTTATTTTATTCCCTTTAGGTTATTTTCTCTTTATCGTTCTATTCGAAAAGTGTAATAACACATTTAGTAATTATTACATCAGTTCCATAATTATAGTAGTAGATAGTTAAGACAATATAATAGGTAAAAATTATGCCACTAAAATATTCCCTAATGTCATATTGTTTAAGATTTCAGTTCAATTTCAACATGGAAATGAAGTATGTCCGATAAGTAGTTGCGCTAGATGCACCCATATTGTTTGCAGAAACCCATTGTACTGGCACTACTCTATTTAATAATCTGTAAGTGCTAAAATGAAATATTTGAAGGGTAAGCGAGAGCTATCTCATATAAGAAAGACGAAAGAAGAATTCCTTATATGAATAATTTAGGGTTATGATTTCGTAGCAGGATTGATAATGATCTCCTGATGATTGTCAAGACTTTGTTGCATTCTTCCAGTATTTGTCAACTAAATAAATGAAACCCCATTTATACAAGCACCATTCACACTAGTATTCTTGTTTATTGACAACCAATAATTTAACCTAAATCTCATACTAGCAGGAATTCCTTTTAAACATCGAAACTTACCGCCATAAGAACTCTGTTGCCCATCAAAGCTCTGCGCTCTATCTTTCCTAATGGAACTGAAAAACCCACTCATTTGTACATCCCCAACGCGACGGCATTATCCTCCTGCAGGTTCGGGCCGCAATCGGACCGGGACTGTGACTCAAAAGCGAAAACAGTCCCAGAACGTAGGATTCCTGCGTGGACTGGGGGAGGCGGGGGCGTTCCCTGTGCCATCTGTTATCGATAAGGGTGATCGACTGTCCGCGAGTCACTTTTACGGCGTATATCGAGCTCTGAGTGTGCAGGAAAAATATCGAACCCCTACGTAGGGTAGAACGGGGCAAACATCCCAGTAGGACAAATCGGTAGAAAAATGTAACGGTGTTAGGTGTTAAGTTGGCAGTATCCTATTTGGTTTTGCGGGTCGGGATAAGTAGGGCAAGTGGAGTAAAGTGAAACTGTACAGTCTATTTGATTACTCTATACTCCAGCGTCTTTATGAAGAAAATCTTTCAAAAAAGCTGACAGACGAAAATTTCCAGGGATTTCAGTTACATGCTTCTGAGTTAAGGTGGCCTGCTGAGTAAAAAACGTCGTAATACCAGACTGGACCTTGGTATGCCGTGATACAAATCCTGCACTTCAAGTAGTCCTACCCTTTGTCTATTATGTAGTTCAAGTAGTCAGGCTGATAAAATCTACACCAGGTTTCTTATAGAAACGAAAATCAAAATTGCTACTTCCGCGCCAAAGAAACACCGCTGAGCTAAGTCGCAACACATATTAGTCCAAAATTTTCATAACGCAAAATCCCTCGCTAACCTATGATTACTCGACTGGTCGTAACTGTCGTTGCAAACCATCGATTCTATTGTTTCCCACATTTCCGTGACTACTTTCTTTTCTATTTCCTCTTTTCCTGTCGCCCCCACGACGTGCGTTGATTATCGATCGTCGCGACGTAATACTCACTGATTCGGAAGAGGCGCTCGTTGATGACGTCACAGAAGGTCTCCTGCTGCAGCCGCAGGGCGTCGCGACGCTTCAACCGACGCACGAGGACGTCGCACATGCGCTCGACCTGTCCGCGTAGGCGCTCCGCCGTGCGCTTGAGTTCCGGGATATCTGGAAATAAATAGAATCCGGAAAAGTGATTTTTTTCTGGCGAGGAAATGCAATGAATAAGGGTTTAGTTAATTTGACGTTAATTTGAATTGTTAATTCTACAATTTTTGTTTTTGTGGTACCACGGTAGTTACTCACTCTGTAAATATCAGGGATTGATAAAGTAAGTAAAGAAGTAGTTCTGGGAAGGATAAACAAATATAAAGAACTTTCCAGTATTGTAAAGGAGCAAAAACTCATTGTCTTCGACACATCATGCGAAACGAGAAATGTAAGCTTCAGAAGTTAATCAAAGGGGATAGAAATGATGGCTGTGCTTTACTTGAAGGCAACTCAGTTTCAGTAGTGGTGGATCGTCCAGACCATTTCAAACGTCTTTGGTATTTGCAGATGTATTCAAACGTCTTTATGCCTTTTCAACTATCTTTTGCTAGCCCAGGGCTCCTCCAAATGCCACCAACCCTCTTCAAATATCTATTCATTTATCTTTAGGGCTCATTCAGGCGGCTTCTTCAGATACCTCCATACTGTTCCTGGATTCTCATCCTACATCTCCATAGCATTCCACCCCTTATCTGAATCTTCCACACGTATCCAAAACGCTTCCATACCCCTCAAGGCACAAGTTAAGTAAGGAAGTATTTCTGAGGACGTTCCATTAAATGAAAAACTCTTCAGCATCATATACAGCTAAAGCGATTAATCTTATGTAATTTATATGGAACGGGAAGTACAACTTTCAGAAGTTAGTTCATGATGCCAGAATTGTTAGCTCTGCCTCAGTTCTAGACAATCCTGTGACCTATGTTAGTACTGTCATATCTTTATGATCATTGCAGGTCTAATCTGGTATATCCAAGCGTATTCCGAAGTCTCTAGGATTTTTTAGGTACCTCCTAATTACTTTAGGACGAATCCAGATGCCTCCAAGCCTGTTTGAAAATCACTACTGTTCGTGCACTTTCGTACATGTGTCTCCATAAAATTCCAAGGCTCATATAGATTTTCCAAACGTATTCAGAATATTTCAGACATCTTCAGGTGCATCCATGCTGCTCTAGTTTTACCTAAGAATAAAAATAAATTAGTTGTTATGAGGATAAGTAAAAATAAAGAAATCCTCCTCATTGTAAAAAAAACCCAAAGCAGGTTTTGGCACGTCTTGTGTGATTTGAAGTTCATTCTTCATTAGTCAACCAACGAGTAAAAATCTAATAACCATATCTGTCTCAGTGCAAACAATTCCATGATCTGTAGATAGTGCCAGATCTTTTAGATTGTTTCAGACCTCTTCTAGTACTTCCAGACGTATACAGATGCCTCATGGCCTTTTGCGGTTCATCCAAGCTGCTTTAGGGTTCATCCAGACACCACCAGGCCTCTTCAAGTGTCTTCAGGGCTCATTCAGGCGGCTCTAGGTCTCATCAAATAGTGCAGACTGCTCCTGCATTGTTATTGAGATATTTTCATACCACGCTCTTCTCCATAACACTCTACGGCCCATCTAATTATTCCAGACGTATTTAGATGCTTCCTGTTGAATTAATTTTAATTTAATTTGCTATTCAACGAAAAAATATTCCGTTTCAAATGCGCTTTTCGAATACTCAGCGGAATAGGGTTGGTAATTTCTTATCACATTCGTGACCCACTTGACTATCAAGTGAAAATTTTCCAATATCGTTGTTTTATCAACACATTGCGTAGTTACTTGTATAAGGATTTATTAACGAATGTTCTAGGTAATGGTAGAAATTCCTCTTATAAATCGGAAAATACCCTGACTGTGTTATTTCGATTTCCGTTTTTTAATCTTTAAAACTGTCACATTTAGAAGATTTAAAGATTGCTTGGCGAATAATGCACTACTTACACCATGGGTTATTTTCCTGAGTATAACCTAAACTTAGTGTTAGGTAAACCACTTTAACGAGATCAATTTAAGTAACTAAAGAATTCAAAAAATCTATTGACAAGGGGTTTCTTGAATGGTAACAAATTACACTACCAATATGGCAGACAGAGGAGAGTCGTAGTAAACCGCTTAAATAATTTGTAATTATATTTTCTGAACAAATAACTGAAAATAAGTAACACTAACGATTTCTTATATGTATGTTATTCTAAAGGTTTCCACTCTAAAGTAATAAAAAGAAAAATAAGTCATAATTATTGCGGTCGACTTGAACCTCTGCAGAGATCTAAGTGCCTGAAGTACTGGACACAGGACATAATTTCAAGTGTTTAATAAATAATTTTTAAATAAAGTTGTATTAAAAAGGTCAAAGCTATTAGAGTGGTAGATATTATGACAAGTGGTAATTCAATGAAAATCGGAGGAAAACACCGGCTAACATATTGACCCTTTTCATATCTGAATCGGCGACAGAATTATCTTAGTACTTCACCAACTAATTCCTAACTGACCCTTACCTTTACCGTCTAGGTTCACGGCCTCGACCCATGTGCTCTTGCAGGACTTTCCTGACGTCGAATTGTACCCGCTGCACCCCCCGTTCATGGCACAATAGATCTCCAACAGTAGCTCGTCTACCAAAACCGATGCTCTACGTTTCTCCCCTTCCGAGGACTTCCTCGCTACAGGCGTGGGTCTCACTACACCCCCGACTTTCTTTAAGCACATCGTATACGGTATAGGCTGTACGGCCTGCGTCGCGACGACACCCTGTAAATATGGGGTCTGACAGGTGACGATCAGGTCGCCGAACATTTTTGGATCGCACCTTTCCAACTGGCCGATTCGACGGGTTGTGTTCATGGTTCTCGCCAGTAGTTTCCGATAAGGATTTCCTGTCGCTTGCGATATGCAATTCGTTACGGTTTCTTTTTTTAAATAAATGTTATGAGGGCGATATCGAAGCGCACATAATGAACGATAAGGTTTCGCTCGGTTTTGGCATATTAATGCGTTTTTATCGCTGTTATCTCCGATTCCCTGGATCCAGTTAAACTAAATGAGACGTGCATTCAGATGAGTCGTTTGCAAAAAAAAATACGTATTAGTCTGAAATGACAACATAAGACAGGTGACAAAATATCAAAAATGTCACATTTTCGTAGATACTGAAATTAATTACCGCTTATGGTGCAAAAAAACTGCATGATTAATTTAATGCGGTTCAGAGCAGATTGCAGCACACAAGGCAGCATTGGTTTAACCAAGGTTCAAAAACGTAATATGCATGGTCCGATAGAGGAACTCTAAAACAGATATTCTAGCGTAATACACGTAGATTCCGGCCGGATTAGTAGCTATATTCTGTCCATACTGAAATTGTTACACTCTATCTAACAATGTGCTGGTTCGAGTCTGACGATTATTTGCAACGATATAGGCAGATTTTTACTTTTTGTGAAGATAGCAGCGGGTTTTCGGTACAACGGGGGTCATTTCAGTTAAGGGTTGCTTTCAATATGTCATGGAGTTACCTAATGTGCTGTTACTCCAAAAGTATAACTTTCTACGGTTCTCTCCTTATCTTCTTAGATCAATTAATAAAGGACAAAATTGCTTACGAAAATGATATAGTGAGAATTTCCTTTGGATATCAATAACAAAGCTATTTCGCAGATGTCGATTGGATTCAATTGTATCAGAGTTACTTACTGTACTGTAACTCCAGAAGTATAACTTTCTACACTCCTCTTATACCAGGAGATAGAGCACCAAAACACTTACAATGTACTCATAGCAAGGATTTATACAGATATACATAGCAGGATTTAACAGACAGTATATTTCTTATTTATAAATATAGCAACAAGCCATAATTACCATAATTACATCCTATGGTTAACTTGGGTGTCAACTCACCACTTCAAATCGACAAAATAACTCTGGTTAAAATTCTTCAAAGTGGAGGGTCCAGTACTGAAGAAAGTGACAGTATGAAATATTGTATGATTATTTTATAAATCGAAATATGAGACGTTAGTTAAGAGAAATGGACTTAACGGATGATGGAGACATATTGGAAGTGTTAGAATTAGAAGCTTTTCGAATTATAAGTGGAGCTTTAAGAGAAAGGGAGAATAATGTTACAAAATGGTACGATCAGAGTTTAGAAATTGATTTCTATTCCCTAAGCATAAGTGATATTAATTTTACAATAAATTAGAGTTGGCATTTCATACAAAACCAATGAGTAGTAAAGATAAATTGTCCTATATTGCCGATATTACGCAAGGGCTACTTCGGAGGTGGTTTTGTTAACTTTACAGTATTTGGTGACAGGCATAATCATGTAAGTACTTATAATAGATTGTAGGGTGTTTACGCGATTGAGACAAAGTTAGTTTCACTTGCCTGCAATCCTATAGGAAATCCAAAATATTAACGTATCGTAATAGGAAGGATTATTTCCGTTACAAGTGATATCTGATGAGTTTACCCACAATACTCCACAACTACTGTGAAAATATTGTATTTAAAAAGTATAATTTAAAAATTCATTTGTCTATAATAACAACACAAAGCTCTACGAACACACCCACAACTCTTGAAGAAAGACGTATGGAGTTAATGTTCATAATTTAGTCTAGTTACAGATATATTTATTTCACAACATGATTCACTACAAATAGAAAGAAGGTCAAACCTTAAAAAAACGATGTGATTTGAGTCAGACCAAGTTATATATAGAACGATACCAGCGTCCCATGGAAATGACGGTTTTATATGGCACTAGAACATTTTCACAGATCATGTAATATAAATCAAAATACCATAGGTGCCGTACAAAATAGCAGTCACGGAAGCAAAACTAAATTTTGATTTTGGAAAGATTTTTCTTATAGATAGAATTTTCGAACAATTTATCAAGGGTGAAGTAGGGGCGAGAGTTTTTTTCGTATACAGGGTGGATCATCTGATAGAGTATGGCACTTATACTGAAATATTTCTTAGCATGTGGAATGTGTATTAAATACAGTACTGTACAATTTTCTCAGTTCTAAAGTGAGAAATAGTGGAGCGAATCCGACTCATTTTTCATATGCAGTCTAGTTAGAGAGGCATTAGGTCACAATCAAAATTCCATTTATGGCATAAACATATTTAATTTAAAGAAGACTGAGCTCGTTTTGATTTTCTATAGTACTTATTTAAACCATCACAAGAGCAAAAACAATTTTCTTAAAAAGAAGAAAATAAAAGAAATTTGAGAATTATTTCCTCTAGATATATCTAAACAATGTCGTTGTTATTTATATTTAAAAAATACACCTCTACGAATTTTTCAGAACTTTCAGAACAAAAAATTAAATGGAAAAACGGACTCAACCGTTTATACTGGTGACATAGCCTCTGAAATGCTGAAAATTTGCACAAAGGCATTTTTCGACATTGTCGATGAAAAGTACTACTCGCGGTAGCGATTCAATTTTCCAAGATCAAAGATAAGATAAAATGAGAAATCCTCCTCCGAATACATGGCTTCGAATTCTAGTAACTTTTTGATAATGAAAAGCAAAGGATAGACATAGTAGAGATGGATTTCTTAAGAACAGTGTTAGGTGCTTTTAGGATATTATGTTAGGAGAAAATTGGGACAGATATTTGCAACGGCAGAAAGAGTGGAATGTCAAAAACTATATCAAAAGTCTTGAAAAAATCGGGAAATTTATTTCCTTTCAATGCTTTGGTTATAAATTTTCCCTGAGCAAAGATGGGTATAGGGAGTCCTATAGAGAAAGAAAAATAGAAGTTATAACGGATGAAAAGCATTTTTAAAAAAGCTTCTACGATCGATTTGCTGAGATATTGCAATTGAAAATTTGCTTGTTTTGTCTGTTGTAGTTATTATTTTAGTATTTGAACAAAAACAAAATAATATTTTCTAAGGCACTTGATTAAATTTGTATAACAAATAAAAAAAAAGGACATATTACACAAAACATTCAGTCAGTTCCTCTTCTACATAATAATAATTACAAATTTTTGGTGACAGTAGTACGTCACGATTAATCCCCATATTTATTCCTTACAAAATATGGGGCGTTTAATACCCTCCTTTATAGAGCCGTAATTTCCTTGGTAGCCCTTTAAGCAGACAGAAGCTATTTGTTATGGGAAAATCCGTGATGTCTTCATATAACGGTATATATATATATATATATATATATATATATATATATATATATATATATATATATATATATATATATATTGAATTAACTGAAAATCGACACTGTTCACTGTCGCCTTAAAAACGCATCCCTAAGTTAATGGCACTTTGAGTTTTCATCGTCTTTAGGAGCCCAATGGACGGTTGATGTAATAAAATCTGCTTATAATAATTGCTACTTACTTTCATTTTTAGTATATATACTATTACTGCTTGCTTCTGTTTGTCGGAAGTATTATACAACAAATATTCTATGATATATATATACACAATTGAACATAAAGCCTCATATAGCCTTTTACCATTTTATTGATTATCCATCAATACAACACTATACAATATGCCCAGAACGTAACTTACATAAGCTTTGCGCTACACATTTTCTAACTGCACGTTACCTCCATAATTTCTCAATACTAGCGTATATAAAACTTTAACGAATAATACTAATTTAACAATTAATAAATTTATACTAACTAATCGATATAACGTCACAACAAACAAACTAACATCAATTAAGTTCTAATAAAGCTATCGAAAATGATATGGCGACGATGGTTATGATAGATTTGCAAAAAATTTCCACCAATTTCGTTTCGATTTAATTTTAAATTGATTTGCTAATTCCATTCAACATATTCTGATAATCGATATATTAATCTATTAAATTATTTTTCGTTGTTTAATATTCACTAATCGAAATTAAATGAACCCAAGGAGTTTTTAAATGGAGGTAACTACGTATATTGTTCTATATACGATTATTATCATTATTATTATTTCCTTATCCGACTACAACTATGTATCATGTAAAATCTATTATTTTTTCTCCTGTTTGTTCACTTATTATTGTAAGGCCTATTCTGCATATTGACATAGTCCAGTGTATCTACAAAAAACAACCTTCGCACTGCAACTCTATCACTGAGAATAAACCCACTCATGAGATCATGTGAGGAAACATAAAGAGATCGGAAAAGGAAGAAGGTCTAGTGGTGACTGGTCGGTTTTTAAGCAAATCAGACTTAATTCAATCCCTTTACATTAGTTAGGTATGCTTGTTAATTTTTTTACCTCCTTTTATTCTGCATTGTAGACTATTCTAACCTTTAATACTCAAGGGTGTTACATTCTTCCAGTGTCTTCACCATTCACCATAAAAAGTATCTAATGGCAGCAAATTGTCAGTTTATCATTTCACCTAACCTATTTTTACCTAACAGTTCTTCTTAGAGGTATTTCTGAACTTTTTGTTATATTACTAATATACATTGAATCCTTGTGACCAGCATCTGCAGCTTATGGGCACCATCACAATATTTCTGGGCCATTTAATACCACCATTACATCCCTTAATTCTGATTAGGCTTAAAAACCTTCAGTAATTAAAAAATAATTAAAAATGTTATCTACAATCTCTGAAAGACACATAGAAATTGTGGAATAATTAACATACAATATTGTCATTTACATATGTCTTGAATATTAACGACTACGGTTAAAATGGAAACAGTTAAGTTTACAGTTGTGAAGCTTACATCTGGTACAACCTCGTCCAATAAAAACGGAAAGAACACCTTTATCCAACGCATCATGCCCTTTGTAAATGGAAACTTTGAAGGTGCTGACGATGGGTTGGATGTAGCACTGAGATCAACAACTAACTTGTAACAATTCGGTACCCTCAGTACCCAGCCGAAGGCAGTGAATAACACGGAGTTAACATTTCTCTTCTTTTAACATATTGCTTTGCAATTATTTTCAATAAACTGCAGTATACCTCGAAAACAAAAAAGAAAACCACAATGATACAACCCGGTTTCTCACATTTGTTTCGCTAATAAACCTCCTACACTGACAATATACAGCTTGTCGTTGAACTGAAAAATGAAAGAGAGATTACATATCGCCGAAGATGCCGGCGAACGTTTTCCTGAGATTCTTCATGGTGTCCTCGGTGTCCTCGGTGATGGACTGCGATTGACTGCCCTGCCTCTGGAAAGGTCTCGGTGGGGGGTCTGGAAGACGTCCGGTGCTCGGAGCGCTGCTGGTCGTGCTCGATTGAGAAACTGAAAATAAGATGAGGAAATAAGTCGAAGTACACGACTATTCAAATTGTAGTTATTAATAAAAGAAATCCAATCATTACACTTAGTAGAATGCGTTGGAAAAGGTCTGACCGGGTAAGAAATTCGAAGGTGCCCCATAGCGACACTCACTTGAAAATACTTGTGAAGAAATCCTTTTTAGTATATTTTAACATCCTTACTTTATAAATTCCTAACAGGAAAAATATTTCCTACTTTATTATTTTTTATTCACGATTTTATTAAAAAAAAAAGATAAGAAAGCAAAAGTGATATAACGTGAACATGTATTTTTTGATTTAGAAGTAACCATGGACTTTTTTAGTTTCGTTTAAGCAAAAATTATGCTTTTGCAATGCTGAGAAGAAACCTCGATTTAGTTACGAGATCAAGACGATACCGAGGCTGAGAGCGAAGTCGAGACTTGCGGCATAACATAATATAGGAAATATTTTTAGTTTAAATATGTTGAGTTTGGTAATTTAGAAATTTTTAGTTAATTTTGAAACAAATTACCGACATTAAAGAAATATTTTATACCTGTTTCTATCTTCCATGTAATGTAAATAGAAAAATTCTTGTATTCCATTACCAGACACTTAGTAATTACGTTTTAACTATGGAATTTTGCTATGAGTTCTGAAGGATACTCTGAATTTGTACCTTTTATGATCGGAATTTGTTACTTTCCTTGTGATATATTAAATACAGTGCTTGCGAAGAAAACATTTATATTTTAAGTACAAAATGGGACTTTAACTTACACATTTTCGAAATAAAAATAAAAAATTTAATGAATAACTGCAATGTGTGCAAATGTGTTAATATAAGGGTGCCACGGGTATATTTGGTAAATGCACGATAAAGCTGATTGTAATATTTTTTGATTGTTGTGATTACGCAAATCGATTGTAAAATGTCGATTTATAGAGATTGTCTTTCTTTGATCGACGTGTGTATCCCATTGGAGACTAACATGCAAGAGAAGCGGGCGTGCGCTTTTTTTTTTGGAGTGCCTTGTTTCATGGTCCAGGAACTTCAAAGAATCATCAGGCCCGTCTTCCTCGAGAAGACCACGTGCCTCCAGAGACTCCGAAGAAACGTAAGTGGCGATACCTTTATTTGACAATATCGTACACGCGTACTTCACCCTATTCAGTTTTTAATCATTTTCTGTGAACCCGTAAATTTATAAACTTGGACAGATTATTACATTACCCGCCTCATAATGGTTCAATTTGTTAATTCTTTCTCATTTGATTTAAACCGTTAAGGAGTTGAATTTCATCTTTGTTACTTGGTTTCATTGAGGAGTAAATATTTTAAACACTCGATTTTAATATCGATATATGACTGATATTCTGTGACACCAGGATATTTCACTGGTTTATATTTTTGTACTGTACCTTTCCTCTAATGTTAGAAGGGACTGCCAAGAATAATGCAGGTAAGTAGACTGATAGCTGTATTTCATTCTTATGCTCATTTCGATGAATAATATGAAGATATATATTTTGTCTTCGGATCCTTTGATTCCAGTTCGGAAGGCTTTTAATAAAAGGTTAAACAGGAGGCAGAAACACTCAAAAAAGTTTCAGAGGAAAGAGAAAAATGGGTTTTCACCCTATATTTGACAGACAAAATGATCAAATACGCCACATCACTTTTAGATTCAACAGAATGGGCTTTCGAGAAGATAAAAACAAAACTATGGACAGAACAACAACTTTCCTCGCTTAAGTCGAAGAAAGACACGTCAATATGTATTTAATACTGTATGACAGTACTTTTTTAATAACAGCATTAAAACTCCACTTAAAAAAATGAGATCGTTCGGATAAGTTCCTTAGGTGGCAAAAATTAGTATTGGGCCCCAGTCCGTTGAATACGTCCGTAAATAATGTTTGGATCGTTTTGCTGCAATAGAATATTTCGAGATATTGTCAAATTCTCTGACACGTGTGAAATTTGAATAAAACTAATTTTTGTTTGTATCTTAAGAAAATTAGTTTATAAGGAAAATGGTGTTTGCGACTGAGACAATGAGTGTAAATTTATAACTTCAATTAATTTTCGTTTGGATCCAAACAAGACGAAAGTAGTCAGCAAGCAAGGGGCGCCATCTTTAAGAACCACCGCGGGCAGCCAATGGGAAAAATTAAAATTCTAGTGGCTACAAGTGATGATTGGTTTAAACAGCCACGATTAATAATGTATATAGGAAAAAATATGTGGGATGTCTGGATCTCCCGCAGGAGAGCCATTTCATGGCACATCGTACGGTACTACATGTGCTCCTGAACTAGTTTGAGAAATTTTTATTACCGACATTTGATCCTGATCGCGGTTCGACTCATTTACCATGGGTAATATTCGTAATATAGAATAATTAGAATCAGATGACAACCCAACTAATATAATTCCCCCTGCATTAGAAACCTTCAGTATAAATGTAACTAATGAGGCAAATCTTATTAAATAGGTAAACAGGGATAGTACATCACAACAACAAAGAATAGGTTACATAATCGTAGTAGATATGTAGTAAAAGTTAAAATTAGATGAATAAGGAAAATGTTTGTCCCTTACTAAAAAACTTAATAGTATCACTAAAAGGCTGTAAAGGCCTAGAGACTTCATTTTAATAGACCCCTTAGGGGTTTGAATATATCCGACCATTTTAGGTTCAAATCAAACAAAAAGAGTCACTGAAATTAAGGCACTCGGTAAAAGAATTAATTAATAAAAACAAAATTAAATCTCTTAGTACCAAGTACTATTTATAATTTTATCCATACACAAAGATTCTAAATCAATTTCACGAATCTGCCCAAATAATATTAATATTCAACTCCAGAATTATTGATGAAAAATTAGGGCATTTCATACTAAAAATTTTTATTTCATTAAAGATAGAATCCAGCCTTCTTGATACAGGTTTAAACTCCAACCATGAAAAATTTTAAGTGTCGAGCAGATTCAACTATTTACCTGTTGCATATAAAAGTAAATTTTAACCCAACATTGACGTTGCTATCTTTCTTATCGATTTGAACTTTAAAAAGAAACACCCTGTTATCGCTAAGGTAATTTATTTTAATAAACGTTAAAAATCAACCAAGTAAATTTCAAGTAAATAAGTTTCAATTAAAGTTATTTTAAATAAAAGTTCAACTGTGATTGTAGATTTTGAGCTTTATTAATAAAAATCAATGAACTATCAAAGTTTATATGGTCTTCTCGCTTTCTAACTATAGTTAAGCTTCTTTAACCAAAATACATGTCTATATTTTTAACAGTTGTTTTTTTGTGGTCAAATTTTTCATTCCAGTTACCACTTAAGGAACTAATGATTATGAACAGTAAAAACCTCATCAACTGGTCTTCAAACAACAGTTCTACCCTTTGGACATTATTCCCATCTCCCACCTCACCTTGACTGTCCCTCCTCCCGACGTTGCCCAAAGGCGGGCCGTGCTCAGGGCCGACACCCGTCGCGGAGAGCGGCGGGGGCGGCGGCGACTCAGAGTGGGTCAGGCTGCTCAGGCTGCCCAGGATGCCCCTCGGGCCGACCGGAGGCGGCACTGGCTCCTCGCTGGGAGGCGTCCTCGGCCTGCAAATCGCCTGCATGCGAGCCGTCACCAGGTCGGCGATGTGCCGCCTGTCTTCCTCTTGGGAGTCGCCGAGCAAGGTGAGGGCGCTGTCGTTCACCTGGAGGAAGCATATGGTGGGTTAAAATGGTATCGATAGAGGTAAAAGAGTGATTTGAATCAGGAAATGTTTTAAATTAGGTACATATTCAATTACGAAAAATCTTAGACCAACACTTTTTGAAGTGAAAGGTTCACTACTCACTAGTCACATTGAAAAATCAGGTCTACGTTACCTACACACATCTTGCATAAGACGATATGTACCTCTATTATGTATTCCCTTCCGTCCTTGCCGACTACCACTTCCAATGCACAGATGTCTAACCCTCCAAAGAGATCGGAAACCTCATCGATCCATGTCTTGTATCTTTCAGGCATAGAGATTTGTTCTAGCATGGCCGAACCCATGTTGGTTTTCCAACATCCTACAAAGGAAAAATAAATATTACTCTTTGTCTGTGTGTGACTCGTCTTTTAAGAATACTGCCTGGTCCAATGAAGTTTTTCAAAAGGAAAAGGTGCAGACTAGATTTAGTTAATCAAACATTATTGGTAATGTTGTTAGTAAACAATTTATTCCGTATTACATTTAACAAATGTTTATTCTACAGCATACTAACAGCAATTGTTAATGTAAATATATTTTTTAACGAAATTACAGTAAGTAATTCACAAACATTACCCACACCCAAGAAATCTGTCTAAGATATAACGGAAGATTATCTTATATGCAATCACTATCATGTTTTGGTTTCTTTGCGTAGATAACGAGCAGCTTATGGTTAGATCTCAATGTTTCTTTTCCATTTGGATCGGTCACTACGGTGATACAGTTTCCACTCTTGAAATATTTAAAATAATCGTGTAAGTACTCGTCAAGTTCTTCTGGAGCTACGTTGGGAATGCTTGGATTGACTGCTAATTGTATCCCTGCAAACACAATAAATGGTGAAAACAAATCACTGCATCTTAACAAATCTACACTGCAATTCCACACAAATCTACCTTTCTGCATGATCCTGCAATATTTTTTAAAGTTGTGCTGTTTTTTACCTTTCCATTCTTCTTCGCTTTCGTACTCGTATAAGTAATTTTCAGCGTTTACAGTGATATCCACAAACCCGCACTGTTCCAAGCACTTCCTGTAGATATCTACCACGAGATGATTCCTATAATACGGAGATATCCACTTATCATTCCCATACTTCTTCCACTTGGGGTCCTGAGACAGTTTCTCGAAGGGTTCGTCTATAGGAACCTCCGAGAAGCAAATGGCGAACAACTCTCCACCTGGGCTTAGAAGCTGGAAGATGTTTCTGAAGGCTTGACTGATGAAAAATAAGGAATTATAGATTCAAATATAAATGAGGGGTGTAAATTGTTTATGGTTATTTTAAATACATAGGAGGTCGTCCTCAATACAACAATAGGTTTGGAACTTGCACGTAGGTAAGGTACATCATGGTTTAGTAATAATGTGTGATAAGTTGTTCTTAAAATGACGCTCTCGGAGTTAGTAATCGAAATTACTAAAATAAAATTCCTCCACTTTCATCTGAAATTTAATAATTATGGGACATTATAGTAAACATGATTGAAAACATGAAAATAGTAATTTAACGACAAGAAAAATCAAAAAGTAAATCAAACTATAAAAGTTCTGCTTGAACTAAAAATGAGATAGGAAACACCTTAAGCAATTACCTCTAGTTTAATTTGGAGCCATGGTGCTAATAGTAGTTGTGCAATAGACAATGATATAAGTATTAGGATTGCTCAAAAAATTATCTAAAATGTTAGTAAAGATTATTTATTACCACCATAAGTAATGGCTGCATCAAAGATTTTTCTTGGTTTCCTAGATAACGAAGCCTAATATCAAATTATTTTTCTTGAGTTGACATGCTTTACTTCTTTCCCTCTCCGAAGTTCGAATGTGCCATTTGCTTATTCCAGAAATACCTTGTACGCCTTACATGAGGAAACCTACAGAACCATTAGTGTCACTTAACGTGCAGGCATAAAATGCAAAATTTAGTACAGAGGCTCAATAGATTAAATAAATAATTCTATCACATTCATTGTTGCCCAACCAGCACAATCTTGTACTTTCGTTGAAACTGAACTAGTGTGCAATTTACTTGAATTTCAAATAACCAAGAGTTTGTTCTCTTACTCCGTGTCCTTCACCCAATGGAACAGGAAGAAGCTGATCACGTGATCGAAACCCGCCTCAAAATCCTTGGGTAGTCCGTCGGCCGTCACGTCCAGATGCTTGAACGCCATCTTGTACAGGCTCTTGTTCTGGCTGGCGTAATTGATCATGTCCTGCGAGTTGTCGCTCCCGACGAGCCTGTCGAAGTCTTCGGGCAGGATCGGGATAAGCACCTTCTCCGTGGTTCTGCCGCAACCAGTAGCCAACTCGAGGATTGAAGGGTTCTTCTTCCAGTGCACAAGGTGCTTGTATTTGTCGATGATGTACCGGCAGCTTTCGATGACGCAGTTGTTGTTTAAAGAGTACATTTCTGGGTGGATCATTGCGAATGTAAGAATTACTGATTGTGGTGTTCTGCAGGTGAAATTTTCTGTTTTATATGTGTGAATAGTTATGTAAGTTTTAATCCCTGTTTATCTTTAATTTAATCCTACTCTTTTCATTGCAACAGCGTGTGAATAAAAGCGTATAGGTGTCTCGTTTTGTGAACACCAATTTATAGTCAGGGCAATATAAAAGGCAACTCAAATTTGTGCTAAAAAATTAATATCAACCGTGTGTTGACGCAGTCAAGGTCCGGTAAATTTATTTCTTAAGTTTATTACGCTAAAGTATGTGAAGACACTAAGACCAGGCAATATTGAAGAAACACATCATTATTTATATAAAAGCAAACATGAACACCGGAGTCAATAAGGGCTGATGTCTCTCAAGGTTGATAGAATAATTTCCGTAATACAAGCATATGTTTCCAACTAAATTAAATATAATTACCAACAGCCTCCCATTAACTTGATCCTTCATCAACTCTGTATAGTTCTCCCAATTAACGTTTTCATAGCATAAACCTGTCCTACCTTCGGGTTCATTTCAATTTCTCCTGCTCTACTTAACGTTGGATCATAATTACTTAGCACTAGGTATATTAGTGATAGCTGGAAATGTTACTTGAACATAAGCAAAACCAGGATATGAATTCAGTTGCGGAAAATGGATTCTAGTAGGGTTACAAATAACATATATGTATACTTACAAAATGAAATATAAAAGTACAAGTCAAATCATTTTATTTAAATAGATGAATCGCTTATTGTTTGTTTTTTGAAGACTATATATATCGTGAATTACAGAATCAATATCTTCAATTACTATATCATGTATATTCTCTGTGTCGTATGGTCTATATTAAACAATTTAAGGTGTTAACATTAGTTGACATTAACTTGACATTGCTTAAGGTGGTAGTAATTTTTACAATTTAAGGTGTTAACATTAGTTGACATTAGCTTGACATTGCTTAAGGTGGTAGTAATTTTTCTATTTGCTATATCATGTGGTACCAAAGGGTTTTTCGAATATAATGCTCTAAAATCAGTACCATTTCCCCATTCACGCTCCAAATGGTATAATGGAGACGAAATAAAGATTTTTCAAATAAATAAAATGTATATTCTTTTACTATTTTATTTACTTGTTTTTCTCTTCAAAGGTTTTGTTCTATGTCAACTAAAAAGTCTGCTGCTATGATTTTCGAACCGTTATTTATAATTATATTTATACCGTTATTTATAATTATATCGTAATTAGCAGTTGCCATTATTATTTCGAACTTTAACGCAAAAGTTTGAGAAGGAAAGGTGGATGGTGCCGTGGGTGCGTACGGGCTGGGTATAAAAAACGACAGATGTATACTACTGATTGTTTTGTAAGCGAGAAAATATGTTGAATAAAAGTACATATTACAAGTTTCCTCCTGACGTCTGTATAGAGGGCGATCAAAAGGAACGGTACCTATAAGGTACCTATTCAGAAGATAAAACTGCCCAATAACAAAGAAAATATGAAACTAGAACTACAGAGACTGTGCAGTGAAAAGGATTCTAGAAACAAAGATGAACCACTTGGCATCAAAGAAAATGTCAAAAACTTAGCAAATATCTGAAAAATACACAATAATAAATCGTAAGAAAATGTATGGAAGCTTGAGGACAATGGGTAATCGCGGAGTGTAAAAAAGCTGAGAAATTTTATTATTGCTGTAACTTTCTTAAACGTGTGAAACAAATTACTGGCTCTCTCATAAAAGCATAGAAACAACCCTTAGAAAGAACCCTAAGAAAAGAAATCCGAAGACTTATTTTGAATCCAATTGACCCCTGTAATGAGTGGAAGCGGTATGCGGGATCAGTATTTGAAGACTAATGCAGTTCTGGACTGCATTAAATTGACAGTAGGCACCTGAGAAGAACTAACTAGACCTACTGTTCTAGAGACTGAACACAAACCAATAAAGGAATAAAAAATCAAGAAAGTTTAGAACATCACCTTAGGAAAAGATCTTATTTGAAATAAGTGAAACATATATGCAATAGAATATACGAGTTGGGCAAACTTCCATCGTGCTAATAAAAGTCTACATTTATAGCAATTTCCGAAATATCTAGACACCCTATATACTGTGAAAATTAGACCTATACGTCTTATGGGCAAAGCTCTCAAGGTCTTCCTGCGAGTAATTCATACCCAAATATACACCAGAGGCGAAGCAACGAGCGAGGAAACCCAGTTCGGTTTTATCAACGGTCTGAGTACAAGAGAACATCTTTTCTACAGGAAACTGCTTATAGAGAAGTGTTATTACAATGGGGAGGCGTATTTGTATGTTTTATAGACTAATTGATTGCTTTTAGTATCATTAAGTACGATCTCCTTCTGGAAAGGCTACGATAGAATGGTACAGATTCCAAGTACATCAGAATAATTCATTATATATAGTAGCAACAAACTGCACAACTGAGAAGTAACAATTTACATAACCAGGTTGCCAATTTTAACGCCAATTTTATTCAATATTTTGAAATTAGCTTGGGAAGAAGGGAATAAAAGAATCAAGATTAGTCAAATTTCAACTAATAATATTATTTATGCGGATAATAGTGTCATATTAACGAATTCTTCTGACGACCTACGGTATAGTGTGGACAATTAACCAAAAAGGTAAAACATTTCGGGTTAGCGATCAATACCACGAAAACAAAAGTCATGGCAATACTTCGACACTATGTTGATGTAACACTTACAATTGAGAGTCAAGATTTGGAACAGATGTCGCGTTTTGTATACCTGGATGCAACCTTTAATAAAAAATGAGACTGCAACGAAGAAATGAAACTACGGACTGAACATGTAAAAACCACGTGTTTTCCAAATTAAGAAAAAATCCTTGGACGTACTCTTTCACTGGAATATCGGCTCCGAGTAGTAAGCTCGTATGTTGCAACCAAATAATTATGAAGTAAACTGCAGGTTGTAATAACTCATAATAATAATTTATCATGTGGAGGTTATGACAAAACTCTAGCATCACACCCTCCTCATTCCCTTAGGGGAATTTAATTTCAAATTAATTTCAGGCCTATTCTAGATTGAATTCATGTATCGTAATCTTTGATGCCTTTAAGTTGGAGCCATGTATATTGGTGGTAGATTTCAATCATTATTTCACTATTTCTTCAGATTCAACCTATGAATAGTGATGAATTTAGTTACGTTAGATCCGTGCACAATCCATAAAAATATCTCCAGTACCATCTCTCCATGAACCTGTGGAAGCTCGCTGATACAATGTCGATAAGCATTATAGACTCCTAGAGGAGGTCGACCGGAACTTCAAAATTCTAACATAGTACAAATGACGAACAAAGGCGCATGTTTGTAGAGGGTAATAATTTGGACACAATAGACGAAAAGGGGTTAATGGGACTTCATATTAATGGGACGGATGGCAATAGATGACTACTGGATAATATCGCAATGGACACAGAAGGAGGAAGTAGCTATGTCCAAGTAGGTCATAGAGAAAACCCGTTGGTAAAGCTATGCCCGCCTGAAATTTGGGATCCAAACTTGGGAACTCCAAAAGGATGACGGGAATCAGAAAAAAATGGCAATGGGAAAATAGTTAGGGCTGTTAATAAGTGTTAAACCGATTAGTATTACACTTTCGATGCTTTTAAAACCTACCTTCAAAATAACCTTTGTTCTGCTTACTTTTTTAATCTATAAATACTAGCAAGTCATCTTATTGTGTACAAAACCCTAACCGTCTACGGCTTCAGTGGCGATGAATTGACGTTTCAAGGTTAATTTTCTCAAATTTCGCTATCAACTTTGCCCTGTTGTGTAATTGATTTGCCGGAATGACTTTAAATCTTGATCCGAAAGCAACACAATCTTGCTTAATTACTTGATGCTCTCGATTACTGAAATTGCCAGAATTAAACCTGAGATCGGAGCATGAAACTTTGTCGATTTAACTAATTGAAGTTTTCAATCTATCTCGTCTCTTCTAACGACGGAAAAATTCCATGACATTGGAAGAGATTAATGGCGCTATTTACACCGTTCTGTTCTTTCTTTTTATCGATCAAAGTATCACTAGCACACCCACCTCCATTCAACTTTTCCTTTTTGTTATCACTCTCGTTTGAAAAAGGACATTTGTTAAGTCTTATTTACCTCCTTAAGGAGAATTCTGATCTCAATTATACGTATATACGGATGGCGTATTCCTGGGGATTAAAGATGTTCAAGAAAAAATTACTGGTGGGACGTAAATCCCTAAGCTTATTTCTGGAAAAATACGGGAAATCATGTAAGACACGTGAGAATTCTTATTGACTTAAAAAGCAAAAAACATCAGTTGTTTATTTCGGTTCAAACGTCATCTGGAAAAATACTCGTACTTACCCAAAACAATAAATGAGATACTGTAAATTTCTGTTTTTCTCAATTTAATATCCTTGAGGAATGTTTATTTTTTTAAATTGTCTTGTTAATTCTTCCACCGCCTGATGTAAATAATATCTAAATAATATCTAAGAGCAGGGAGACGTCTTTTTGTCTTATTTAAGGTTATTAATATTGGTGGTTCTTCAATGTACTACAACGTTAAAAATAAGTAAATTCAACATTTTAAATTTAATGTTAACTCTGAGATGAATACCAAAATAACTTTCTATTTGAAATAAATGCAACATCCATTATTACTTGGATTAAATAATATCAACAGCATTTAACCCCATTTGACACACCAAATTAAATTTCAAAATTGGTAATTCATTGTGGACTTTAGCACTACTAAAATTCATAGGGATAAATATTTATTATTTCCTCTTTTATGTTGACTGATACAAACATCATGTTTCAGAAATTTCATCAGAAATTTCGTGGGGGATCTTTCGGAACATTATAAGTCCCCTAATCGTAATTATAAAATAATAGGTCCTAATGCAGCTCTAGAAGCATTTTTCATTGACTTCTATTTAGCAACAGTTGGAGTAGTTGGTAGGTTTTATTAAACTCCCTTCATACTGACAGCTGTTGAATGGAGCGCTACTTTTCTAAAATGTCATTACGATTAATATATCGGTGTAAAATGGATCGCAGTGTTACCTAGGAACCTCCACCTTCGAGCCAACTACTGATTTTTGTTATTCTTCTACTAGTTCGACTATAAATAATTAATTTCGGACCTATGTACAATTTTTACCAAAAAAAAAAAAAAAATAAGCTCATTTAAGAGATAAAAGTGTAAAATAGCAACTGTTTATAAAAAAATTTTGAACATCGAAAAAGACCTAAAAGCGATTTGAAAGTTTAAAATAATGGAAGCCGACACCAGCCGATTTAGATGCCACTAAACGCCACTAAGGTGTTACAGATAATTTTTTTTTTAATTTAATGTTCTGTGTTTGTGATACCTATCGAAATTCTCTAAAATTTATAATTACAAAACTTTCTCTGTTCACGAAACATAACCCCTCTCACGTTGAAAATACGATGTATCTTAATTTACTTCGTAACTGGTATGGCAATGGCGCAATATGACGCATTCATCGTCCCTCTAACTGAATGGAAATCGCACTAGCAAATCTGTTCCCATGACAAATCTCTAAATCATAGTTTATTTAAAAGTTTTGCGATTTAATGAACAACTATTAATAATTTAGTACGTATTTTACACAATAAAATAAGTTCATTATGAAATAAAATATCATTTCAACCTGAACTGATCCCTTTACATATCACTGAAAGACACTCCTAGAATTTTTCTTTGGCATGATTTAGATATTCCAGCATTTCAAATGAAAATAAAAAAATTTTTAGGTTCTACTCGGGACTGTTTAGGAAAATCCAGACTTTTCCCTGGTCCCCTCAGAGAATAAAAACCAGTTGAAACATCGTAATTTCTAAATTCGATTACAAGATACTTTCTGGTTCCTCAGATTCTAGGAGTACCTGTGAATTTTGTATTGAGGACTCACTCTATGTTTTAAAATAACATACAATTATTTGGGACTTCTGTAAATCATCTGAGTATGTATTCAAGGCAGGTCCTGACTGTAGGTTACTACGAGTAACTTTAGGATTAAAATAAAAACATTTGTGTACTTTTGGGGAATTAGGGGAAACAACTACTTTGAGTGCAAATACTCCCACCGAAATTGAATTTAATCACACCTATTATTCCCACTCGAAACGGTTAATTCCGTATTATTAATTGTTGCAACTTAAAATGGATATCCCAATTCCGAAAAATTAACCCTGAGTGGAATTTAAATTTTCCTTGACCAAAAATCCGCCTTCTAAGTCATATGATTCGAATGCAACTGAATATCTATGCAGTGGCTATTTTTCCTTTTGGGTTCAGGCCATATCCAGGACACACTTTCCCGCCTGCTTTCCCACTGAGCCCATTATTTTCACGCCTTCATCTCAGTTCTGAGATAATTTTTAATTAAAAAATTACACTTTTGCTACCAATCGAAAAATGGAAAAATGTTTGCGGTAAATATTTACATAATTTTTTGCACGATTATCGACAGCTCCGAATTTCACATTCTATTGCGAAAAATAGTTTATTGTTTAATTTTTCACGCAATGCACTATTTTCGGGATATTTTTGATTATGCCAAGATATGCTTTGATCACAAAAATGGTATAAAATTTGTTGATTTCACGAGTACCATGGAGTATTAGTGACATCTACATTTACGAAAATAACAACTATATGGGCATGGTGTGTATGGTCTGTTGCATACGAACAAACAAACAACGGTTCAAGTTATGTGCATCTATTTTTTTAAAGGAATTATTTATTAAAGCAGGAAAATTTGTAGAAATATTAAACATCGTGTTGTCCACGTTCAAAATGTTATAAAACAATTAATAGTTTGCGGCTGCGAATATCGTCACATTAAAGGAATAAGGAATATCCGTAAGGATAATATAAACTAATATCATCGACTATTAATATAAGAAAGAAAGGCCGAAAACACATGTAGGGGGTACAACTATTTTTAATTAATTATTATATTAATTATTTTAGCAACTTAGTAACTAAACCACTAAAGCATATTTCATCGATTAAGTTCGATTAGAAACTCATCGTGTTTATAATTTTTCTGGTGAATTCATATTCTTTGGAAACTATTTAAATGAAATTTTAATTGACATACCTACATGTAAATGTGTTATAAACTAACGAGACACACACTTTTTCGTCAGTTAGTTACAGTATTAGTTAGTGAAGATCCTTGCGTTTTATTTGTAAGAGCACTAGTGTGCAAAAGATTGTTCAGATCGCCATGTGATGGTCTATAATATCTAAGGGAAAATAGAAAGAAGGAGTTTCAAACGTTTCTAAGATTTTAGACGCAAACGCTACAAGATTCCCTTGTAATCACTAGTGATTATCTGGAGTTCGTTAAGAAATTTTAGTACGATCACTAGGAAATTTTGAAAAAATCAATATACACTTCGAGTGACAGTTCCCATGATAATGAGGGTAATCCCAAATGGTTTTGAAAGATCTTAAAGAGTTCAAGAGAAGATCCCTGTGATTAAAATAAGATCGTTAAAAAGTTTAGAGCAAATCACTATTGAATTGTGTGAACTCCCTATAAAGTGTGAGGGGACTATCCTAGGGAGTTTACTTGCGGCTGGCAAAAGCTTTTTAGGAAGTTTTGATAAGAACATTAGAAAACTCTAGAAAACCTCTATATAATTTAATGAATTGTTAGAGTTCACATGAAGATCACCAGTGATAAATGCAAGATCCTTAGGCAACTAAGAAGAGAACACTGCGGAGTTAGAGGGCTATAATAATTAAGGAAAGATTATTAGGAAGTTCAGGAAACATATAGTAGGTTCTGGAAAACCCGTAACGAGTTCCAGGGAAGACCACCAGAGTTTGTAGGACCTTAGAGATTTAAAAAGAACACTAATCAAAAATGATTTAGGTCACTAATAGGTGCCAAATTCACTAATGATTAACGCAGCCTGTTGGGAAGGTTAGTTAAGATCACTATATAATTCTGGGAAATTCCTATCAAATTCGAAAGAAAATGATATGGTGGTTGGGCTAATCCCCAAGGGTATTGGAAGATTTTTAGAAAGTTTATTGGAGGGGTCACTAGTATTTGGAACTCACTAGTGTTTTAGATCACATTAGAAACTTTATAGAAGTCAATGGTAAGTTCTGTGAAATCTCCACCCAATTTGAGTGAAGATTACTAGGGAGTTTGATTAAACCCTTTGGTATTTCAAAAAAATCAACTAGTAGTTCCAATCCCAAGAGAGATTACTGGTGATTAAGAAATTAGAAAGTTTCGATAAGCTCAGTAGGAAATTCTGCGGGATCCCTATACAATTCGAGAAATTTACTAGAGAAATTGGACAGATCGCAAAGGATTTTTGATTCTAGTCCAAGGGCAAAGGCTCATCTAAGCCTGTAATAAATAGCACTATTTATTGTGAGACTGAATATTGTAGCAGAAATCGCTATTTTTGTTTCATTTTTATTACTCCCCTCCTTCAAAATGAGTGTATCCCCTGTTTGGCCAGATATAACGAAAACGAAGCTTTCTACTGAATTAAAGCTCAATCCGAGCATTTCAAATTTATTAGGATTTGTTTTGCTGTGATAAATTTTCCCATTTCACAAGAAAAATAGCATATATTGTCAGTTTTGTTTTCAATTACTTACATCCTTTACAAGATTTAATAAAAAAACAATACGTATTGCAATGTCGAAGGAGCAATGTTGAATATCCATCACACTTCATCCGTCTCTCAAACCTTGAAATCCAATTTGTCTCGAAAAATAAATATACAGGTTTTACGATGGGACTTTTTGCAAACGAAGCGACGTAAAGGCGTCAAAATAATTTCCAATTTTGTTGATATGAGTGTTGAGTATTAATTAAACTTTTCTTTCGTTCTGTGAATGCCGCCTTCGCCAAGAATCCGTTATTAAACAATTCGGGATAGGTTGCTTTTATCCTACTATATATTATCGAGAAATCTTATGGTTTTTATCGATATAACAGTTCATAAATTCTATGTCAAATAAAATAATGTGTAATAAATACAAATATAAGTTCAATGAGTACGGTTACAGTAGAAGAGGTTTTGAATTTCGGGAATAATGACACATCCAGCAAGTTCATGTAGTTTACTTTTAAAACGTCCTATTTTATAAAATTTTGTGAGAACATGTTACTCATTTAATTTTTTTATGCAATCAACACTAACTAAATAAAAAATGGCTCATTTAGAACTTTCAAGAGTTATTGCAAAAAATCTGCCACTTCTATCGCTCATACCGAGGTTTGGGGAGTCTTAGAGTTTTTATTTAATACGATAAAATTGTCCTACTACCTAAAATTTTCCCGGATTCTATCATTGTGAAATTCCCTATTGATTGGTCTATGGGTATTTAAAATGACAAAAACTATCCTTAATGAAGGTGTCAGGGTAGACGGCAATAAAATCTGATAAATATATAGAGTACACTTACCTGATATTTTTTAAATTGGTATTGAGTAACTTTTACCACTAAAACCACCAACATAAGTGACATCCACCAAAAACACTCAAATGGGGCGCTTTCAATTTTCCATCCAAGACATGATTAATTGATTAGAGACAAGACCTAAGCTTCTCATTCCATCAGCTATAATCAATGTAATAATTGGAGTGAAACAGGTCATATCTTAAAAATACTTAACTCGCTTTGATTTGTCTCAAGATATAATTTTTTCCCGAGGGTTTTTAACAGCCTCTATCATCAAGCGAAAATATGAGAAAATTGGTTTGTTGCAACATCCCATGAAAACCGTTGCAGAACTGTTATTTCGTCTACTATTCCTGGCAACGCCTGATATTGCCATGATTGACAAGTTCAATTTGACTAACTGGAAATACCCGTTCTATAATGGTTTCCGTGGATGTTTTTAGCCAAAAAATAAAATCAAAAATAAAATCTTGCTTATGTTTCCGCAAGTTCCACGACATGGAATGTCTGAATGGACAATGTCTGATAACGGAAAAAAGCTGTTCAAAACTTGTCTCGAATTCGACTATGAATCTACTGATTTCGCTCGAAATCAACTTCATTAAAAGACTTTCGTTACCTGAGATGGACTTCCTCATGAAAGCCTTGTAGTTGTTGCCGATCTTCTGCACGTGTATGTCATACTTGGACTCGACGTAGGGTTCAACGGTGCAGTAGGTGTTGGCCACGGCCACTACGCTAGCCATGTCCTGGAAATCGTTCAGATTGTCCACCTTAACTTTTCCTAAACCGCCGTGTGCGTGGCCAATCTTCACGACCACAGGGAACCGGGGAGTGGTGGTCTGAAAGTGGGAAAAAATATTATTGGAAGATTGCATTAAATGGTAATGTTGTGGTAGTTCCTTAAGACACTTAAAAGAAAATATTGCTTCATAAAATTGACGTTTCTCATTTTAACCTTTCATCGGCAGCTGCATACACGCCATTCTATTACAAGACTAAATTTATCGTTCATATCCACAAGCCTGATAGTACATTTGCGGCGTTACCTGGGCTTATAACCAATTTGAACGATTTATAGGCAGGTTGTTTTGAGAAGAACTGATCGCTTGTCCGATTCCTGAATATATTCATCGAAATATATAGCGCCTTTGATAGTTACCTTAAATTTGTAATTCACTCAATTTACATTAATTTTTTGGTTAATCACGATGGTCCATAGGTACATTAGATACCTGTCAGATTCAACTGATCTAACCTTAAAAATATTTCAGATTTATTTCAATTTAACAACAGTCAAATTTTAAGATTACACACGAAAGCATGGTGGAAACGTTACAGTTTTATTGTATCCTCCCTCAGGTTGCCTGAAATGTATCTAAGTTCCTTAAAATATGTCCAACTGTCGTTACCATTAAATAAGAGCTTTAAGAGCATTCCATTTTCGAATAATATGGAAAATTAAGTGTTTTAATGAACTATCACAATTTAATCAAATAGGTATCTTGTTGTGTTGTCTAAGAAACGCACAAATTTACAATTTTTCGGAAATTCCATAAAATATACGTCAGTTTCCCAAGAATTTGTTAACCAAAATCTGGCCTCCATCTGTGTTTTAAACAAAACTCGACAGATTTTCCAAAAAATCTAGTAACTCAAACTGATTACGCGAAAAATTTTTAAGGTTAATTCCTGGTTAATTCCTGTCACATATTTAGAAATTCATAAAGTTTCGTTATATTAACTACCACTCCAGCCAATTTTCCAGAAACTAAATATTTAACTAAACCCGCGATTTGTCAAAAAATAATTTCAGTATTTTTCCAAAGATCCAATTAAACGAAGCCAGATATCCAGAAAAATTGACACAGCTTCAAGTAATTCAATACAAGTAATTCAATTCAAGTAAGTATTCAAGTAATTAATTGATTCAAGTAATTAATACACTAATCGATTTAAAAAAAACTAAGATTTTAACTAGGCAATCAATACTAAAATCGGTCTTCTTATCGAAATTCTGTAGTTTACCGAAAAACTTTAAGAATTTTTGTCAATTCCACAAGAATCAATTCACTTGTTAACAAAAATACTATGAATAGGTCTATCTTTCGGACTGATTAGACTTTTCCAAAATTTATTGAGTCCTAGTAGATTATCTAGAATTAAATTTAACTTTTTATCAAAATTGTGTTACTTGCATCTAATTCGGAGTTTGCAGAAAACGATTTGTATTTATATCCTATTCATTTTTTCAGAAATACACAAATTTTTCTTCCAATAGCTATTATTTCTGTCTATTTTCTAAATCTTTCAATAAAGCAATGGATCCATTAATTTAGATTTTTGTTTCATTTTCAATATACTGTACATACACAAAATTCATGAAATGTCGTCGTATTAACTATTTCTCCAGTCAATTTTCCAGATATTGCACTTGTAACTAAGAACCTAATTTATCTGTTTGAAGTTAAAATCAATTGCAATATTTTTTCTGAAAACTTTATTAATTGAAGTCAGTTATCCAGAAAAATTCCAATTGCTTTAGTCCAAGAAACTAATATTCTAGTTAATTTCCCGAAATTGAGATGTTAACTAAGTGATACATGAACATAGCATAATTGGGTGACCTACTACGTTGTCAAAATACGTGTACATTTCGAATATTTGGTGATGGCACCTACACCTAATCGCTTGACGCCATTTTATACTCCATAATTTAGTGAATCTTAGTATAGCTTGTATTATTGATACATCAAATGCCCACGGGAGTTTCCACGATAAATTTGCGGGTACTTTATATACACAAACATATGTACATTTATAAATGTATAACCAGGGTTACACACTTTTACGTATATTAAATTAAACAGGAAAGAACTCGATATCCTAAAGTTCACAAAAAATTGTTATTCGTCCGAAAAGTCACTGATTACATAGGGGCAAACCAAGCAATCGTTTTCAGTATGTACAAAAGAGATTTGTACTAATATTAGTTTGAATATACCCCTTTAGTGATGCTTATTTTTATTTGGTTTTTGACCCTATCTGTTTCAGTTTGGATAATAAATTTTGGGCCGTTAGAAGTATCGTTTGTTCAAGCTCTCAAAATTGGTATCCATTCCTTTCAATACTTCTCGCGAAAATATTATTATTTCACTTTCAATGACGACCTCGCCTTTGCTATTTAGGACACATTTCTAGGTAAATTTAGGTATACCGTAATAACTTATAACAATACAAACATTTCGAGTTTAGTACCAAAATATTAGCAAACAAATCACGAATGAAAAAAACATCTGAACAAAAGCAAAGCAACCAAATCATGGACATTTTTAGATTAAATTAATTTTTAATAATCTTAAGATACCTGCCGCGCAGATGATTTTTTTAAACTCAACGTCCCCGTCTTATTTTTATTATTATAATCGGCTTGAAGCTCTTCGAGGGCGACCCTATTCCTGAAGACTCGAATTATACAAGCTCTGAAAATATTATGAATTCAAACCAACGAAATCTGGCCGTTCATGACATTTTCTTCATGGATTTTATTAAATATTGAATCTCATTGATGCACACCCATGTTTATTTAAGTTAACACCCAGTTTTTATTAGACTTTCTGGAATTAATTCTGTGTAAGCATGATATCAAACACATCAGATATTTAAATCACACCAAATGAATAAAAAAATTCTCATGCGTTTTAAAGTAATTATTTAGGAGTAATGTTTTAGACATATTTAAAAAGGATCTTTGCGAGGAACCCTTACGAAATGAAATTCCAACTGTCCCATTTGTGAAATACGAAAACTCTTCATGTCTACCCGGCACCGTAGAAATTTCCTTCGTATTATTCTTTTCGAACCTGATTTCGTTAAAATTTAATCTTCTCTTTTTTAATCGTGACGTGGTAGGACGTTTATAAAAGTCATCTCTTATAAATGTCTCCTACGCATAAACACAAATGAATACGCTTTATCTGGATGCCTTTTCGGACGAAATGAATCACCAGTGCCAAATTCATCGGCAGATAACATATTGTACGATATAAATAAAAGAGGAAACAAAACACCTCGTTTAACTAACATAACGGAAGCGATCGTGATCTCCAATTCCAATTTAGCTTAATTGCCTTAATGTTGTCTCGGAATAAAAATACACAATCAAAACATATAAGAACGCACTATTATTGTTGCTATTGCCACATTTGCCGATGATTTGAGAAAAATTTTAATTCGAGTAAAACCGTGGGTGCCACTAAGGCAAAATTAAATATGACTCACCGAGAGTTTCTCGGATACGCGCCATAAAAGCATGAGGAAAACCTGCATGTGTGTGTTTTTCTCCGTACAAAAATATTATTTGTACTGATAAGAGTAATTAACGAAGCGGATTCATTTCTTATTATTAACAAGTGTGCGCAAATTTTTACTTCCTCTCAAATAATCAGAGTTAAAATATTTACATTGCATCAAATGTCGCAACAGCCTCAACAACAATTCAGCACATAAAGTACACATTACGTACGTAGTAAATGTCCTTAAAAATATTCTTGCAAGTTATCTAAAATCTATGAGTTGTGCGTCGTCCAAATTTTTCACATGTGTAACCGAAAATGTACTTACTCCATTCAAGGATAACGTAAAACGTAGCGATACATAAATGGTATTGAATAACATCCAAATAAAAAGATCGAGTTTCGAACTTGCGA
This sequence comes from Cryptocephalus primarius, assembly GCA_963576515.1. Lineage (NCBI taxonomy): Eukaryota > Metazoa > Arthropoda > Insecta > Coleoptera > Chrysomelidae > Cryptocephalus > Cryptocephalus primarius. The sequence continues at coordinate 6,420,474 of OY754938.1, read as the reverse complement.
AATTCATTACGAATATATTCATTTTTCTATTTTAATACTATTTGGAGCCATTAACCTCGTAATTTACTGAATTAATTAATTTTTTTTCGTTCATTACCAACTTCTCAAAGCGCGGACAGGTTAACACGTACCCACCATCAGTGAAAAGTAATTTGATGAATTTATTTATAAAATTCGAACGCATTCCACGAGATTAATCCTTTTCATTTTCACGGTTGCCTTTTTTTTAAATTATCTTATACCGAGTTGGATCGTCCGAATGATGTTTGTAAAGGTGACAGTAGAAAATAAAGGGTGTCATATGTGTTTCGTAATGTAACGATCATTCATAATGACATCTTTATTGACAAGTGTTAATATATTAAGTTTGAGAAATAACAAGGTGGATTAGTTTTCTCCATTCCAATTATATTCACAGGATAGAAGCCCATGTTTGGGTGCTATTTTGGCTAGTAACAAATTAGGTAAATAAAAAAATTTGTTAAAAAAACTTGGTAATTATTAGTTGTATACAAAAACAATTATATTCTTTGGAGCGGGGCATGGAGGGGAAAATGAAATATTAGAAGAACGATAAAAAATTTGAAAACCATAAGCAAACAATGAGTACAAGACTAATTAGCAACTGTCTAAACCATCTGGGTATAAAAGGCAAACGTAGCTTGGAGTCTCACATATTAGAAAGATTATTCCCAGCTAATCAAAAGTCTTAGAAGACCCACAATATATTAAATTTAAACCACAAATTAAATCATTTAGGACAACTACGATTAAACGAATGCGATAATATACAGGGCAACGCATGAAATTGTTATTAAACTTGGTGAAATTTTGTTTCGATCCACTATCTTGAAAACATGCGTTTCGTGTCAACAGCCTCGTAACAAGGGAAAGTGCGAATGCGAGTTGTACAAATGCTTGGTAACTAAGCCTATCTAAACAGGGCTTTCAGTGAGTGGCATATTTTCATCCTTCATTTCATGCCATATGTGTTCAATAGGATTGAAGTTAACGTAATACTGAGGCAGGCACAAGACCGTATCCATTCAGGAATATGCTCGCAGACATTCTCCTTTAAGTTAAAAGTTTTTAAAACCTCTAAAAGATCCATATTTATTACATGTCTCCTCCATGTAATGTCATCGTGAACTCTTAAAATTCCCTTTTTATATTACTGTCATACTGCATTTAATTGTATTTACGATAAGGCGCGTTATCCATTACAATTACGTTATCCCCAGAGAGGTTTGTAATTACAATATTTCTGAACTAGTCCTTACAATTTTCAGACGCTGCAATGGGTATAATGGAAAATCTGTTTCCTTTGTGCGAAGGTGCTTTTGTTTAGCAGTTGCCGGAGAATTTTCCCAATCCTTTTTTAGAGATAATAAATAATAGATCGATTTCCTGATTTGCTATAATAATCAAAATATAGATATGGTAACATAGAAAAACATATACATCTACCCTCTAAATATTGTAACATATGCCAACTATTGCTTAATTCACTTGTACTTTCTAACAGCATGTAAATAGTAATACCGAAAATTCTGTAGTCTCACGTATCGCATTGTAACTTGCCGTTTATTTATCGTTTTATATTCAAACCTGAATTCTAGAAAGCCTCCCCAAATAGCAGATTAACTTCATGTGATGTTATCCAAACTAGGAGCGATTTGCTCTTCGATATATTTTTCTATCAATGATGTGCCTATAACATTCATCCAAACGTTTTGATTTACATATCTTGATTACAATATTCTTCATAGTTGAGAATGAACTTTTGTGGAAAACGATAATATTTCAAAAATTAATATTAATGGCATAGAACAATTTTTTTACCAAACTGGATTTCCAAAACATTACTATTAGATTCGATTTAAAAATTTAAAAAAATCCTCCTTACTTATTATATCATGAAAATTAATAAAATCGACCAGTCCCATCTGATGTCAATCCGGTCGATCGAGCAATCTTCTCAACGAGCAGTAAGGGCTAAGTAATTTGTTTATTGCCTCTAGTAGCCAAATCACCTGATCTCACTTGAAAAGTTAACGGTATATGTTGCAACAGACTATCTCGAGTATTCTACACCAGATGAGGCATAGCAAAACCGGCGGATATGACATAAATTAATGTTCAAACAAATTAATTCTTTATTGTCATGAAAATTAGACGAAGTAGTGTAATGAATAAGTTAAGGAAGTGAAAACTACTGTGAATAATTAACCCAAATAAAATATTAAATGATGTGTGCTTAGGAAATATATTCCTACACTTGATATAAGAAAGTAAATTTAGTAAACTTAGGTACTTTTCCAAAACTTAGCCTGATTGGTAAATTTGCTTAAAAATTATGTTAAGAGCGGGTCTTGCCAGAAACTTCTCAGGTAAATGTGGTAACGGATTTGCTAATGAGGGTGTCTGTAATGAGTTAGGTTAGATGTTCGGTTCACTGATTTCAAAAGTTGTAAGGAGACTACGGAGTTGTACCACGCCTATCTGAATTAATACTAAAACTGTAAGAAGGACTGAAAGGGAAATATATTTTTTGCAACCCACGGAGTTTGCGATTTTCTCCTCTATCGAATTGATCCATAAAATGCTTGATGATGAGCATCTAACGAAATTTTTCCAGTATGTGTTTGACAAGCGAATGAACCACGTTTTCTGTAAAAATTTCAATGTATACTAATCCATCAATGCAGGCAAATCGTTTCATTCATCATTAAAATGTAGCAGTTATCGTATCCATTCAGTAAATCCAAACAGAATTTTGAATCGTTCGATTACATGTATACAATCTGAAACAATAAAAACTCTTAATAAATGTGCGAAGTTTAAATGTTGAGATAAGGAAAGACAGGATTCACATAAATGTACTAAAATACAAGGAGTGTATCAAAACCATATAGACAAATTTGAATTCCTTAAATTATGGTTGCCACGTTTGCCACCACAGTTTTTCCTATGTAAATATTTAAACACATTTATATATGCTTTATAAATTTTACATTTTTAAATTAAGAATATCGTCAATTTCCAAGAAAATACGGTTTACAGTTGAAAACTCTCATTCTGCTCTGCTACTGTTCCCTGTATTCTCTTGGTCTGTGGTGTTCTCTTCTACTCAAATTGTGTGTTCATGTTTTATAGTTTTTATGTTTGCTGTGGTTTCATATTACAATTTTTTGATATTACCTTTAGTCGATGTCAAATTTTCTTTGGTTTTTATTTTATATTGAATTACTAATAGGGGAAATTTTTACAAATTTTCAGAACAATTCGTCCATGATTATGTTCGAGACGATCAAAGTATTTTTAATAGGCGAATATTGAGTAATGAGTTCACGAGGAAAGCTGTCGAGGATATTTCTTTAAAACCGTCTGAACTTTAGCATTCCGAATTATGTGAATTCTTTAATATCTAAATCTTTTCTGCAGTTATAAATCTCAAATTTTTAAATACATTATTAATAATTTTCATGGATGTGACATTTTTCTGTTGTCCAAATAATTTTTTCCAAGTTTTCACAAATCATAAGTTGACAGATAATGTTTATGTACATTTTGTACATAAACATTTTGTATTCATCTTACTTAATATTAATATTAATATTAAAATTAATATATTAATATTAAACGTTAGAAAACCAATCTTGGTTAGAACATTTCAATATCGGCTCACAATTATCGCAAGTATTGAAACTAGAAATTAGTTTAATTGAATGGCGATGCAATAATATTAAAATAGGGTTCTAAACCGAAGTAATCTCTTCTAAAAATAGTAACTGGGAAAATCCGTTTAAGCACTTGGCAGACTTTGCAGTTACTTTTTTAGTGCCACCACATTCTAATGCAGAAGTGAAAAGACCTTTTAGCGAAATGAATAATTTAAATACAAACTTAGGAATAAAATGGGATTACCAATGGTAAAATCCATAGATCAAATCAGGTCAGGATCCCTTCAGAATTGATATTCTTGTAAATGACATAAAACAAAATAAAAGAAATGGAACTTACAGTTCCGATTAGACGTTGGTGTAAAGATAGATTGCAGTATTTTCGTTTAAATGTTTTTGTTTATGCTTTGTAATATCTACATTTTTCAATTATTTCTTAACATTCTTTGTGTTTTGTTCAAATTGTCGTATTAGTTTATTAGATAGATTTAGTAGATTTTGTTCTTCCATATAGTGGAATAGAATTTTCCAATGTTGGTAACACTGACCACCAAACCCACGTCGAAAATAGGATTAACTTACTCCGGACGTCACAACATTGTGAGACGGAGCCGCTTCAAAAGTTTGGAATTATTCCACCCGGATTATTTATCTTAATCTCTAAGAAACGTGATTCTGCAAAAAAAAAATCGAATGCGAAAATTTCTTCCGCAAATGCGAGGTTTTAGTGTTATCTACTATTATTATTAGGTCATATTGATATATTGACACGTAATTCCAATAATTATATTGTCGTATAATTGAAGCACTTAGTGCAAAAGAACGATTTCAACATAAATACGAGTGGCGGATCCCTCACTATATCGTCGCATGGAGAGGAGCTGGCGGCATTTAATAAAGCGATGGCATGCTTTGTGACCAGCACCGCACAATTTATTACCAACAGGAAACCATTAGATCTCCCATTTACATTTCTTGCAAGGTATTTGAATTTAATGGTTTTATTTCATTCAAATCTCGCTACAAAATGCTACCTGAAAACACTACACCTATAGTACGTTACGTAAAAATTCATAATTATGAGGCATCCGCCACTGAAACACAGTCACGTATCAAATTTTCAAACCTTTGGCGAATACCTATAAAGTACTCCATTTCGTGAATCCTTGTCCTATGAGGCGATAGATGCTGACGCTCGTTGTTTAAGTTTATGGATCGTATCTATTAATTCCTATCTGATTTGTTTATATGAGGCTACTGGCAGAACTAATGTGTACTCATAGATTTCAAGCCATTATTATAATTCCATTCTAATATATAATAAAGAGTAAGAGTAATCGTACAAACGTAGATTAGAGGCCTGGGGGCTATATTACATTGTACATTTTGAAAAATCAGTTAAAGTTACGCCATTGACTTAATTATAGATAATTTCTTTTAAATATTTTAAAAATTCACGTACTGTAACACCAATTTAAAGTTGTTAGGGACACTTTGGTATTCCGGCACCGGTCAGTTTTGAATCCATCGCTTAAAATAACCACCCGACTAACAGAATACTAAGATGTTATTCGCCAGAATTTATTACACTGTCCTCCAGAATTTATAAGCAGGGGTCAAGAAATCCCCAGAGCCTCTCACTTCACAAACTTATAGTTTACCAAGAGTAAGAATTATTACAAGAATTAATCCTAAGTAAGATATGTGTACGTTTCCTATGTAAATTCACCCCTACTTTCACCATTTATTTTTCGAAATATCCGTAGTCTAAGAGCTACGTGTTATGGTCATAAAATGGGATTTGTCAGTGTAGATTTTTTTAAATCTACCCTACCTCCGCCCCCGATGACGCCCCGGCATGAGGTAAGCCCCGATTTGAACCATGAAGCGCAAAAGTGGACGCATACCCAACACATTTTTAATGTATACATACACACTCACGTAACATATTAAACGCGGTAGCCTAAAGATAGCGGGAATCGCTCGTAAGGTTCCAGTCAGTCGTTTTCGAACGAGCAAGAGCGTCAGATCGGGCGCGTATAGCGGCACGAACCTCGCGTATCCTCACCACGTGTGTATATCCGCAACGCCAGTACCTGTGGAAAATTCGACTTTTTCGGCTTTAAGCTCGGATGCCCTTCCTCAGTACAGGAGCGGATAGGGTTAGCGACGAAACGATCACTCGAACGGTAAGAGAGGGTTGGGTTTCTTTTCAAAATCATTTGTCTATTAACCAAGAAGGCTTACAGTCTCTGTTGTAAAATATTTAACAGGATTTCAGAATTACAATTGTTTTTGACGGCTTATTAATGGGTTCAAAATTTCAGAATAAGGTTGCTGTACCTATAAAATCGAGCTGTTTTTTTTATAGCCAAAATGACTTGTTTTGTCAAATATTCTGTTGAATTTAAAATTGAAATTTTTTCACCATACAGTTCTCAAGTTTCTCATTACACTGAGAAATAATTTTTTCCAAGAAAATTTCCCCTGAAAATATATTTCAGATGTACACTGCTTTCTGAATTTGGAAAATCCGTTTCGAATGAAATGAGCTACTTTCTTATGACCTCTTTCACCAAAGACAACTTCAGTTTTGCTAAATTTCATGTAGAATTTAAAATTGGAGTTTTTTGCTATTCAGGCGAATGTTTCTCCTTTCTGGGGAAAACTACCAGATGTGTAATATTGAAAAGGTTCTGCATGAATTTGTACAACTTTATAAATTGGATCGTCTTAGGTAGAGCTTTATAAAAATTTCCTTTAAATTTTCCGACAATGTGTAAACCCTTGAATAACTTTCTAGAAAGATGATCTATACCTAAACTTAAAACTTAGATATATTTAATTTCTTAAATATTATTTAATATGATTAATTTATTTATGTAAATTAAGGAACTACATAACTATGTGTATTTTAAAGATTTCTATTTAAGTGATTATTTAATGTCATGCCGAAACAATTTATTATAGTTTTTGTTATAAAGTTTCCAAGTTTTAAAGACAGAAATTCATGGTTTATCCCCCCACTTATAATGGATTATACATTATTCAAAAGTGAAATAAGCGTTGCGACTTTAATTCAAAAATGTAGAACGTTTTAACTATCAGGTCTTATGGGTTAAATCTTTTGCATCTTATCAAATTTACTGTATAGTAATTTGAAATTTGAACATCTAGTTACTTACCTAACTTCTACATAGTAGTAGTCTTACGTAACTTACAAATTTTTTGAAGTCAAAAATACTCAAAATTTTCATAATTTGGAAAATTTTAAAATAAAATGACATTTTCTTTGTTATCCAAAGGTTTCCAGTGAAGTGAGTATTTCCACGTCAGGAAAAAGATAATTCTTATAGGACAGTGTTTCTTTAAGGTTTTCCACATTGACTGGATAACATGAATGAAAACCTTAATTGTCAAATAAAAATGTTTAAAAGTGTATGGCCAAGTTTCACCCTTAATATTTTTTAAAGCTGAAACATACTAGAATCTATAAAATGGCAAAACAAATTTGAGGTTGATATTCCGGAAAGCGCTATAATAAAACAAAATGTATATTTACCAAATGGAGCTCATTCAAACATAGGTCTTTTATATATATGTATATAGTATATAGTTTGTATATAGTTTTTGGAAAAACATAGAACTTCAGTTTAATATCAGCAGTGTTTAAAACGTCACTTTTGCATTAAATATCTTTAGTATTGTTACATTTTCTGTATAGTATAATTAATTCTCTAAATTAGGAACGTAAATTATTAGTAAAAAAGAGGATATATGCTACGTGTGTATTTTGCAAATTTTATGTGGTATTAATATTGGTTCTTAATAAACCTGCATATAATACATAAGATACTAATATGTCAGTTTGACTAATACGCTTTGAAATCATAAAACTGTTTTATTTTTACTTTCACAATTTTTAACGAAAATAACGTGGTATCCCTTAATTATCGTAATAAGTATCTTGGTGGTGTAGACGATTAGAGTGATTAGATTAGTATGATTGACAGTCTCTTTTACGTCCCTTTCATATTGAAAAATAGATATTTTTCAGAGTCAGAAGTTTTTAACTGAATATTTTGAGAAACAGGATTGTTTATTGTTTTTATAATTAAATATTTTGTCTTGTACTAAACTTAATAAAAACTTCATCTTGAATTTCTCACATATTTGTGAATTTCTTGGGAAATCTTGATCAACATGATCGTTTAAATTTTTATAATTAATTATATTCTTTAATAAATTTCATGAAACCACCATTTCTTATTAATTTGCGCTAGGTTTTTTAACAATTCTGAGCAGCATGTGATGACATATTGTTTTTAATTAATTATTTTTCATTTTAATAAGTTCCATAACAATACCATATTTTATATTTTGCTTATTTGTTATTTTTTGCACATATGTAACAAAAGTGCATGATTAGGCACATATTTATCCTAGTTTTAAATAAATATTTATATCATAAATAATATTAAATAAATATTTGACTTTCTGTAGGTATTAGTAGGGGTCCTTTTATATATATACTTTTTATATACTGGCAATATATAGTACTGATACTTATACTACTTGATACTACTGATACTTATACTGACAATATATAGTAATTTAATATATTAGTATAAGAATATATTTTTTGTTCCTATTTAGAAATTTTTAGCGTCCATTTGCTAGCTTCTTAAAACTTTTAAGTGCCTTTAAACTCAGTCTTCAGTTATTAACTGACTTTTATAACCAAAAACTCTCTTAGAATATCTTCCAAAATTCAACTATTGATAAACTTTCAAAATCTTAAAAATTCATTATCCTGTCATACGTATAACTATTTTTTAAGACTTTCATTGCGGTAGCTATTTAATAAAATTAATATCAGGATGTAGAAACTTTGAGATGTTTTGGAATGATTTTAGTAAAAATAAGATTTTATCCTAAACATTCTAAAGAAGACAAAAACCCACATTTCTTCTACCGTTCAAGCGATTACTTAAATCATTTCATAAGCCAAATCCGTTTTAGCTTATTTCCAGAACCAATTTCCAGAAGTTTATTCAATATTTAAACCACTCACTGACAAATAAATTTAACAACGAAGCGGAAGAAGGGAACATTTCAAAAGCAACTCTACTAAATTACTCCTAAACGTTTACTTTTTTACACAACTTCTTTAATCAAAAGAACCTACACTGGCTCGCCACTTCTAAACTTCGAAATCTTTTGATGCGAGTCCTCGGAATATTTCGTAACAAACTGATCGAATCTATTCCGATTTGTTACCCATATCCGTACGTACGTACGTGCGTTTAAAAATATCATCAATTTTATATGAACACCGTATAAATACACCACCATACATGGCGTGATAGGTAATTACACAACTTTTAAAACATCTTAAAACAGGTGTTTACGTTACGACCTCGGTAAGTGTAAGTTTTGAAGTCTTTGCTGGTACTTACCAATTAGTTGGGATAAATTATAATGTTTGAATTTCGAAAAAAAGCACGCCTCGAAAAAGAGTGAGAGAAAAGTGGACGATTAGCAGCGATGGGATAATGGGTTATAAATTAAATCTATACCGAGGTTTAAAAGCAGCAGAAAATATATTTAAAATGGTTTGTACGGATAATTTTTTTTTTTAGTTTGAGTCAACTACTGAAATTTTCTGTAATCTGTGAGAATTAAACGAAACGATTTTTTTGACAGCAATTTTTAAATTCACATATCCATTAAATTCCCATAAGTCCATTCTACTTTACTTTATTATAATTTTCTAATTTAATTATTATCATCATCAAAGGCAAACAAGCAATCCGCCCTCGTTACGTTTGATCCTAAAAATGAAAGGCGAATGAGATTACTTCATATAACAACAACAATAATTAAATATACCCTCGTTGCAGTGATGTGTGTTTATTATTATATTACGCGATACGAATGTATCGAGATTCCTTTCATAAATACGTTTATGCTGAAAAGCGTACACGCCTGCTCTTCTTCCCGGACGAAAAACTTTTCAGAACCAATTTGTCAGCCAGTTATTTTTAATTTTCGTTTTCGAGATGATTGATTTTTCAGGGGAAAGGCGTGAAAATTAACGGGCGGCTAATGAAGAACCGATGAAATCTTGTGCATATATAACGCGCATAACATTCAGCCGACTTTAATTCTTCGTGGAATTCTATATTGATGAAATTAATTAAAGGTTTAAGTACAACTTATGCGTACGTTTTGGGTTTGTGGAGGATATGAAACGGAAATTATAGAATTTATGGAGACTTTCACCATTCTCGGTTCCTCTTGTGATTTACAAATGATCGTTAGCTGGGGAAAATTTACAGATGCATCCAAATGGAAGGAAACGGCTGTATCAAAGGATATACGCTTTTTGGTATTAAAGGTTACTAACTCGTTTTCAGGTGACTAGATTGATGGTAATGGGTTAATCAATTGTTCACCTATGATTTGTTTCTGTTCTAGCAAACTTCACAGAATAGCCTAATTAAAGGTACCGTTAGAAAATTTCCTCGTACAATTAACAACAAAGTTATATTAACATATACTATACCGTTATGGATGAAAAATTCTTAGGACAAAGTGCATTTTCCTTTTATTTGCACTTTCCTATTATTTGTAATTCTGCTTAACTTATGGGGATAACGACACTTTAAAACAATCGCGTAAATGTTAAGCAACGAAATTGCACAACATACCCTTAGTTACTTCCAACGTTCTATGTTACAACACTTTGATAATTTCCATTTCTTATTCATTAATTTAGCTTCATGTTCCACTCTTACCAACTTAGGGTTTGATACATTATTTATTGCAACTTCGTTGCATTTTTAAAGCGAAGCTTTTATTGGACGCTTAAGGGCAAGTCAGCTTAGAAAAAACTACAAAGTAGTTAGCTAGGCTTGCGGCGAATGGCATAGTGGAAGGGGAGATTCTTTTCCCTAGCACATTCTAATTTCCGACTAGATTCTTTTGCTGGGATATTCTGGAATGTAACACAGTCCGTAGCTTATCATATGCCCAGTTTGTAGTACATGTCATATCAATAAGTATCTTGTACATGTACCAGTAATAGGTTACTTGGTATAGCTTACCGAATTTTCAAGTTACGTATTTGGGATCCGTAAAACTGACATGACTACATCGTGGCAGTTTGACTTGAGCAGTTTGAACAGCTTTTGTATCAGTTTTTTTGGTTACATTCAAGGCTATTTATAACCTATAATGGTGTAAAATACCTCCAATTAAATCTGGCATCAGAACTAAAGAATACTTCAATATTACATTTTTAACTTTAATTCATTTATGTGTACTTTCGTCTTATTTTGAAAAAATGTAGATTGCATGTGCCATAAGGCAGTAACACCTTCTAATGATCGTATTAGGTATTTGGGCTTAAAAAAAGAAACTGGTACAATGAAGCTGGGTCTAGACTTAACATAATTTTTTTATCATTTGTTTTCACTTAGGTATCTTGCTTTGAGTACATAGTCTTAGTAGGTATTATTTGACATTTGAATAAAATAGGACAAACACCAAATCATATTCTACTGTCCTGTAGTGCCGTTATATTTATTGTACGACAATATGGTGTCCTATATAGGCCACTGAATTGCCTTATATTATGCAATTAATATATTGAATTATACCATTATAATAATTATATAACTAAATAGTTATAATTAGATAGAAATTATATAAAACTTGCCAATGCCAACAATTGCAATTTCATATTTTTTACTTGCCTTTATGCGGGTAGTGCTGCTTTCACTTGTCGTATTGAATTTTAAGTTGGGGATGATGGTTGTTCTCATAAATTTAACTGTTTTACTAAAACGATGTGAGCATCGTTTTATTTGATTGACTTGAAGAAAGTGCTTTAATTTCTTAGTCTTCATTTTTACGCAACTGAGTTTTACCGTAAAATAGTCGACAGCAACGTGTCGCATTCAATCAAAACCATGTGGGAAATTTGTTTTTATTGAAGTGCAACGCACTCATATGTACAATAAAGACGTACATATACGCCAGCCATTTTTCGCACCTGCACGCTAACTATTACAAATGATGGCCAAATATTTTCTTGCCAAAAATTCCACTGTATTAAAATATTAATACAAGATTAACCTTTTAACACTTCTTACGTTCGTCATAAGCGGAGTAACCAGGTAGATGGGAAATATAACGGCGACTTATTACAAAACACGTCTTGGACACTAGATTTAAATGTTTTTTTTTATTCGATGGCGGACAGGTTGTACCATTTGTGTATCGAATCTCCACTCAACAGGTTAACAGAAATCCAATATACACCGTTACCGGAGCCGATCAGGAGGATCCCAAAGCGGTGCAATAAACTGAAAGATAAGATTACTTCCGACGTTTTTAACTTTCTACCGATCCATCATCAGTCTCGTCGTTATCCTTTCACCGTTATCGATTGTTTCTGCACGTTTTACATACGTACTTATACTCCGGTCGTCTAAATAGATATACGCCCGACGATTTATTGATCTCCTCTCCTCCGTGGCTCTTAACGGTCCCCAATGGATGGAGACAAATGGCTTTCGTCGGAGAATTATGGCGAGATAACTTTTATGTACGTTATATACGTATTTATTGGAGAGATTTTACCTCAGGATCCGTGTATAAATTTCGTCCGAGGTGACGTGGCAGATTACCGATTGGTTTTTTCTCTCTAGAATGAATTAAAAAGTCAAGGATCAGCCAAGTCTTATAAGCTTTCGTTTCACTTTTTAACCAGTGGAACTGAAAGCGAAATTTTAGGCCAGAAAATGTATATACATTCTGAACAGGACCTATACACATGCATTTCCGTAAAGGAATGTTGTTTATATTTTACTAATACGTTACATAATTTATCATCTTGAGGTTTTGACCATTGAAAGTTAATTATATTTTCAGTTGAAGAGTTTCTGTAAAAAGTGCACTTTGTGAATTTTTTTCACAAAGGTGAATTAGGTCAAAAGAAAGTAGAGGTTTTCAGTTTTAAGACTACAAAAATTGCAAGGTCACTTACAATAAGAGCAAAGTGAAATGATCTACACAAGTGCCTTTAAGAAATAACTTTCGTTTCATAAACGCCACTTAAGCTAAATAAGCTTCGATCAACAATGTGAAATGTATTTAGTTTTAACAGTGAATAACGGCAATTTGGTTTACATTTACCATGTTATTAAATAAAGTGTAAAAATTAAGTACTCCGATACTTTGTATTAACGAACATCATGGGTTTCGCTCGAAGAGTTTTGCAACTCGTCGAGAAAGTGTTACTTAAATGAATAAGGCCGCTAATAGAAAATGTTAACCTAATTCCAAATTCCCAATTTGCATTTAGGCAAAACTATTTAACAATAGATCCAATCCTCAGAATAATCTCATTGAATGTACATTGAAAGAATAGAAAGTCTGCTTAGCGGTTTTCTTAGATGTCACGCAGGCTTTCGAAAACGTATGGTAATACGAGGGATTAACATTTAAACCCAGCAAAATGCTGCCAAAATATTATGTCGGCTCCTGATAATCATACCTGTCTAATAGATTGTATAGAGTTAAATAGAACGAGGAATTATCTGAGCTGAATAAAATAAAAGCAGGAGTGCCACAGGGTAGTCTCCGTGGGCTTATTCTATACCTGTTGTACGAGTACATTATTGATCTATCTACATAAGGAAATTCAGTTGTAGTTACGTTTGCTGAATATGTTGCACTACTTACAGTAGACTGAGGCCAACAAAACTGTAACATCAAATTGCGCCCTGTATACTAGACGGGAATCTCTCTATAAGCAAATTATACAACGTGCTGTGTTTTCTCATTTATTAAATTAATAAAGTATTTATCGCTTATGAAGTTTATTCCAAAACGCCTCTAATTAAATCGTCACCCTTCTAAATTTATCAGCTTATTTTTCCTGTTTCAACTTATTCTTCACTTCGCTTCAATTATAAAGAATTAATTAACTTGTTTTCCATTTCATTTATTAATTAACTTATCGCTTGTGAATATCTGTCTCGTTGTAAATATCTCCTGACGACGAAAGTTGATTCATGATAACGATTAATTAGACCCTTCTAAGAGGAAATAAAAACTCATCCATTATCTCTCCAAAAAGCTTTTTCGTTCCGATTTTAAAACAGACGAGACGTACCGCTCCTTAACAATATCTTTCTGTTATCCCTTAAATTTGTTTTACATGTCCAATAAAACAATCCAATAACTTAATATTTTCAATTCCCAGCACAATTACAACTTATAACCAGACTTCCAATCCGCTACGGCTTCATGGAATTCAACTGTGGGACTGCGTTAACGATTAAAACATCACAGGCATCCAGACATTCCAAATAAAACACTACGAAATACTCGTACAGTGAATGATCCTCGACTCCGGACTCACCTTAGAGAATATGTATTTAGGTTAAACTGGCTCTAGGGTAAAATTAACGGTTAATCTAACAAGTTGTTTTCATTAGAAAGTACCAAATTGTGACATAAAAACGATCCAAGCAAATTCTTTATCTCAGCATAAATGATTCAGATTTTATATTGTTATATTGGGCCATGTTTAATAATCTTCTACAAAAAATATATAATTTGGGTACCGGGACACCTACAAGAAAAAGTAAAATGCTGCCAAGGTCAAAATTCCTAATTCCTAAAAGAAGTGCTAAAGCTTACTTTTGTTTTATAGTGCTAATTTCTAAATGCGAAATAGAATGATTGTAGCATAATACCTTTGATGTATCAGACGAGCTTTACTTCAATATAACATATATACGAAAAAGGATCGTTTGTTCCAGATTACCAAACAGTAGAAGTGGTATTCAGGAGTCCCTTAATTCCATCAATATATTTAACTGTTCTAAGAAATAATATCTTTTAGCCAATAATCTTGATAAAACATAATTGTGTTCTCTTACACAGCTAACTTGGACAATTTGTGTAAGTAGATTTTTTTCTTCGCGGGAAACTAGTCTTATATTTCGTTTTTATTTTGTCCATTCCGGATAAATTCCTTTCGTCTTGTGTTCAAAATTTTCATTAGCAAGTGCTAAAAAATAGTATCACAAGTCCCAAGTTAATTGCAATAGATTTGGAGAAAACTAAACGCGCAGCTGCGATTTTACTTTGCTGAATGTCAAAATTGTTGGTTATCGATTTTACTTAATAAATTTTGGTTTGAGAACACTTAAAGACTCTCAACTTTACTTAATATATGGGAAATAGTACTGTATAACATCAACTACTGGAATACGAATTTCAAACAATTTTGACCTAGTTTTTGAAATCCCATCAAAAATCAAAGAATGTTTAGTAAAAGTCTGAGGAACCTCTTCTGATGGTTGCAGTGTGTGCTGATTATTTGGTAAATACTTCTCTAAAATACGGCTGCATGTTTCTTCCCAATATTTAAGAAAAATGTACAAGTTGTTTAAAATGTACAACTAATCTTTTCACACTTTTGAAGGTTTTTCTAGTAACCGTGTATAAATTTATTTGTTTATAGATTCTTTAAAAGTATATCAGTCAGAGACGTATATACATAAAATTAAGAAGCCTTCACAACATACCATGAATTCATAATAAAAAACAAAATTTATGAAGCCCAAACTAGACTTAACGAGTTATTTAAATAATTAATGTTATATCAGATAACTACATACTTTGTGAAACAAATATCATATCGATTCTGAGAACTATACATTTTACCATAGCACAGTCGAGCATAATGACATTCGTTATATGAAACATTATTTAAGCATATTGTGTTCACTCACGACAAAAACTTATTTATCTGTATTTTGAAACGGTTTATGAGTTTGGTATTAATGCTTTATGAGATCTGGGCGTCATATTTCTATACTCCTGAAAATATTGGTAAATGGGTTATAATATTATTTCAATAAAATATTTATGGCATATGGACAATCTTTCAAAAAATAACATGTCACGCCAAACGCATTATATATGTCATATGTTTCATATAACGAATATCATCATGTTCGACCATGAAAAGATGTCATACACCATTATATCGTGAAGATTTAAGAAGGAAATTAATATTAGTGAGTAGCGAGAAAAAATCAAGAAATTTTAATGGCGTAAGTGCGCACTATGCATTTTGGTCTAAATTGTCCATTCTACCGTTCACGAAAGGTCAACATGTTAAAAAGGTATTTTTTTGTAAATTTCTATTGTTCCATATTACCGATACTTGAGTATCTCTTTGAGTGAAATACTCAAACTTCAAAAATGTGATCGATATCTCATGTAATAAGGTGACAAATTAATTTAAAAATCGTTTCTCTTTAGACCGTTTTATATATATAAAAATTAAATAACCAACTAACCAAAATGGTTTTCTCATTAACAAATGATATAGAATAAAGTAAAAAACATATATATGATTCGCAAACACATGGACGACGCCCATCGTTATAGTTAGTTTAGGTATAAATTACAATCTACGATTCCTGTGTATTTTATAGTTACATATAACCTATTTAAGCAAATCATTTTTCTAATGTTAAAAATTTCAGCAAGAAATCCTTTGTCTTCCTGTCCTGCCTTGTTTATCGTAGATAAAAGAAAATAAGAAACGAATTAATTTTAATAATATTTTTTAGCAAAAAATCTCATTTTTTAATTGCTCTTTAGACTATTCATAATCATTACCATCATCAACTTCATAATCATCTGAAATTTCTGAATTCTGGTAATGGAATGGTAGGTAATGACTGCAGAACACTGCGAAATCCTCTACCTGCAGGAACATTGATTTTCCCTTTTTCTATACACTCCAGGTGTCTTCTTCTTTAAAATTTTAGGTTTTTTTTTATAAACGTGAAGCTGTCACTAACGACACCTTTGTAACGTTTGGCAAGGTGGCTTGCATACCCCTGAGGATAAGATTGTCCAGTGCCCTTTTGGTACTCACATGAATGACTCCTGGTACTGTAAAGCCAGATACATTAGTTTTTAGAATAAGCTGGATCAGCTAGAGTAAGCTGATTCGATAGTTTGGCGTAAAAATGTCGGGAATGAAGTTTTGACAAAAACTACTTTATTTAAAATTTCCCAAGAGGACTTGTCGCCATTTGATTCTTAAAGGTCGAAATACTGCAGCATCCAAAGGTAGGCATATATAACTTGATATCATTTTCTTCAGCCGTGATAAGTGAGTACCCTTCATCATAAAATCGCCTCGTTTACCTTTCTTCCTACGAAAATATGGCTGGGCAATTTTAATGAACCAGTCGTGGAGGTACAGTGATTGCCCAATTTACCAACTTCATTTTGTCAACAAATTGACTGTGGTCGAAATTATGTCCACCCTTAAAAATTCTGATAAGAATTCACATATACGTGATTGTAACATTTTATGCGGCGTTTTGCATTGGGAATGGAAATACTATACATATGAACATGAGATAAACATGATCGAATACTGCTTACAAGGTATTACATTGTCGAAATACGAAATGTAAACTACTTTTTAAACATTCATGCACTTACTGTTACACTTTCGCGGGTATCTAAGTTATGTCTGACTCGATCAGATTCTGAAACTTCCACAACCCACCCGATGTATACCTGAACCGATTCTGGATATTGTTTGTTTTGTTAATGTTTAATTTCGTCATTGACCTCAATCGCGAAAACCTCAAAGGCGATCAGGAATTCCATTCAGCGTACGCATGCAAGACATGATGTCACAGAGATGAATAATGATCTCAGACGTAATGAGCTCTGGTAAATTGCGATCATGACGATGGCTTCCGAAGAGATGAGCAGAGAGAGAAAAAAATCCTCTCGTCTAAACATATGCACGCACGTGAATAATTCGTAACGAATGTAGGTGTTCCGCGATGAGGTCACTAAATAAATGAGGTAGACGCGGTTTTGTTTGGGTAGGTCTGTTCCGAGCTCATCATCGGATTGCGTAAGATAGGGAAGGAGAGGAAGAGAGCACGTGAGTCATCCGATTATCTCAAAAAATTGATCTCTGAAACATCCGAGCGGAATTTGTAATAAGAACGTGTTGAGAAAGGAGCTAAATTGGGAAGAGGGAGGAATATACGACTTTAAAGGCAAATGTAACCAGTTGCACGTACTGCTGTTTTTTCATTAAGTTCGTCTGATCTTTCCAGATCGCCAAAGAAAGAAGAAATGAATTTTGTTAGGGGATATAACGGTGAAAAGCCTCTTTCAGTGCTGAAATTGGATCTCATTTATTGGAATGAGATTTGATTATCTAATTTAAACTTTTAAAAGAAATTTGTCATTTTTGTTCCTGTTTTACGTTTTACTGCCGGCACCATTAAGACTTACTTTATAAAATATCATATTCCATGTGCACGATGGTGAAAATAAAGTAGGAACATAGAATTCGATATATTAGTGTGTGCGTTGATTGTTCACGTGTGCCCAATAAATGATTTGTTTGCTCAATCTTTTTTTAGGAGTTACAACGAAAGTATCGCTTCCTATTTGAAAGAATTCTTAATCCTATTTCGATACTTAACTAAAAAGAAATATAAATTACAGATATTTTTGTTAATGGAAGTAAGAAACGTATGAATTCCATAGCTACTAAAAGTTGTGTTCTTAGAATTTTTATTTTTTTTTTTCAAAAAACGAACGTTTGTCAATATTTGTTCTTTACCTAACCAGTAGCTCATTTAACATTCTTAGTAAATTCTTATGGGAATTATGTTTCAATTAGCTTCAATTATTTCTTGATCCATGAAAACGATTTCCTTGCTGCAGGCGTACCTACAGGCGTACTTTTTGTGTCATATCATAATACAAGATTCTGTATGATCCACACATTTACATATTTTCAATTAAAAAATATGAAGTATGTACTATAATACTTAGATAATACAAATTGCTTTAGCGCAGGCAAAACCATTAAAAGCCATTTATACTTAATAGTTTTTCCAAAGGTCGATCAGAGAAAAAACACTTGGACAAATTAACGTGCAGCTTCAAAAAAAACACCTTAATTTCATATTCAAACACACAAGTAAAATGGAATATGAGTCCATAAATGTATTGTAAATGTTAAGCAAACATGAAAAGTCAATGGGCAAACCAATAACAATTATACTATGATAAAAACAGTTACAAAAATTTTTCTATGGCGCTCAAATTTGCCCATTCGGTCACATTGTAGTGCCTTAAAAATATTTTAATTTAAACGCTAGTAATTAAAGCTTAAAGAGAACTCCTTCAGAAATTTAATGGCAATTTTGTCAGCATCATTGTTAAAAAGATTTTACTAATACCATTAACACGCAGTTTAAGCATAAAAGTAAATACTCTACAAAGCTTTCAAATTTAGTCCTATCTGCCATCCTTTTGAGTGCTTACGTCGCAACGGTGGACGAAGGCTATTCTGCCGAAACAAACTCGTTTTCATTGTAAAAATCCCACAGGAAATTTTCGTTTAATGTTTCGCGAGTTATAAAGACAAAATAAAATACCTTGTGTCCAGATTGCGTTTAAATGATTTATATTCATTTTGCCAAAGTACGTTAATTCAATATACCAAATTGTGATTCAAAACCTGTTATGTTGGTTATTGTGTTGGTGTTTGGTTTTTGTCAATTTCAATTATTCCTACTATATCAGTGAGTTTGTAACCCCAAAGGGTGTGTGTATTCTCAGATAGAAAAAGAAAAGTAAGGTATTAGAAAACATTGCGTTTATTAACGCTTTACAAGAAAATAGAGGACACATACAAATTGACATAGTTATGTCAAGTAAATAATTAACTAAGATTTAATCGAAGAAATGATCGACAAGAAAATTATGAGGGAGTTTCTTATATAATCCAGGGGTCTAAGGGCCCAGTCAAGTTGCTGACGAACCATGAGCGAGACAAGGGGGGTTGCATCGATTCACTTTGTCGTATTTATTTAGTGCAATTTGTTGATTCGGTGACTTCTGTTTTACTATTAAAGGTTCACGGATTGTAACACAGCGGTGACCCACGAATAGATTCTTGCTCTTTTCGTTGATGCAATTATAGGGAAAGGTTACCGCGACTTGACAATATCTTCATTTTTTGTCACATATTGTGCATCACGACAGGTAACCTTTTTACACAAAATCAATTATTACTCAATTTTAGACCCGTTTAAGATTTCATTAAGTAAGTTTTCGATAAGGCATAATCATTTTCCTTATAGGCAAAAATTCGTTAAACTATGCATTTTTACTTGTAATTGTGTATAAATGGAAATATATTTTTGGCTAATTTCTGAATTTTGCTGATTTCCCTGTCTATCTACATACAATATTGAAGAAAGCAATAGCGTTATACCTATAATCATATTGTAGCTTTTACTTTTCGTGCTAGTTAATGCTTCTTCTTTTACAATTATCAATTCGCAATACATCCAAATCCATCTTTACACAATTAGTTTCCATTAAATTTTCATTTTTCTTTATAATTTATCATTTTTGTTATCATTGTCTAAAAAAACGCATTGAAACTTAAAAGTTGAATGACATATTGTCAGAAGATCCGATGCTGGGAATTAAACGGAATGAATACGAGGTGTGTAAATTAGGCAATGAGGCTGTTTTTTTTTTATTGAAATAAAATTACAAGTTCACACGGCCTGATTCATAAACGCATTTTAACGTTAAGAAGGATTTTAGCTTAAAATACGTTTAGAATATGTTTCACACATGTAACTACAGTTTTTTTTTCGTGTAACTTAATATGGAGGTACCTATAGTTACCTTATTGTGTCACATTCTAAACGCATTTTAAGCTAAAATCCATTTTAAAGTTGAAATGCGTTTATAAATAAGACCAATACTGTCTCCTTCGAAGTAACTACCTTGGGAAGCCACACAACGCTGGAGAAGATTCTTCTCTTTTTCATAGCAGTGGATACTGCAGTAGCTTTCAGTTGGTCGGTTACGGCTGTTTGCATATACTACAATGTCCCAAAATGAGATCCCTTGAGGTGATGTTTCACCTCACTTGTAACTTGTAAACATAAACAGGTCACATGGACTCAAATCGGGTAAATAAGGAGGCTGAGAAGCCAGAGCCAAAAATTCATTGATAGAAATCGTGGTGTGACAAGGAGCAATGCCAGGATCCAACACACATATTTTTGATCGTTGATCTCACACGCATGACCCTTTTTCGCAGTCTTTCGAGAAATTCTCGGTAAAAATGTTGATTAACCATTTGGCCTCGAGGCACAAACTCTTTGTGAATGATCCATTGTCTATCAAAAAAGCAAATCAGCATGGATTTGATTTTCGACTTGATCATTCTTCCTTTCTTTGGCCTTGGATAGGTTGAAGTGTGCCACTCCATGGTTTGCCGGTTGGTTTCCGGGTCATACTAAAACAACCAAGACCCTCCTCACGTGTTATTACAGGGAATGGGAATCGTTTTCAATTGCACTCGAAACTGCACCCCAATTCATTGGTTAAAACTTCAAAGAACGGTTGTGTCAGTCAAATTTAACCCTCCACCGATCATTCGGACTGTCAAATGACGATCTGAACGCACGAGATGGCGGATTCTGCCAACATTTTCATTGGTTCTTGAAGATAAAAGGCTTCCATCTTCAGTTGATTCTGTTCCTTCTGAAAATGCCTTAAACCACCTAAAAACCTGAGTTCTCGACAAAAAAAAACTCTGTCTGTATAGGCCTGGCTTAGTTTTTCAAATGTTTCCGTTGCACTGTGTCCAAGTCTAACGCAGAAGCTGATAGCACAACGTAGTTCAAAATTGATGTCACTCATTTTTAGAACACACTAAAAAAACCTTTGTCACAAAAGTTCCCTACGGACAGCGCAATCACTGTAGCGTGTTCAAACTTGTACTACACGCGTATCAAATGTTTACCAACCTACCCTCCACATGCCGCATCCCCTTTGTTGTCAGATCGAACACTAAAAAATCAGTCTATATACAAATACAATTAGTAACATAACTCCAAATAGTTTTCAACCATAATTTAGTACATTAAATTATTAAACCTACCTTGACAAAAACGAATCACTTAATGGGTGTGTTTCTCTATCACAGTATATAGACTATATTCACTTTTTGTCCTTATAACTTAGAAAATACTAAATAAAAAATTTCCTATAAGACTTTTACTACGACTATAAGACGTTTGGAAAGTAATTTCATACAAAATTTAAGTTTTGGGAATGAAATATCGTCCGTAAATACTTTCGCAGTATAAGGGTACCTATTTTACTGATTATCGATTCTTTCTCAGGGAAGCGGAAAAATAAATATCTAAAATCTGAAATATTCAGGAAATGTAAATTAGAATTCAGATATGAACCCTGCTTTAAAGTAATATTCTGGTAAATAAATATAATGATCTCCTAACTTGCTTGGCATACAATTAAATAATGTACATTGCATGTCTTTTGTTCAACTAAAAATTTAGAATTTGTTATAAACCATTTTCCTTTTTTTAGTATGTACGTTTTTAACATTTAGAAGAAGGACGCTAATTGTTCAAAGAAGATTGATTCTGTTTCCTGTTCCTATACCCAAATTCGGCATTTATTCACTACTGTAAACAATCCTAGATCAAATATCTTAATTTTTCACATGAACACATAAAAACTTGTGAAGTGAGAAATAATATTGGTACCCTTGGACCGACATCTACGTACAATTTATGCGTAAAATTATGATGTTATTGATTTAAAAAGTCGTAAAAATTCCAATTTTAATCAACGTTAATGTTAACTCATCTACGCACATTTGAGTTAAGAAACCGGCGACTTGTCTATATATTTCGCGTGCGATGATGGTTTACGGCGCACGTTCAATGTCAAACAATATCATGTTTTTGATCCTTTCCGAAATGCGTGTGGTGTATAAAAAAAATTATAAAAATTCCTTCTGGCAGCATAAATATAAAATCCGCTACGTTTTTACGATCGGGCAGCCGGAATGCGGCCGAAAAAACGCAATTAAATTCTTCATATGGCGCTGAAAGTATCTTTGGTATTTCATTCATTGTCGATAAAAATATAATTTCATTAACAAGTTTAAGTGGCAATCAAACTATTTTACGACGGATATTTTTGCACTTGCCTATATGAGATTTTATTTGAATTCCTTACTCGAAAGATTATCTCGCATATTTCTAATATACGAGTCCGTAAAATTAAAATGGGTATTGTTAGATATAACAGCACTCGAGAGCTGTCAACATTGAACGTGGTGTGTACGGTAAATTATTGGACCCTAAAATTATTCTGAAATCCTAATAACAATTCACATATAACTATTAACTGACCAGTGATGATAGATTTTATCACCAACTCCCAACTTTATCGGTACTTTAATTGCAGTTGTTTACCAGGTCATAAAATTAGCATATATGTATCACAGCTTTGAGTTATGTTATTTCCTCGCATGAACTGGAATGTAGTAAATTTCTTAATGATTTATATCACAGTAATTATTAGCCAAACCAACCAAATTTTAACGATGTTATGTTTAGATCAACTCTCCCGATATATCTCTATGACGAGGGTTTCCGCCAACCTCTTCATTTGTACATTTTTATATTTAAGGATGGGGATTGTCAGAGTAATCAGTCAATGGCAAGACTAATTGAGTGCTCACTGTGAATAAGCCCCTAGCACAGTCATCTTCTCTTCGTTGTAATGATATAGACAACTTTTACATGATAGGATTTTCAGAGAAATATACCTACTTGGGGTTTACTACAATCAGGATGGCTTATCTTTATCAAATCACTATAATGGATTCCTTCGCTATTTTATACATGCGAACTGTACAAATGCATCTAGTTTGTAAAAGAGGAACTACTGAAAGTTTTTATCTTTTTTTCTTCAAAACAATACAATCTTTTTAAAACGATGAGATCAGCGAAATGTAACAACTTGGCTGCAGAACAACTCTGAATCCCATTGTTCTACCCTACTAATTCCAGCGTGGAATTCAAAGGTTAATTTTTGTTCATAAAGATATGAAAGTTAATTACTATAAAAAATATTATTAATAAATAAAAATTCTTACTTTCTCAACTGAGGTATTCATTAAGTGAGAAGGTATTGTAATCGGGTTCAATTTCGGGATTTGACGTATAGGCTTTTTTGGTCGTTCACGTCCCAAGAACATGTTTTTGGAAAAATGTCTATGTATTTATGTAATCGTTTTCTCAAAAACTGTAAATAGTATCAACTGAAACGTTATATTTGTTCTCCTGATGAGAAGAATTTGTACGACTTCGGTTAAAATCTGTTAACGGCAAAGGGCAGTTTTCTCTTGTCATTTTTATATTACCTCGAAACCTAGTCCAACTTTGAATATTTTATCTACTGTTTGCTCCGTGTTGATTACCGTCTTTATTGTCTTGAGCGAACTTCTTTGAGGGACCTTGTGCCATTTTGAATTTTCAGTTTCTCTCAAATTTGAGAAACTACAAATAAGCCAGTTACTGAACGATTTCAACTCCGAATTCTTAAAACTATACGGATGATATTGAAATTTTAATATTAGTTGTAAAATAACTCAAATAACAAAAGTTATATAATGCCGTATGTGCTTCCACCCCATGGGTAAGTCCTACCCTTTCTCGGGGATGTAAATTTTAAAATTCAAACTCACCTTGGAAGTCCATAAACAATTCAATTTTGAACAAAAAATGTCATAAAGTTTTTTGATTAACCCTATACTTTTAGAGTTATTCGAGGTTGAAAACATTTAAAAAAGACCGTTTTTTACTATTTCTTTTTAACAAAAAAAATTATTCTAATTAAAAATAAGGCTTGTAAAAAACAAACAAATGTATTACTTTATTTGTTGCTGAAAATGTAATTCAGAGCGAGTTAAACAGAAATGAATTTTCTGGGAAAACATATTAGACTGATTAGACTTTTTTAGTAAAGTTTAATAAAGTTTTTGAAAAGTTGATAGCAATCAGGGGAAAAAGATGAACATATCTTACAGATACCAAATTACTCATGATTCAAAGCCAAGGTAATAATTATTTTTTGCTTTTCAAAAATTTTCCGAAATTACCTTTATTTGCGTGTTGAAAAGTCCTCAAAAGCAGAATAAATTTTTATATACAATATATCGATTAATATGAAAATAATTTTTACCGCATTTTTTCTGTATAATAATTCTTAAAGGAGCAAAATCATGTTCTTTCGTGATAATAAGGATTGATATCGGTTGAAAATGCATGCCTAAGCCGTCTGAGGGGATGGAATCGTTCCCAAACGTTAAAAAACATAAACATTTTAAAATCTTCTGAAACAAAATATTTGAAGTTTCAAGTCGTGAGAACTATGAAATCACTATTTTTTGTTAGTTTTAATGAGAAAAGATCCCCTGCGAAAAGTAAAGCCATCCGCAATCAGGAAAAGATAATGAAAAGACAAAGAGCTATAGAAAAAATGCTTGTATTTTTTCTTTTTATTAAAGAATTAAGATGATCATATAAGAATTATCTTAACCCCCCGAAAACATTAAGAAAATTAAAAATACCGTGCAATTGTTTTCATATTGGTTGATATATTATAATTTATTGGGCTTTTGAGGCATTTGAGAACTCCCATACAAGAGTAATTTCTGAAAACTATAGAAAACAAAAATAACAATGAACTTGGTTTTTAAAGACGAGTTATTTAATATTTGTAAGATATTTTTATCTGTTTTCCCCTGCTCGCTATCAAATTCTCATTAACAAACAACGACAGCTTTTTTGCGGTCAATTTTTTTAATTGCAGTAGTTATATGCATAAGGAAACGTTCCCCTATGGCATTAATTTAATTTCAAGCCAAATAACAGTTCTTTTTTTTTGGCCCCAGTTGGTAAAGAACATAGAAGATGGAATTCCTTTTTGTACTATAGTTTTTCCAATTAAAATAGCTAATTTCGAATTTAACACATGATAACTCATTTGCAAGGCAAGAAATTTTCGTAAAGAGCAACTTTCATTTTAATAAATGTAGTAACCATTGCTAAGACCGCTTCCAGTCTGATTTGTCACTTTCTGAAAACACAACTTGAATACTAAATTAGGAAACAGCTTCAAAAGTGTTGAATGTAAAACCGTAATATTAAAATGTTCTCCATAGAAACAAGGGTTACGGGTTTTTGTCTGAAATGACAGTTCTGCAATTACATAGCCTTTCTACTAGTGCAGTTTGGATCCGTATTTCACATTCACATCCGACATTCACGGTGATTTTGTCAGATTTCAAAACAGATGAAATCACACTACCTTCTTCAAATCACTACTCACATTTACGAGTCGGTAAATTTAGGAAATTTAAGGAATTTAACGAGATTTAATTTTTGAATTTTACACTCTTGTTGGACATGTTACTTAGATAAGACACGTCAAAACGAACACTAAAATAATATATTGCAAATGTGTTGCTTGAGACATTTTACGGCCATTCGATTAACAATTCGAATGTAAATATTAATTGACTTGTGACATTCCCAATGGATGAGATTTTATCACAACTTTATCGGGGTCTCTAGTGCCGTTGTTCACGAAGTCATTGAAGAAGCTCAACGGATTTCTAATTTGTTAAGGTTGTTATTCTACGTTAAACGGTGGTCCATAAATTTGCTCGCTGCGTGCCTATTGTGCATCTATTACTGTATTTATTTGTCTTATACGAAGTTTACCGTTCTGGAGACTTTCTGTCCCCCGGCTGATTTATAAAAGCAAGTATGTATTTTCGAAAAATTCCCCGAGTGGAAGCGATCGGAAACTTTCCCAGAACGAAAAATGTGAGGGGAAATACAATCGGTCGAATCGACTTCTGCTCGATGGGAGTTGATTTTCCATTTCCCGGTTGTTAAGATGGTTATTTCTCCAATATACGAATGGATATTTTCTAAACCAAAAGGGTAATACTACCGAATCGAAAAAACGTCCCAATTAAATCTTCGTTACCGTCGAACTGTTCCACTCTCGCGAAAAAATAACATCCTGTGTCGTTCTGTCGACGAAAGCGGTTTTTATTAAAAGCACTGTTTTTGCCAAATCGCTGATTTAGTGTTTCGCGACGTTAAAAATAGTCCGGACGGAGCGCAGTTGCAGTTTCTAATGATAACGATGAATCAAAACGTATGTGATACCTCTGCGTTTAAATGAAACGTCAGGTAGAAATAATTTCTAAACACAATGCTTACGTCCCTCCGGTAATAAATTATATCGATAAGAAGGAATAAATAAGAGCAATATTTAACATACTAGGCTATAAAGAATTCCTCATAAAAGTAGGTTGCTAGTTGGAATAACAACAATCGCGCTATAAATTATCATTATTAAAACACCTGCCATATTTCGAATGTTAAGCTATTTAAATGTTATGCTGGACTGTTTCGAACTATAATAATGCAATGCAGATAATTGACGGCAATTTAGAGAACTATCGAAGCTTAATTTATGTGGTTTGATTTGATTTAATAAAAAAAGGCGGAGTAATCACGAATCTCAATATATGGCCGCGATAAATTACGAAGTTAATACCAATACGTGATTAATATGCCGGTAATGAAGAAGATTAAAGATATGAAAATGTCAACATGCCGGCTTACCCAAAAGATGAATCGTGAATCGATTGTCATAAAGTAAACTTTCAAAAAGTAATTTCGTTCTCTTCAACTCTACTCGATAACTCTATTTATATGTTAAGTATTAAGGCTAAACAGCGATCTTTATGACAAAAATATTTTTCTCATGCGATACAACCATGGATACTATAGAGGATACCAAGGTACATAGGCGAAACACCGAAAATTGTGCAGATTTTTTCGGCGTCGATTGTGGCGCCGCCCCATGTTTGGTACCTGCTACAAGGAGTACCTAAAATTCGAAAAGAAAGGAGAATGAGAGTATGTCGACTTTCCATTCGCCATGTTTTCTTGTGTGAAAAATTCTACAACTTTATTTATTTATCTACAGCTGTTATGCTCTGGTAACTATCAGCTTCTCCGGGTTTCTTCCAATTCTTTACAACCTCTAGTCCCCTGACTTTGTTTTAACGATATTTTCTTCATACTTCCATTAAATCGTTTACATCGCTATTGCTCTATCCTTTTGGGACCCGTATAACCGTATCGGTCGCCCAACAAACCCCCGTTCTGAGAAAAAGTCACTTTAAGGGTTGAAGTTTCCGAAATCCACCAGTTAAGTGCCTGCCGGTAGGTAATTTCGACCTGGGAAGAGATATTCTCGAGGCACTTCTTCCCAGGACAGGACTAGAAACAGTTCCCTACGCAAAAAACGAACTTATCTTCGCTTTGCTAATAATTTTGCGGTCGGTGATTCCTTTTGTATGTATTTCCTTTTCTTTCGAACATACCAGTGTAAATAGTTTCGTGTGTAATAAATGTAAGTAGTGTACAGAACACTGGATTTTTCGTTGCGACCAAACATCTCCCGAAGACATTGAAAAAAGAGGGAAAAGAGAGCGGGAATCAATTTATACGTTTGAAATGGCTGCGATGTGTTGTCTGGGGTGTATATCTAGCTTACTATAGAACTCTTCCAGAATTTGTCGAATTTCCTTCTTATTCGTAGTTACTCTACTTGTTGCATTCCTCAATTTTATGTTTTTTAAGATTTTTTTACACTTTCAGACTCGTATTTATTTCAGTCACTGACTGTATTCACGTGGTGTTATGTTGTCGTCGGTCATTTCTGATTGCTGAGGAGGTGGTTTTGTTAAGTTGTCTCAATTCATCCAGATTCACATTATGTTTTCATCTTACTTCTCAACGTCTTCCCATCAGGTTTTTAGTTTCTGTCCTGAGCTTTCCTGGATTTTTTATTCTCTTCTTGCGATGCTGTACTTGGAATCCTTTAACATGTATTAAATTTTTATTAATTCTATCTATATGATGATCGTCCATTATATTTTTTATGAACTGTTTTTCCTTATGTGTTCCTGATAGGGATCAACGTCTCTGACCTCTGTGCATTTGTCGTTGGTGCTCTTAGATAGACTTTGAGTCGTTCCTTCTTTTAGGTTATTACATATGTTGTTACCAGCCATGATCACTCCCCACTGAAAAACTGTTGAGAACAGATACATCCTCGATATCTTTTTTGTCGGTAATTATGTAGTCGATTTGGTGTCCTGTTGCACCCTCTGGACTCATCCACATAATTTCCGTTGAGTGGTGAAAAGAGAACTCATTCCATACATGTGACGTTGTAATAGGAACTCCAAGAGCATCGTGCCCCTTTCATTTCACTCGCCATATCCATAAAGTCTGAGGCTGTTTCGTCCAGATTCCAGTTTCGCATTGAAATGTCCTATTATGCTGTTAAATTTTGAGAACGCCTCGTTGTATGCTTTATTTATGTCGTCCTAGAACTTGTGCATTTCCTCTTCACTATGCGTGCTGGTCGGAGAATAGACCTGGATGATTTTCAAAGTATATCTGCTGTTGAGTTTTAGTAACATGTAGATTAATTTTACACGTACTCGTCACATAGATAACACGGAGATACGCTAACACGTAATGTGAATGATATTCTTGACGACTTTTTATTGATGATAAATCTGACTAAATCTAAATATATTTTCCGACTTGAGAGTGAGTTGTTCTTCTCCCTCTATTCTTATCTCGCTTAAACCGATGAAATCCCATTTAATTATCTTCAGTTCTTCCTCCATTTTGGTCAGCTTTTCATCTGACGACATAGTTGTTGCATTGTGTGTCATTGCTAAGGGCTGTCTTGTGTCTTTTATTTTTCTTTGCCGTATTCGTTGGTTACTGGGGTAAATAGCTATTTTTTGCTACCACGTTGACCAGTGCGGGTGGGTAGCTATTTTTTCGTGTATTATAAGGAAAAAACAGCGCCATTAGCTCCTTGTTGTTTTATGGTTATACCGCCATTACTCAGTCGTCAGAGACGTATGTGGAAATAGGTTGCGTCTAGTCCTTTCTGGGCGAAGGGTGAGACTGACTTTTGGGCAGGAGTGGTTGTAACTTGCGCTTCACTACTCCTTACTAGGAAATTTACACTTGTTATAATTAATATTCTTTGGGCATTTTTGAAAAAGTGACAACCATCTTAAAGAAAATATATTTGCAGTGTTACAATGATTGCAAGGACTTTTAACACATTAGAAGAAGTAAGACTTGTAAAGAACTTTTATCAGTTGTAACGAACTGATAACATGTTTATAGTCATCTTAACTACGCCGTAAAACTCAGATTGTAAGTTGTGATATGAAGTTGTTGACTTTCTAAGCTACTAGTTACAGTTGCAGTTTTTTTGCTACATTTTTAAGAAGTAAAGCATGGCTGTCGTTTCAAGAGTTCGTAATAATTGTTGAGAACTCTAATTGACCTAAAATTACCTGTAGTTTCATATCTACTCATGTTTTGAAAGTAGCTGGAAAGAGTTAAAGTTTCTAACAATCGTAACAGATATAATCCGCTGAGATATTTTTATATAAATATGAAATTATTAAATTAAAAAAATGAAGAAATAAAATAAAATCTTAAATTATTGTATTATAAAAGAATAAAATTGTCTGATTGAATGTAATGAGGGACGTCTTCATATAAATTTTGATGCAGTCAAAGAAACAGGAATTTCTTAAAAACCTGTGACCATAATAAAAGGCAAGGCAAGGCAGATTAGATTAGGCAGGCAAGGAGTTTGCAATAAAATTGTCTTACGAAAAACAGGACGTTTGATATAAAGTTGTGATATTGTGAAACTAAAAAGAATTTCTAAGTCACTCGTTAAAATTGTAACGTTCCTACGGCCGTATTAAAGAAGTTGTAAGTATAAAGACAACATGACATTAGAACTGTAATTCACATTCTTTCAAAGAAATGAAATAGCTAAATTTATGGAGATTAATGAATTGCAATTGACTTAAATAAGTCAATATCGAATAAAATTTGAAATGCACGTCATCAAGATTTAAAGTGATTTTAAATGTTTAAAAGTGTGTACTCAATGCAATGCATGACATGATCGCCGAAATAAAACATCTGAAAGGGTAATAATTGTTACATTACGTTCAAGCAAAATCAAAAAAAGCTTACAACTTGAAGCCGTCACTATTTTGTGCAATATATTTTATTTACATATTTTTCAAAAAAAATGGTGCCAATATTATGTCATTTTACGAAGGTAAAATACTACATTTTATACCAATTTTATTTATACTAAAGAAACTAAAATTTAAACTTAAAAATATGAATCACTTCGAAACACCACTCCCATGGCTAATACCATTCATGGTATGAAATAATACAAACGTCGTAAAGGAATAGGATAAGAGGCGATATTAAAAAAATCAAGATTCAAGTCCTGGTCTCAATTGTAAATACCTTTTTCCAAAAAATTTATTTTTTTGTGATTTCATCAGTTTAATCCATGAAGGGGAGAATCTTACAGGTGAATGATCCCTTATAATTGAATACATTGAGTGGTATTAGTCATGGGGTAGTGCATATTTATAATTAGTATACTTGTATCTCATTTTCATGCGTACGAATTCTTTAGATTTAATACACGACCGAACACACAAATTGTTAGTGCGAGAGATTCCTCGCTCGCCTGTGGTCCGTTGTTGTTGTTAATACGAATATTGTAAAGGAAATAGGAAGAAGGACCGTGGTAGTTTAATTGGTTAAAATCATCGACGCGATGTGGAGAGATCCTGGTTGAAGCCTGGTCGCAGTCGTAAATACTTAAAATTCATTTTCTTGTAACGGATTTACCTAATTTTCGATGAAAAAAAAATCGTTTCTGTTTAGTTTTTCCTACCATATCAACCAGCTTTTATTCTGTACTTAACAAAAATTGGTAAACATTATTGAATCACCAATATTAACTGTACTGTAGTAAAATGTTTAAAATGTGTATACTAAATCAAATAAGTGCATATTTACGTGCATATTTAGTAACTTTTATAATGCATATTACCTGCATATTTTTACTCATTACGATTAATATTTTTTGGGCTCTATTTCTAGTAATAAAAATTAATAAGGTATTTTAGCAATATTTCGCTATTGTAAAAATAAATTATGACAATTGTACTACATACGTGTTGTACATTCTTACCAAACTAACAGCTAACAAGCAGGTTAAACAATGTAGGACTTAGTATTTCGTTTTCTTTTTGTGTTAAAAATGTAAAACAATCATACAGTAGTCATTGGTTTAAGTTGGTGTTCAAAACTGTTCTTCACGTGTCTGTATTAAAATTGCTACAGGTGGAAGCTGCAGGGAATAACAACGGGACAATATGGTTGATCGTATTACACTAAGATTTTAAATATTTTTTGGTTAAAATCGTAAACCAGTACATATTATGTTATCTCTAATACATAAAATGTACCAATAGTTTCATGGTATTGATTATTTTTAGAAATACTTAAATTAAGTGCCACTTATTTAAGAAAACAAAATCAATCATCAGAAAAATGTAAGTACCAACCTTGCCTTTTAGATTCAGCATATGGGACAATTGACATTTAATATAATTTATAGCTTAAATAGAAAATAATGTAAGGACATACAAGAGACGTTAAATGAACGGAAACAATCGAGGTTGAAAGCATTTCACTAGAAGAAAGTTACAACATTGGTAATATGTAACAAATATTGACCCACGTTCAGAATTGGATTTATTAAAGAACAAATCTAAAGAGCGCCGTTAAAACACGATGGGAACACCAAAAAGTAGTTCACTGTAAAACTTAAAGGA
Organism: Cryptocephalus primarius; assembly: GCA_963576515.1. Taxonomy (NCBI): domain Eukaryota; kingdom Metazoa; phylum Arthropoda; class Insecta; order Coleoptera; family Chrysomelidae; genus Cryptocephalus; species Cryptocephalus primarius. The sequence goes on along the minus strand of OY754938.1, from coordinate 6,387,996 downwards.
AACTATTGACCCGGAAAATATTAAACTCTCACAATTTAGGGTTATCGTAAGATCGCAAGATCTTTACTATCTTAAAAGATCGTAAAGCGTCGGAAATAAGAATGATGAAATTCCACACTTAAAGGGAATAAATCATTCATATCAGACGCTTTTTTCTAACAATTTCGCCTGGGTCTTATATGGAAATCCACGGCGGCCACCCACATTCCTTCCCTCCCGATATGCACGAATTTCAACAGGCAATCAATCGTGCAGGTCGGGATCTGGGCGCATAGTTAAATCGAGAAAAAAATCTAAATTGGAATATGAAATATTCATGGGAGGCCGTAAAATCAATGGCACTACTCTTGTCGATAAAAGTTGATTTATGCGCGCCGTAGAAGAACGCGAAGAGGCCCGAGGGAGATGCGATTGTCTCGGTCGATGTATCTTTCCGCAAATTGGGATTCCAATCGATTTGACGCCTTTCAAAAATGTCTACTGGTTGGGATTTTGAATTATGTCTTTCTGACGTGCAGAAACCACTCCCGTATTTATGAAAAATTGCGCGCTAATCTGATTGTAATTATCCTAGAGGGAAAAATTATTACCCTTCGAGCAACTGACTATTTCGCGTTTCGAGTTGTAAAGTATAATATTACATTATATGTAGAGACCGGGTCATACATCATTCCGAAGGATTTTATCAGATGTAGGTCAGTACGTACATAATATTTCACGGTGTTTCTCATTAAATTCGAGAACTCGGTAATCCATAATTCTCAAGGTGAGAAAATTGCTGTGGTGACCTACCGGCCGGTAAAGAACCAACGGCTCATGGTATCCTGAAGTACCGGTATTAGGAAAACTTTTCAAATTACGCAGGTGAAAGAACTATTTAAAAAAATCATTTATTTTCCATTATACGCTGTTTTGGAATAAAAAAAAATAAATCAGGCGTTTTCTCTTTTAATGCACTGCTGTCAATTAAATTTTTAATTAAAGAAGGCTGCATGTTTATTATTGAGTCGGTGCAATGATGTCAGTAGTGGCAGCCTTTGAGGAGATTCAGGTTACTTAAAGGATGTTGTAAAATAAAATAAACGAAAACGCAACAACCTCGGCATTTACTCCATCAATACAACTGAGAACGTCGTTGATGTGAGTTTTACGGAAATATTATTTAAGCTTATGTTTACATCAAAAACATGGACTTGACGTCAACGATCCATACCACAAATAGGTTTATAAAGTTTATTAGATTTCAATACCAAACAAAGCATTGGATAGCGAGCAAATATTTGAATAGTATTGCTTTCTGAATGTCGCGTTCGAAACTGATAAGTCCCTATTCTCAAATTGATAACTATCCTTCAGAATGTTGCATTGTCATCAGCTAGTAACGTTATGAACAGCCAAGCTGTTGACAGTGGGCGATTGGCCCATGTAATTCTACGTTGGAGCCAATACGTGTATTCAAACAAACGGATTATAAAAAGGAAACAGAAAATTTATACTTAGAATTCATTACTGACTAATTCACTTCGTAGGCGAAATGTTAAATGATCAAATAGCTCACTTGTTGGCAAATTATATCATTCTAACTCTCACTAAAGTAAAAATTGTAAACAGAACTGAATGTGACAAGCACGATGACTAGCTTACCAACATGGAGACCGACTAGTTCAGCTTCACTTATTGACTAACTAGCTTTAACGATCAGTTAATTCATAATTGACTCCCCTGAGAAGCTAAGTGTGCTTCATTAAATATCGCGGTGATTGATTACCAATTTTACTGACTTTTCGCAATGACTAACGATTAAGCTTATTAACCCTTAATGAAGTAGAAAGTATAAAAAAAATAGAAGCTAACGTAATACCCTGGAGAAGCTAAACAACCTGAAAATCGACTAGTTTATCCCCTAGTTTACTAACTCGGTAGTTTATACCAACCAATTATGTGTTGTTTAACTGTTGCCAAAAACTCAATATTTCCTAATGCAATGTAGCAGTAACTAACACATTAAGCTGGTTAACTGTCAATGAAGTTGAAAATATAAAGAGCTAAGCATGAATATAATATAATTAACACAGTGGGTAGCTAGCAAAATGATCTGATTTTAGTCGACTTTATTAAGTAACTAGTTTTTACCCACCATTTAATTATTGAGCAATTAACCTCAGAAGCTAAACTGTGCCTGGTCAAATACCTCAGTTATTGATCAATTGTTTAACTGACATGTTTCAATGACTAACGAATTATGCTAATTAATTTTAACTCATAATGAAATATAAAATATAGTGGAATAGATTCGACAAATATAGATTAACCATAAACAGCTGTTGATGTCGACTGTTGATCCATTGATAGTGGAACAGAAGTTAACGTAATAACTCCATTGCATAGCTAAGCGACCTGGAAATCGACCAGTCTGGCTTCATTTATTAGTTTTAACAAACCATTTAATTACTGACTAACTAACGTCTGAAGTTAATCCGTACCCAAACAAGTGTCTCAGTTACCGATAAACTATTTTATTGCTGTGACTAACGGATTATGCTTATTATCTGTTATTGAAATAGAAGGTGTAGAGCAGATGTGTCCGGTAAGATTTAGAGAGATAGAGAAGTGACAGATACAACCCACCATAAACGAGCCCTAATGAGCTGATAGTGGGAATATTAATATGCATGCCGTTTCCTTACAATACTCAAAGGGTCGGACTCAAAAAGCGAGTTGAACTCATGCCGAGGAGAAGCTATGAAAAGCATTTACCTAATACTTGTATAATTGTAAATAGGTACTAATTTACAGATTTTGTAAATACTAAAATGATTACTATATTAACTAGTAACTCTAACGTCTTTTATATATGAATAATTAATGAAAAGTATACGTGACATTATGTTTCAAAATGTTGGGTCCATTTATGTCATTTTCCCTTCACACTTTTCCAGGCTCTTTGGAATCCAGGCTCTTCTGGATCGTGACGCACTACCTAATGGAAAATCTCTATAAAAATCCTGATACTGTTTTTGATAATGCCGCTGAATGATATATTTTTTGAATTTTACATTTTGAAAACCCCAAATAAATCTCTCCATTTAGTATCGTAATCTTGCCCTCTTCTGATTCCATTACGCACAGGTTATTAAAAAAATGAGGAAATGAAAATCGTTTGAAGTCAAAATTGACAAACAGAATTGGAATAAAACAAATACTCTGTAAAATCTTTTACCCATACAAAGCACACTAGTAGTCACTCACAGACTACATATTATTAACCAGAAGGTGGCAATTTATAGATTTTTCTAAAGTAACGTCAAGAGTTTGTGGTAATCACTCAGTTACTGGCCCTATTTTTACCTAATCATAACGACGCATCGGGTACATTTTTCTTGAAAGGATGAAGGATAATACGTTAATTCGCAATCATCCTTACACTTACTAGTTACTGGGAACAATTACTTAACTACTTGTACACGATTTTGTCTACTAAATATTTAGAAACAGGTAAAAACATTTTTGGTATGCTCGTATATCTTTCATATATGAAATAATAAAATTCTAAAATCTCAAACACGTCTAACTAAAATCATATTAATTCAACCCTGGATCTCCTGACGTAAAAATCACGAAAATGCCCCAAGAGACGAGCGGTAATAGCTTTATGGGTGCCTTAAATTACCGGTACCACTAATAATGCGTTTGCTCCCGGGAGCTCGGGAAACACGTTTAGTGGACACCCTTGGTGTAGAGAGACAAAAACGATTATGCTGATACCCAATGACACACAGTGACTATTAATCAACCAATAAGACCGACTAGTTAAGTTTCATTTTTCAGTAACTAGCTTTGTTAAGTTGTTAATCATTGAGCCTAACTAACCTTTAGAAACTAAATTATACATGATCAAATGTCTTCATCACTGATAAACTATTTTACTGACTCTTCTTAGTGACGAACGGATTAAGCTGATTTGGAATAACTGTAATGAAGTATAAGGTATAGAGGAATAAAAATTAACATGATGATTACCGTACTGATTAGCTACCCAACCTAGAAATCGACTATTTTAGCTTCATTTGTTAATTCTCTAGTTTTTACCAACAAGGTAATTACTAACTAATATCACGAGCTAAATTATACCTATTGAGACGTCTCCATCACTGCTAACCAATTTTACTGACTCTTGACTATAATGAACGAAATAAGCTGGGTAACTCTGAAACGTAAAGAATTCGACCAGTTTAACTTCATGTATTAACTATGTATTTGTATTGTATTTGCATGTATTAACTATGTGTATTTTTTTCAAGCAGTGAATTATTCACTAAACTAAGAAGCTACACTATATTTAATCGGATGTCTCAAGTCAGTGATTAGTTATTTTACTAACTCTTTGTAACACCTAACCAATTAAGCTGGATGACTCGTTATGAAGTTGAAAGCATAAAGAAACAAAAATGAATGTGATTTAATGACGACAGAGAGAAACTAGCCAACCTGCAAACCGAGTATATCAGTAGCGTTATTAACTGACTAATTTTACCAACCAGGTATTTGTTTACCAACTAACTTCAGAGGGTAGATGGTACCTGTTCAAATGTCTGTCACTAATAAATGGCCCTGTTTTCCTGCCCTTACGCAACGATTAAACGATTATCCTGGCTAACTTTTATTGAAGTAGAAAATATAGATGAGCAGAATTTATTGTGCACAATGACTAGCCAGCCAGCCAAGAGATCGACTTGTTTTACTTTATTTACTAACTGATTAGCATTGCCTGCCAGTTAATTATGACGTCAGACCGACGTCAGGAGTTTCATTGTGTCTTATCAAAGATCGTAGTTACTGACAAACCACTTTATTGGCTCATCTCAACGCCTGTCTCTCTGAAGTTGAATCTTAATTTAAAGAAATATATGGAGAAACGGGAATGTATGAGATGTAATTACCACAGTGTATTACTAGCCAACCTGGAGGTCGACTAATTTAGCTTCACTTGTTAATTGACTAGTTTCACAAACAAGTTAATTGTTGATAGTTGAACCACTGGAGCTAAATTGTATCAGACCAGGTATCTCAGTTACTGATTGATAAGTTACCTAACATTTAATGAAATAGAAAGTATATAGATAGAGAAATTAACGTCATGTATTAAGCACATTAGCGACCTGGAGATTGAATAGTTAGACCTTCATTTATTACCCAACTAACACCCAATCTATTGCCGACTAACCCACAACCATTTTTAAAATTTAAATGTGATTAACAAGATACAATATTTACTAGATCAGTAATTTTAAGCTAAAACCCATTTTAGCGTTGATGTGCGTTTATGAATAAGACCGCTAGTTATTATTAAATAAATAATAAAAGTTATTAGAATGGAAAGTTACCACTAAAAACAGGCATTTATTTTTAAATAGGGAACAGAGAAAAATTTAAAGTGGAAGTTAATAAATCTACTGCAGGAAAAAATAGGATTCACGCTACTGCTCGATTTTCGTATTCACGTATGAAACGATGTCTATAATATTAGAAGTTATTTTTCGCAATCTATATCTTTTTAAACGAGTAAATATAAAAACGGCTGCCATAGTATCGATAAGAGTCGATCTAATTTAAAATAAACTGGGTCATTTCAGAAGTACAAACACATTAGATGAACCAAGAACTGCCGCATGTTTCTACAAAGCATTCATCAGATTGAAATAAGATCCCATTCATGCAACCCGCGAACGTGGCATATCGTACGCTTTTCCCTCTATCTCAAAAGTGCGGTTGCACCACATCTGCAATGGAGCGAAAATATTTCCCGGCATCTGTTCAAGTTACGCTTTCAATACCTAGTTAATTTTAACTAATATCAGCGAGATCTTTGCATAGTCGCGAGCTGTTAAACATTCCATAAACATCTGCCTGATTAAATATTTTCCGAAGATACATTATTATAATATTTGCTTAACCTTTATTTTCGAGGATGTTCTCGGGTAAATGCATTAATATTTTCGCGTCGAAATTTTTTTGTTCCCGAGAAATTCCTCTTGGGCTTACACAGAACGTCCCAGATAGAAACTCGCTTAACAGCGGTGTTATTAGTAAAGTTTTGTTTATTGTTCTCGTAACAAAGGTCGGTTGAAATTCTAATATTGTCGTTCGAAAGATGAAAAGGATTCCATAAAATCGCCGAGTACGAACACTAAATTGAGCCAATGTACATACATCAAAGACACTTGAAACAAGAACATTTCGTAAATTGCTCCAGAAGAAAAACTGGTTTTAAATTTGTAGTAATTTAGTATTTCAATTTTTTTTAAATTTTGTAAGTCTACAAATATATGCCTATATTTATATAGATCACCCGATATCTGTCTGTTTATATTTCTGAGTATAACTCTTTGTTACTTCTCACTATATCCTCTCCTATTTCTAGTCTAGGCATACATCTATAGAGATGCGAAAAAAAGATACATGCCAGGAACCATTTACTAGAAAGAGACATACATCTCTATATATTTCTAAAAGTCTCTATCTCTCTACAACACCCTATATCCGTATATCCCTATATCGCTATATTTGTATAACACCCTATCTAACACCCTATATATCCCTCTATATTTGTCTCTATAGATATATCTCCATTTTTCACTATATCTCCTTATATTTTAATAGTTTCAAATGATCGCCATTCTTATGTACGAGTAAGTAACAGAATTGATGTTCCCTTAAAATAATCACAGCCATTCTATTTATTTATCGCGTTTGTAATAATTTAACTTCTTTCCATTTTGCCCCAAATAGACTTAGTTAACATGTATTTTAATTAAGTATACTTTAATCAAATAAAAGTGTTGATTGTCGGTTAGTGTTCAAATACTGAACTTCAAAGATGATGTTAATATTGGCATCGTTTGTAGAAAGTACTTTTCGTTTAACTTAATTAAAAACGGTTAAGGCAAATTATTGTATCTTGAACTCCCCTTGCTAAAATTGAAATTACCACGAAAATACAGGAAAGTGGAATTAATTTCTACCGAAGTTGTGTTGTCTGATAAATATTTTACTTTTTATAGTCTAAAATTAATTTAAATCGATTTAAAATTACTTAGGTGACTTGTTCGGTAAATAGAACGCAGCTAATGCAACCTGTGTAAAGCCGTCAAATGGCGATAAGGATGTTGCCAATTTCAACATCATAAACTCGAAATTTCACACGGTGCACTTTTAACCTGATTATACGGTATTAGGTATTGACCTAGAAAGTTTCACCTACTTAAAGAACGTATGACAACGTCTGTGTATTTAGTAATTCGGGATAGTCGAATTCCAGTACAACTACTGGGTTTGAGGTCTGTTTTTTTACAAAATAAGAACTGAATTCCGACTAATTCCAGCCAATCAGATTGCGGGTTTAGTCATAAACACAACACTCATCAGGATGAAACCAGTGCAGAAAGTTTGACTGGTTCTGATTGAATGATTTTGACTCTTGTAACTAAAAAAGGTTCCACAGGTTGATGCTTTCGTGTTGCTCCTTTATTAAATATGCCTTCGGTACTAGGTGACACTGTGGTATATCTTAAAGCATTCCACAAAATAATATAATAACATGTTTTCATTGTCTTTTTTATCATTCATTGATCATCGCATTATACCACTTTAGCTCTCCCAATAAAAGCAAATTGCACAACATGCAGCAAAACACTGCTGATTTACTAACCAAAAATTATCGCATACTGATGGTACAGCCCTATTGGTCATGCTTGCTTTTAATTCAAGGTTGCTTACAAAATCACCTAAACCAATTTGGAGACTGGCGAAGTACACAAATCATCAATGTTAATCAGGAAAACCGCTGTGAAGACATTTTTCACAACATAGTCAATCTACTCAACTGGTATCAAGAACGTTGCCCAAATACCAGTTCAAACTGAAGCAAAATGTATAACTTGAGTGTTTATTTAAACCACAAGTTAATATGACAAGAATGTAGGTAGCCAGATTGTAAGAATTGTATGGGCTATAAGTGGAAATTAACACTTGATAATAAACTAATGTTATGGTATGCATTAACATCCAACTTCAGGTACACAGTTATCCGGGAGTAAGATCGTATCATAAGATCATATCATATCACTTATCATCATAAGATAAAAAAAGAATCTTTACGATAAGTATGTATAACAGAAATCGTGTTTAGGAAATAAATTGTGAAACGATTAATAATATTTCTTGAATTTTTCTTGCAATCAATCTTTAGTTCATTTTAGCCTCAGGTTCTGCTCACCTAATCTGTAAAACTCAAAGTTAACTTTGGTTAATTTTAATTTTTGCTTCACTCCTTTAAAAAGTTTCAGTGCTGAACTGTAAATATTTCCAGTTTTTGTCATTCCCTCTCTTTTCTTCGTCATAAACTTGTTGAGCAAATTTTGCTTCTAATCCTTGAATCCTTTCTGCTTCGTCCTTTGAGAATTAACGTTTAAAACAATTTAAGTAGTAATTCTTGAAACTTTTTCTACTTAAATTTTAAAGATTTCAATTTTAAACCAATATTAAATATTCCCATTTCATTCTGTAAGGATCCTGGTGCTGGATTTTCATCCTCCAGGAATTAAATTTTTTAAACAAATTTTGTAATAGTCATCGTTATTACCTTGTCCAAAATATCATATTTTATTGTTAATTGAAGTGACCGTTAATGAAGTTAAAGCCCTAAATCTATAGCATTTCGTTTCAGATTGGCATCTTTTAAAATCAGAGTTTAAATGGAAATAAACTATATAACACAAAAAGTATTGGTTCAAAATTACGGCGCCAATGTTGGTTAGAATGTATAATATTAAATTGCAAAAATCGAGTTTTTTTACTAAGTAAAATACTTATCCCAACAGTTTTCATTGTCTTTTTGTTTACAAACTTCTAAACTGGGCTATAAAAATACCATTAAAACTTGAATTTTCAGCCAATAGAGGACACGTCAGTAAATTATCTCACGCAAAATTTCCATGAAAATCCGTAAAAATTCTGTTAAACAAATTAATTTGTTTATTAGGAAGTTTTTTTTTTGAAAATTAAATATTATTACATTAAAATGAACTGATCGAATTGATCAATTAATCTTTTAACTTAAGAAGAATGGTATGTTAACAATTATAGATATCGAAAAAAGTTCATTATATTATGTTAATTAACGATTTGCAGGCTTCCTCCTGAAAAATTTATATGTGTGGAAATGGTGGGGAGAATCAACCAGAAATTTTTAGAAGTGAAAAATAAACCTCAAATGGAAACCACCCGAAAATTTTGCTGTATCTTCGGTAATAAAGGATTTCATCGATTTTTTTATATCTGGGTTGGCACATGAAATTACATAATAACTACATACATTTTATATATAAATATATATATCTATAGCACCCACCACTTCCCAGACATAAAAATTGTATTCGAGGACACTTTAATATCGATGTTTGTCAAAATAACTTTTCGATATCTATAACGGTCATTAGGGTTACATTCCCGAAGTTGTAAGCCTTAATGTTAATACATTAGGCTTACATTAAGGCTTTACATTACATTATGTAAGGCTATACATTATATTAAGGCTTACATTAAGGCTTAATAAACAAACAAATGACGATTTTTTTTATATAAAAAGGGGCAATCTCGGTCCTAGGTATTTTTTGCAAATGTTCACTCTTCTTACAATTGAAAATAATCGTTATATTTCGTTATTATTTAATTTGCACCCTAATAAAGAGTACAGTAACTTTTCTAAAGAATTGAAGTTAAGTTTACATTTTGAGGTATACATGTTTTATTAAATTGAAAGTTTAATATAGATACGGGCTTTATAGACTACACTTCACCATTTTCAATTACAAATTCAGGTATAATTTCCATCTTTCCATCAAATTTTCAAAATTTGAGTTCAAATATTTGTTTTCTGTCTTCTTTATGTTGAGCACTTCGCCTTCGCGGTTTGAGCGCCTTAGGCGATAAATATTGACAACTGATTCTAATTAGACAATTGTTTTAAAACGACGTCAAAATCATTTATCGACAGGATTTAAATCTGGGGGTCGTATAATGGTGTAGTGCCACACAGGCATGTCCGAACTATTTACCGAAATACTCTTGGATATTTAGGCTGTAATACGCTAATAATTTCTGAAGTAGCTAAATATCAAAAAGAATTAATTGCCAAACTCCTTGCTTACCTTACAATATTTTAAACTTTCCAAATATATCATCTCCATTTATTTCGTCTTACAATCGTAGTAGTTATTATTTAATTTATTAATAAGTTATTAATTTTGAAAAAAAAATAATTTATGGGTTCACGGGGACACGTTTAGAAGCTCTAGGCGCAAAACAATTACATATCTAAAATTTTCCTCGAAGCAATTAAAAAAATCTAAATTTAAAGCCAATTTTAATTCCGTCCGACATAATTAACCAGACTTCCCGGTACGCCACAAGATATTTTCATTAGATTATGCAAATTCGCTAATTGCTCAATCGTAAACTTCCCGGTATCCGACATAAATCATCTGACCGAAATTCCATACTGTCGTTATCATCGAAAGAACAGCCCAGATATCATAATAATATGAGTAGTGTTTTTTCGTACGTTAATGTTTACGACCACGTAGGTTGTGTTGATAATAATTATTGCACGCCAAACAAATTCTTCTCGTCGCCACAGAAATTCGACCAACCACGAAATAAAATTGAATTATTGAAGTGTCGAAATTCAGAGGAAGTAGCTTGTTTGACTTTACTAAAATGTTGACCGCAAATGGGAATTAAAGCGAGGTAATATAAAATTTTACTGGTACTTCAGCAAATCCTTGAAGATAAAAAAATGGTTAAAATCTCATTATTAAACCAAACCTCATTTGTTTAATTAGTTGAGTAGCCCTTTCCCTCGAATTATTTGATTGTCCTGACTTTCAAGAGAAAGTTGCGAGAAATGGATAATATAATTTGGTGACGCATGTGATTCAACAATTTTGAAAGGTTATTAACTTTAATTTTAATGATAATTTATGGCGGAATGGCGGAAAACTTGATTCCTTTTACGATAAAAGATCAGTGGACCGATCCCATACTGCCATTAGAGAATCTCCAAACAGTGACCCTCACTACAATCATTCATTAGTGAATTGCGTGCGATCTCCTCTCAAAATAGATCAGCGAGCTTCCGTCGTAATTGAAAAATATTGACGTCGAAATTGTTATTTAACCTGGATATGAAACGCAACGTTTAATGTATCAAATGTCCAAGTTAATTTGTTTTGTGAAAGAAAACGGACTAGCTGTTGACTGACTTTCTATACTTCTTTGCATATATGGCGTTGTGTTGCAAAATGTAGCAGATTTATATATACCTGTATCTGCAATTTTTGTTCGAGGGAACTGACCCACGTGTGGTGAATAAAAGTCGTTGTAAATTATGATGGTTACGAGGTGTTTCAAGAGAGCACGGTAACATGTACGTTACAAAAATTTTAAAAAAAGTAATAGATACAGTAAAAATATGACTTAAAAACTTTATACCACATAAAAGAAAACAAGTAGAGAGTAGAAGAATTATTGAGTGAAGGTGTAAATGATGAATATTGTGAAATAGAAGGTAAGTTTTGACGTATTAATCAGTATTAATCAAAATAACGATGATTATACTAAAAAATAATAGTGAAAAATTATTCAAAAAATCTGAAACATTAGTGGGTATACCAACATTCCTTGTTCGAATGTCTTGGGTGAAGTTATTAAAGTTTCTTCATCTCGTGGGTCATGAAATATTTACTGCATCATTGTTGTTTCTTTTAACAATTACATTGAAAAGTCGTCTTGTGGTTTTTGTAATAGTGGGTTATTTGTGATATTGTATATTTAAGAAATGTGACAGACCATCTGTGCATTATGAAATGGTATACACAACAAGCACCACTCCAATGTGAGTGAATACCGCTCCATAAACAAAACATTTGTTGCAAAATACAATGGAAAACCGGGATTTTATAATTATTAATAAATGTGGAAACGATTTTTAAAACTTTACCAAACACCACAAGATAGTGAATTTTTATGCATTCAACAAATGTGCACAAAATAAGAATCTGCTTTGATACCGGCAGAGTTAATATGGCAGATCCAATATAAATGCAAAAAAGGTTGCAACAGAAAAGATTATACTTATAGAGAAAGAGGAGTAAACTTTTCATTTTGTGGTACGAATTTGTATTTCGTTTGTACAATAAATTGGCACAGGTCTTCTTGGAGTATGCCATAAATGCTGGTGTTGCATTTAGATACTCTGTGCATCTGGACTGTATGCTGCAATCTTCCGCCGATTTTAGTGACGTCTTTGTCAAAATCCAGTTTCTTATACGAAGTCAAATTTTAAAAGCGTTGTTCAAATTGAATTGATTTCATCTTCCAGGGTCTATTACGGTCTATTGGTTGGCTAAAAAGTTATACTCATACAGATGCATCTGCTTTGAAGGCAATAATCAATTCAGTTGAAACTTTAAGAGAAAATGTTAATAAGTTTTTTTATACTTTAAGTAATTAGAAATCAACCGTTAATCACTATTCCTTAATATTTTGATTACTGGAGGACCTATGAGGTACAGTTCCCATGGGCAATGAACAGATCCCCGCAAGAGAAGCATAACTTTAGTACCATTTTGAGGTTTTAAAATACTCCAAACTTGTTTGGTTTCTGTTGTATATATTGCCTGATAACCAGGAGGTAGAATAAATATTAAGTTTTTGCATGCAATGCAATATGGTGGCGATAGGGTTTTAAAAGTAAATGATTTGCTATGAGACATTTAAAATTATGATAAATGTTTTTATATTTGAAAGAAATGAATGCTTTATAAGCACAAGTTTCTATCTCGCTCAGAATTATGGAAACATCACACATCAAATTCGAATAGTGCTCAAGGTTTTGATTTAATTACTGAAGTTTCAACACCGAGACACAAAAATATCCCGACCTCGTAAATTGTATCAGTTGTTATTATACAACAGTAATAAAATCTAAAAATGACGCCCGATGAAAACACACCAATGCAATTAAAAACTGGGGTAGATAAATCGTAAAGTTCTGAACTACTCTCATGTCGTTATGCAGGTCTTTATTACTAAAGTAATAAAGACTTTATGGTATAAACACCCTTTGAATTATTGTAATAACGCCCGTCATTTTTTGGGGGAGGGGGGGTTTCAGTTTTATTTACAGATTTGACATTCTCTTCGCATCAGCTATCAGTTTGTTCTGTATTTAACGTCCATTTCGTTACTTAAAGTTGTGCTTAACTTAATTCCACCAAGGCCTCTAGACTGGCGACAATTTGTATTCAGAAAACTCTTCCTTAAACTCTTTAATTCTAAATGATTCCTATATGTTTCACCATCGCTTTGTGTAATGAACCAGACAATTATAACTCGAACGTATAAAAAGAAATCCTGGTTTTAGTTACCACGATATGAAGGACACAAATTCAACAGGTAACACCGACAAGAAACGAGCATCCCAAAGGAACTCATGAGTTTTCTTCCTCAATTCCAAAAATAAACCACAAAGTCGCCGGGTCGTTATTTTCAGGAAAGAAGACGATTACGCAGATCAAAACAGGAAAGATCCGGGATCAAAAAAAATGCCACAAGCAACTCATCCTGAAAATGGAAGAAACCTATGTGAAAAGAGAATGGCTAATGGAGACGAATGGAAGTTCTATTGCGGATTTATCGGAGGGCATACGGTCTGTGAGGAAAATCTTGAGGGGAGGGGTGTGGTAGAAATTTTACACGATGAATAACAGGAAGGTTATTGGAATAAAACGAATCCTGGGGTCTTTTTTATTGGCTTCCCTTGTCCCTCAGGATATCGTATCATATCAAGCTCCCTAGGCCGCGAAATTCTACCCGTTATGTATTTAGCACATTGAACTTTCATGTTACTTTTAAACAGGGAGTTTTACTAAAGCAAAGCTAGCCTTGTGATGTTCTAATTAGGGTTAGCTGTAATTGTAATCAAAAGTTTTTACTTCCGGCTAATACTTTCTGCGCAAATGAAATGATCCAGCGTCCTTTATATCATCGCTAATTAACTAATGTTGAAAAGGTTCGCTGGTAAATATCAGATTCCACAAATCAATGTTTCAGTCCTCTTGAGATCTTCCACGTTAGAGATGTTTTTGAGTGAATAAAGTTTTTTTAAACTTCGTGAATAATTTCCTGATATTAAAGCTTTGTTCGATGGTAAAAGTAAAAAACATACTGAAACTTTCTGGGAACTTCACGTAATTACATTTCTGACGTCAAACAAAAGTTACATTGTTAAAAAAGCTTAAAGGAACGCGATCAATACAACGAAATTTGTCTCCATTGTGTTAAATCCATCCGCAGGACGAATTAAGCCCGATTCGGTGCTATCTTTATGATTTATCATCCAAAAAAACTTGCCGTTTCGATCAACGGCAACCTCACACTTTGAAGAGATTTTAACGTGAATCATCACCATTCATATGGTCCTTATCTGTACTTATCGGCAAATTTAACCACTCGATACCATCAAGCACGTTCGAAATTTTACCTTACCATGACTGTCATTTTTCTCAACTCGCCATATTATTATCATTCTCCTTTTACTTTTTTCGCGACTTGTCATGGCAGGTTGATGGATGATATTATTATTTTTGATACTTGCAGACGTGCGATTTTATTTCTTTTAGTTCGACAGAAGTATAATGTATTGGTAGGTATATACGTTTTTTGAAAAGCTGTCAAACCGGGACTTAAAATTATCTAAACGTAAAAAAAACAATTTTACACTTATGCTGGTGTAAATGACAGATCGTTAAAAGATTCCAATCGGCAATAAATGAGCTCTGTTGAAGGAGTGTATAAATAATTTTACTGAGTAAAATCCATTTATGCTACTTCGAATTTTGTATTGGTGAGCTCAGCCCGTAATTACTAAGGTGGGTTGGTAATTGCTGCCTTAATTCCTGCAATACTAAACTTAATTTTTTTTTTAGAAGAGTTGAATTTTTGCTGCTACCGTCAGTCCATAAGCTGCTTAGTTTTTATTACTCAATTCAATTAATCAATTATTCCTGGGTTTAGTACTTCGTTTACCATTAAATTGAATCATTTATTGCTTTAAATTCTTTAGTACATCCTTAGTTACTGGCATGAATGCTTAGTTATCACTGAGTTAAATTTTAAATGTTGCAGTGAATTTATTATTATCATAATCTTTTATTGGAGGAGTTATGGTACTAAAAAAAAATGTTAAAACTTTTAATATCAAATTTAATAATTCTTGCTTCTCAGCTTCTAAATCCTTGGTTGTTTCTGTCTTAAATATTCTTCATTCCTCCTCTGATATTTTATTCGATCATTTATTGTTGTACGAAATTATTCATCACCGCATCAAATTATTTATTCCTGAACTAATTCATTACTAGAGAGTTCAATCCTTGATAATAAGCTGATAGCTAATTGATTATAACTAAGTTTGATCAGTTGTGACTAAGTTACATTACTTATTTTTGCTCTAAATTTATGGTTTAACTTCAGTAATGATCGCAGATCGCGATACGTTACTATTGAGCACTTTTTTATTCTTAAACTTGAACCGTTTAATAAATCCCGTTTTTATCGCTGCATTCAATTATTTAATTACAATACATACTCCAGTAGATATTATCGTTTTAATACGTATTTATTGTTATTAATTATTTAATGGCAATACTTTACTACATCTAATAAATTGCTAATGAATCTTTGTCTTTAAGCAATTATGTGCAATGCAATAGTCATCATATTGGTAATTACCTATTTCAAACAAATACCGATTGTTATGTTCAATTCATTATTATTCACATTTTATTTTTATTTTATTTTTTTTTGTTCCAGGTGATGAAGCTGGACGTACTGTTGTTGGTCACTTTCTGTAGTTTCTTCATCTACAGTGAGGCCTGTTCTTGCTTGAAATCTCACCCTCAGAAACAATACTGCGACTCCGATTTTGGTAAGTAAATACTTCAAATTTTAACAACAATCACTGATGTGAATAAAGTAACTAAGGTTATAAAGTAGCTAACAAGTCAGATATTGTTACTAATAATTAACAAAACCACTCTGTTGTTGTTTTCCAAATCCTTTCAATAATTAAAAGCGACTTCAATAACTTTTGGAAAAATTTAAAGCTCAAAATATTACAAACCACTTGGGAACAAATTTAAAAATTTTTCTGGCTAATTCACAATTTCAAACCCTGAAAACCATGCAGTACTGGGAAAATCTACTTCTTCCACGATTTAGAACTAAGGTGGTATTTACTAATGACTTTCGTCATTAGCTTACTAATATATATTAAAGAAAATTAGAGAGACTGCAGGAGGAAAGTATTGCAAGCATTAGAATTACTCCATAGGTGAATTCTACTATGGAAAATAAAAGAGGATAAGTAATCCAGGATGATGCCACGGTTTGATAAGATTTTGGGAGGATTATAAAATTAACTAAACCCTTAATTCTCACCACAATAAAAATCGAAAATGTTATAAATTAAAAATAATACAATATTTGTTAAGTTTGTGTTAGCTAGTTAAATTTTAGTTTTATATTCAAAGGATATTTTTTATTTGTGTTTCTTCGGGAAATTTTTTGAAAACGTTTTATTTTTTGTAAAAGAAATATATCAAGTACTGGCCATTTTTGGATGTTTAAATTTTGTATTTCAAAGTACACATATAGCATAACAATTTGATTCGAGCAAATCTCGTTGCCTTGTCTCAAACAAAAAATACCAACAGTAATATACTTTAAAAGTAACGCTTCCAAAAATGACGAATGTGAAGTAACAGGTCCTAATAAGCATTTTGCCAATAAAAGTAATTAATTGATCTAAATCCTTGAAGGTAATGACATTTCACATCACTGGCAATAAGCCCAAGCTCGGGGCACTTTATCCCCTGAGCGTGACATTATTCATACTGCGGTAAAATTCCATAGGTTGATGGAACATGTATATGGAAAATAACTCGAAATAAAAATTTCTCAATCATACCCTAGAATAATTACATAATAAATATTCGAATAAATAAAGACAATAGAAAAAGGTTATACAATACACAGTTTTTAGGACGCGAAGTCACCTCCACCTTTCTGTTATTTGATGTATTATACACCTCATAGATACTTAAGTCCCTTCACGTCTTCCAATTAAACATTTCACCACAAATATAGATTTACTTATACAATGCTTTCGGTAAGTAGTGCATATTCCATAAAATTCAAGAAGTAATTTTGAATAGTATGACGCCATCAATCTTTCTTTCAATAGTAATAGGAATTTTTAAAATTTAAAATGCTCAGTTGCTATAGCAATGTGTTTATAGTCCGTTTTTAGACAACTCACCATGCATTATTGTATACGGTGAGCCACAACGAACAACAATATATTTCACTATCTCTTCAAAGTTAAATCAATGTTGAACTCGACTCCTTTAAACCCCCTGTGGTCAATCTCACCATCACTGCTCAACTTGGGTTTACCGAACTCCTTGTCGAACGGCTGCTGTTTTGGCGAATCGTAATTGTAGTATCTGTCCAGTCACGCAGTGAATGTAAAACCGAGCGACTGTTTTGTTAATAAACTTTTACGATCTCCACCGCATTCAAATCGTTCGAAATATTTAAATCCGTATTGTTTGCCTTTGCGCTTTCTAGTTTAGAAACAGGAAAACCCTCTAGCAACCGCATTTACTAATTTCCACATAACGGATTAACTAGTTTAGATTTTCCGTCTAAGATTTGATGCCGTTCTTGCCTTGTAGGTATTAGAATTAGTTTTACCATAACCATTTGCTTTTGCATTTTTTATTCCATTTTCACATTTACCGTATTCTAAATTATCACTCCATTTTTCTTGTAAAACTGTCGCATTTTCCTTACCGCATAATTTTTTTCGCATATCCGAAAGAATGTACGAAATAACCGACCTTAATGTAACCAAATTAACATTGTAAATCTTTGCATTCCTAACAGTGAAAATACAATCGTTATTTCCCGAAATTTTTAGGATTGAAAAGATTCTTTGCATTTATTATAAACAGGTAGCGCAATTTCCAGTTTTGTAAAGAGACCGTTTCATATTTAGTAACACCCACTTTGTAGAATTAGACATATTTTTCTTCCCACAAAATGTACATTTAGTTTTAAATTATTTTCGTTCAAAAAATGATCTGCTTAGGCACCGTGAGCGCCCTGAGCAAACCTGTTTTGTTGTTTTGCCTTATCCCAAACATATGTCGTAAATAATCCAGAATTTCTGTTTTATCTAGTATTAGAAGAACGAAACCTTTTCTTCATATTGACTTGTTACCTGATATTCCTCACATAACGACTCAATTTGAATTTGCAACTCACCAAATTCACTGCAAATAGCAACAACTGTTTTAAAACTTCACGAAATTTGTTGATTTCTCTTTCACTTAACTAGGGTAAATCCTAACTAAACTGCTCATAAATCGAATAAATATAAGTTAAAAAGGAGGTAAGCTTCTTGTTACCACTTCGCTTTCGATTTAATGTAGGTAGATCCATTTTTTAAACATTTTATTAGTAACAAATCATAAACTAATCGTTCAGTTACCAATGATCTATTACACAACCCCACAAAAAAATGTCCGGATCTGTAGATCAGGCCTGTTTATTTTTATGTATTTTTCATCGCTGAATCCGAATTCGAGGTCAGAAAAAGGTCTGCACCCCTGGAAAAATGGTCGCTATAAAGTGTAAAACGTGGATTCCGGAATACAAATGCTCAGGCGAGGTCGAGATTACATTCCCAAGCCAAAGCCGAATTTGTGGTCAAAACAGTTTAGAGCCGACTGGGTTTCGTGCATCACACCAAAACCGCCATTGCTCCCTCTCAGTCGATTAACATGGAAAATGTGCAGAATATACGGAATATATACAAGATAAACGAAAGATCAATGGACCCTCACAACCAACAATCGATCTAAATATCTCGACAAACATTAAGTTGCTTCCTAGTGTTGTAGTTTCTTAATATACAGACTATATATTATTATAACTGTATATTATGGCTATATATTATTATATATTAGGTCATAGGTTAACGTAACCTTGCAAATCATCAACAGAACCTGTCTCGGATTCACACATATTATTTAACAGAAGTACTGACGACCTAATGACAAAGATACAAAATTAACACTTCAGCGGGTTTACTTCCACATCCAGAACTGGACTCTAAACTGACAACGGGCATAGATGAGTACTACACCCTTTTTTGAATATGTTGGTACAACTGGCTGGTCCGGCCACGAATATGTAGGAAAATTTTTGTTGGTGTCGACGTACTTAAGATTGACTTTAATTGGCAATTGACTGACGTCTCCTAGATGAAGCGAAAGAAACAATATCCAGAGAAGGAAAGCTTTGAATATATTCGTGTCAGTTCGTATCTATGTAAACTGACATTCTCTTCAATGGTGAACGTAACAACTAAGAAGTAAGCTCCAATTTGGAAATGGTTTGGTTATTTGCGTCTAAAAAATAGATCCACCATTCGAAAAATTATTAAAAATAAACGGGCACAGCCTTCTCACTGAATATTTTTTATTGAATTGAATACCTACACCCTTTCTGTTTTGTATGTGATCCACAGTTTAAAAAAAATAATTATTAATTATCTATTGATTTTAAAGTTATTCCCTACGTTTCCCTATGGCGATGCGCTAAATTTTGACGTGCGATCAATGCCGCCCATTCTCCTTATTTATTTTATTTGTCATAAAAATAGCGATTTGTCGGTGGAAAACAACTCGATCCCGTTCATACGTCAATCGTGATTTAGTTGAAGTATTTCGGCCTGCAATTACATCACCACGGTGCATGGGCGTAATAATGGCATTAATAATAATCCGTAAATACTCCTCGACGTGGTTACTTTGAAATTTCCTCGTGGAACTATTTAAAATCGTCTCGGTAACGTTTTTTGGAATCGTTCCGCTTACGCTCCATTAAAATTCCGGAATGAAATATGTAAGGAGTCTCGTAACTTTCGGGTATTTATTAAAGTAGCTTAATTGTATTTTGACGAGAAAAAGAAACCAACGGAAAATGCGGAGCTGTTAAGCACGGATTAATGGGATGAACTTTAAAGTTTATACAGATAAAAAAATCCGGTTTGTTTTGCACAAAAACAAACAAAATTTTTCAAGTAAATAAAGGAGATTGAGTTCATTATTTTTCAGCGGGGGAGATATGTAAATTACGACAGGATGTGTACGATTTAAATGGACGAACTCTGATTCATAGCGTGCAACATTCCTTCCAGTTAATTAAATAGACGGTTACAATTTCCGCCAAAAACCTTACGTTATCACGTAACATTTCAACAAACCGAAACTACACCTAATTAAACTCGACATTAATTAATATCATGTCTATTGTACGACACGTACATCAAATTTTTTGTTTTGAACTTTGCCAAACCCAATTAAAATGAAGTGATTGAACTCTATAAACATTAATTTCGAACATTGTCTTGACTCCTACTCGGTATATATTTTTCCACTTTTTCAGTGCACTCCAGTCGCCATCGATGAAATTGGTCTCACTTTCTCGACTAATTAGCCGTCGGTTGTGCAAATTTGATTCGCTACTTATCTAATTAGCGAAAAGAGAACGAAGCCATTCGAATAAATTTTGAGAGATTTGACCTTCCAGTCAAACGAAACGACCTTTTTATTTAGCAAAATTAGATGGAATCTAACATACAAACAGACACACTTATGAGTTTTATTACTGGGTGGATTTTTATGAGGAGGTTGAGAGAAGTTACGAAACGGTACATATAATTGTTGGTTGTGAATCGGATTTATTTGGTGTTGACATTTAAGTAGTTTATTTTTAATTAAGAGCAAGCTTCAAGCCTTTGTTATTTTAATGAAGTTATATTGTATTTCGAAACAAATGTGCGAAACAACCATTACTTATTCAGTCGTTAATGTAATGGACACGATTCCAGTATCAGTAGGCGCCTATTATATAATAATTGTCTTTGAAGAAAATATATCCGTGACATCTGATTGGTCGTGACATTTAATGCAAACGAAAATTCGCTACGTACATGACATAAATATGCTACTGTGCATGTTTTGTTACGTCAATTACAGCGCGGAATTTCAAATTCAAATCGATATCGATTGTCAATTAGTTTATTATAAATAAACGCGGAGGACGTCGTGAGATAAATGGTGTCTTATTAATTTATGAAAATACGTTTGTTTTATATTCATGGATTTTAATATTTTACGTTAGAACCATTATACTTAATTGACTGTTCGAATTGATCGAAGGCAACAATACGATTTATCAAGATTTTTCGTTCACTTCATAAATATTTATCAATTTATTCGCGATGGATTGTTAAACGACCGCCCAAACAGAATTGCAACGTTTACAAAACAACTCGCGAATAAAAGTTAAAATTTACATAAATTTTACAAGGATTACAAGTGCGTCGACGAAATATTCGAAGGGGATTAACAGTGCAACAACCGCATTAGTAATAAATTTTATTGGCGTGCCAAAACGGAATTGCAAAAAAGGTCTCTCATCTGCGCTAATATTTGTCAACCGAGGAGAAAACAGCTCGGTCACAACAAAAACGCAGTATCTCTAAAACACGCTCGGTTCAGTTAAAAATATTTCAGATATCCCGTGTTCGTTCCATATATTCTGCAAAACCAGAGTGGCGACGTTGAAACCTATCGATCCCCGTTACTGAAATAATGTTTAATATGAAACAGTTTTATGAGCTCATTTATAAAACAAGTTACATCAACTTCGGCCCGACAGATTGCAATTGGTTTCGCTTAATGAAACCGCACGTTTATTGGCCCGTTCAAAATTTATTACCTTTGCACTGACCGCAAAAAAAGCATTCGGCAGTTTAAATGTGTAAATGTTATTGTTCCTCTGCCAGCGCCTCCCCCGAGTGCAATACCGTTAATTTGAATTAGGCTTAATAACAAAGAACAGAAAGTCGAAGAAGCCTGTATGGAACCATTTGTTTTATTTCGATGAAAACAGTAAATGTCGATTTCCACGAAAAATCGTCCGAAAAGTGGCCACGAAATGCACAAAATTTAGATCCCTCGGCACAACTTCTAGAGTCGGTTTTTTTTCAAGTTTTGGGTCCTAGGAAATCATTAAAAATGGTGAACACGCGAAAGAATGCCCCCATGGGGGGTTTTCAGGCGAAAATGCACTTGTATTTTAATTCAAATTTTGCCGAATTCCAGGTTCCTGGGATCATGTGTATACCGGCCCCGGAGTTTCTTTATGGGGGTTTTTGGGCCGTGACTACATTTTTCGGTTGAATGAGATCATGTCAAGCCTCGTAGGTGGGAACCCGGGGATGGAGGGCAAGGGCAAGGGTTGGGGGCGGAGAATTAGCGGTGACAATTACGTGGGTGCGTTGTGAGCCTCTGAGGGTTCAGAAAATGATCATCTGGGCCGCTTCGACAGCCGCTGAGTCCGTTTTTGGACTTATCCTGGCCCTTGAGGGGGTGGAATCTGAGGGGAGGAAAATTGAATTTTACCTGAAATTTCGCCAACTTTCCGATTTTT
The DNA here is from genome assembly GCA_963576515.1 of Cryptocephalus primarius. Classification (NCBI taxonomy): domain Eukaryota; kingdom Metazoa; phylum Arthropoda; class Insecta; order Coleoptera; family Chrysomelidae; genus Cryptocephalus; species Cryptocephalus primarius. The sequence continues at coordinate 6,365,310 of OY754938.1, read as the reverse complement.
GAGCTCATGTTCATACTGATTCAGTAGTACTTTTCGGACGATTTTTCGTGGAAATCGACAAATATGTTATGAGCAATTGTTCTCGGCATTAGTTGTGCTCGTGTGCTGATTTCTGAATGGTTTAATGATGTTACAAGTACATGTGTAACTAGGTAAATGGTAATGATGTTACAGGCATATACAGAAATAAGTAGTGAGTTCCTACTTTATTCACATGAGCCAAGTCTCTGTCAGAACATTAACTAGGATATTTTTCATAAAACTACAAAGTTCTGTGGAAATTAATAAATACTTTTCATGGGTAGGATCGATAAATATTTTCATTACTCATCAAACAGTTACTTTTATTCAGTAAAAGTATCACATCAAATACCTATTTTATTCAGTATGTCTTATAAACCTACAACCTATTATAAAACTATATTGCTAGTTCTTATAACTATGGGCAATGAATCATACTTACTCATCCAGAAGTAGCATTTCCCGTCGAAACAAATTTCTACCCTACTCATTTCAATCAACCAACCAACCAATCTCCCAGGACATTTACTAAAATATTTTTTATAAAACCCCCAAGTTTAGTAAATATCAAGTAAAAGTTCTTACTGATATAATCATAAAATCTTTCGCTAATTATCCAGGAACGACTATTCTTTTGTAAACGAGTCATAACACGTTCCTACTTTATTAAAATTAGCCAAGGTTCTATCGATATGCATATTGTGATATTTCTTTTAATATCACAACATTTTAGATATATTAAATAATGTTTTTTCCAAATATGACATGAATATTTCCATTACTCATCCTGAAGTAACCCTTATCGAGGAAAAATCCATTCCAAAATTTCTTCTTTATTCAATTGAACTCAAGCTCTGTCATAAAATTTTTATTGATATATTTATAATAAAACTCTAAAGCCTTATGCTTTAGTTATTAGTTTTTAGAGATATGGTCAGTGACCACCCATCTGAGTAAAAGAGTTATAACAAATTCCTACCGCACTCAATTGAGCCAATATTCTGTAAAGAAGTTTACTAGGATATTTATAACAAAGCCACAAAGTTCTATGCATATTAAATAAGTCTTTAGATACACCGGATGGCAATTTAAAAATTTTCAATCGAGTTTAAATTTAGAACTAACAACAATTATAAAAATTCGTGAGACACGTCGCTTATTATTTCAAGGGGGAACCATTTTGCGCATATTTTCAACCCTGTCGCCTCAATCTTTTAGCAAGGGTTAGTTCTACTCCTAAAATTTAAATAGGGAAGAGGGGTCAAGGTTGTTGAACGAAGCTACTCAGATAGAAGTTCTTGGACAAATCGCTTTTAATCCAGTTTTGTCAACTCGTCAATCAGCCACAGAGATTGGCCTATCGTTTGAGTCTGTAAGAAAAGTTCTGAAACCTTATATTTCTTCCTTATAAGATGAAAATTTTCCAGAAACTTGGTAATGATGATCCAAATAGACAAATCGAATTTTGTGAATTAATGACTGCCCGAATTATTGCCGAGCTCCGACTCTTTAAAAACATTTGTTTCACTGATGAATCCCCTTTTATCCTAATGAATGTGTAAATAAATAAAACTGCCGGTATTAGTGTGACGAAAATCGTCTCAGTCTTAGAGAAGGTCATACTCAGTACCCTGAAAAGGTGAATATATGGTTGGGTATTTGGGGATATTCCATAATTGGTCCGTTATTCATAGACAAAAATTTGACCGGTCAAATGTATGCTGAAATATAACATACAATAATAGAACCATTAATAATTCAAGAATGAGAAGATCAAAAAGTCTTAGATGGAAATCTTTCTTTAACAGAAGAGTTACTCCATTTTCAACAATATAGAGCATCTAATTGTCCACACTTCTAAATTTAAACCCAATTGAAAATTTTTAAATTATCACCCGGTACATTCATTGATTTCATTCACTATTTACGCAGGAGTTACTCTTGTTAAGTAAAAAAGATAATGAGACCCTTCTTGAATTAGTGAATCATATCAAATTTCTTCCGTAATCAGTTGAGCCAAGATTCTACTAGGGTATACTACGATATTATGAAATAAAAAGTGTTATGCATGACAAGTAAATACTTCTTACATGTCATTGCACCTTTTCACTATTTATCCGGGAGTGACTTTTCTTGAGTAAAAGAGTCATAACAATTTCCCACTTCATACAATTGAGCCATGATTCTATCGGGACGCATGCTACGCATATCAAATAAAACCACAAAGTTTTAACCTAGTTAATAACAGGTCTTCCAGATATGACCAATGATTGTTTCCATTACTCGTCCTGATGTGACTTATTTAGGGAAAAGGGTGACGACAAATTCAGTTTGAGCCCAAGATCTGTCAGGATATGTATTTTAACATTTATCATGAGACTGTACAGCCTTATGTCTATAAATTAATAGTTTTGATAGATAAGGTCAATAAATATACGCCTTACTCACTCAGGGTAACCTTTTTTAAGATAAAGGGTCGTAAAATTTTCTACTTTATTCAGTTGAGCTAATATTCAGTCGACACGTATGTCTTACGAATACCTAAATTTTTTGATAACTTTAACTTTCAGGTTGTTTACTATTTAGGATCTTCCAAATACGACCAATGGACCATTCCGTTACTGATTCGAGTGACTTTAAGGAATAGGGTCACTACACAGTCCTTTTTTCTTCAATTGGACCTGTCTCAAGATGTTCATTACAATATTTATTATAATACTACAAAATTTTATACGTGTTAGTTAACGGTTATTACAGATTAATCTTTCCATTACTCATCCAGGAGTGACTCTTCTTAAATAATAGAGTAATGAGAAATTCCTATTTTATTCAATTGAGACAAAACTGCCTGGACGCTTACTAGGATATTTTTAATTAAAACTACAAAGCATTATGCATATAATTGATGCTTCTTACAGATATGATCAATGAATCTGTTTCATGATTCATGCAAGGGTGACTATTCCTCAGTTAAAGTGTCCAGGTAAATTCCTACGTTATTCTGTTGAACTAAAACTATGAGAACTTGTCCCAAAATGTCCTTTATAAAACTACAATTAAATAAAAATACGCATTTGAAGTCATAAATACGAAATTCGATCATCGACGACCAACTCTTATTTCAATGGATGGAGAGCAGCGGGTGGTTGGTACTTGAAGAGGGTCTCTTTCGATGATAGTTTTTCACAGAAAGTAAGGGACTCGCCTTGGAGACTCGTAACGGAACTGTTTTTTTGTTACATGTAGTTAGATATGTTTTAAAACTTAAGTTCGGTCGGTTTTTATTTTCACCTCACAGATCCGCAGAAATACATACAGTCCTATACTACCAACACAACAACACCACCCTCTTAGGTTTAAAGCGTTATGAATCCTTAAAAATGATATAAAGTATAATTAGTCTTCTGATTGTTCCCTCAAGTGTTCCATTAACACATTCAAAATTTTCGATTCTACTAAGATTGCCAGGGAATTTATTATCTACAAGAGCCACCTTCTAAAATTACGTTTTTCGCCAAAAAATGGAAAACGTGCACCTCTGACTGGAGCCTCTTGAAAGATTAATCGAAGGAGTCGGGAAACCGTATCGATCCTTCGAATCGTGTTAAAGTCTCAAATTTCGAAATCGCTTGCGCTAATGAATAAGTTGTGTTATAAATGAAATTTCCTCGCTGCAGAGACGGTGATGAATAGTAACGGGTCCACTTAACATCATGTAGTTACGGCAACATATGTTATCCCATAAATCTGTTTGCAGAATCTTGTACTTATCGAAAATAACGCCATCAATCAGTACAGAATTTGCATGTTGATATCAATCAAAATAAAAAACTAGTATTAGACCTGGAATTCACAACAAATTGATTTACTTGTTCAAAAATAGAACCTGAAAAAAAACGTTGACTAGAAAATAACCTCGTAGTTGTTTCATTTTTTCATTCGCTCGATTACATAATCCCGGAACGTCGAGGTTTTATTTCTGGTCTGGAGATAAAATAAAAAGGAGACGAGGAAAAAACGAAGAAAAATTCCGTCGTATAGAGTTTCTTTTCCTGCCTTTATGGCCACTCGGTTTTAGCGGCGAGACGGCGTTGAATGTTGTTTTGTAACGTTTCCAGTTAATTAAGGTATCACTTTATAAATGATAAGTGGATTAGCGAAGCGCTATGAGCGAGAGAGATGGGAAGATATGTGCCGGCCGGGGTAAATGGAGGCCGCGTCTGGATAAATCAGTAGGAAGTTTATCGGTTAGGCTCGAGCAATAAATGAACTGGTACGAGGTGCGTTTAAAAAATGTTAAGAAAACTGATACGTTTTATAATCTCTCGAAAACGCGAATACCACCGGAGACGTTGCTCCTGTGGTAGCAGCGCTGGAAGGTTTCAAACGGGAAGTGGATTCAGCTCGACTGTCATCACCTTTCGGACACTGTCTACTTTAGCTGGTCAAGTTGTTTTTAACACAAACACTGGTTGAATGTATTGGATATCGAAAATACACAATTAGGAGATCGATTTTTAATCAAGCCATTTGTCACTGGAATATATTATCTGAAGAAGAAAATCAGGTCAATATCTTGTTAACAACTTTTCACTTTCGTTCTTCGCAATTTAGTAAAAGGTTCTAAATCTACTTTTTTACTATACTTTATTAGTGACCTTCTGTTACGCTCCACGGGTTAGGCTTGCAGCCTGTTATTGAACCTACCGTTATCTACGATTACATTTATATATCATTACTTTTAAATCTATGTAACGTCCTATGTTCTTGCTCCGTCTTTCTCGATATTCTTAACCCATAAGTTTAAATCATCTCCTAATGTCTTCGTTCTTCGCTTGTTATTTTTCCCATTTCTTTGCAGCTGTGAATTCAATTTAGTTTGGTAGGAGAATATTGTTTTGAAAATATGTTTCAATTCCCGAATATGTCTATTACATAGTATTTATTGGAAGGTGCTCATACGGCTTCATTAGTTTCGTTAAGGTGTTCATTAGTAATTAAGATAATTAGTATATTTATGAGCAAGATGAGGTCGAAATAACATCAATACTTTCTTTCTTCCTTAGAACCTTCTTTACTTACTATCTTATTACTATTTTGACTCCCTAGATGTCTTGACCTCGCCTTATGTATTTCCTCGATATGCAATGTGTAATACACGTACAGTGTAGGGCAGAATTGAGAATTTTTATTTCCTATCTTCTCGAAGTCAATAAATTTCAGATTTCCGTTCCACGTCATTTTCTGGCTAGCTAGATTGTCTATTTTGTCGCTCCATGCTTAGCTTCGATGTGGGTACATGAGTTCGTAATTTTTTGAATTTCAGGAGCAATAAGCCTAAGAATAGAAAAGCATTCTTAATTCTGCCCGAACCACAGAATACTAATACCAAAAACCACACTCGAGCTTCCTGTCCTAACAAAACTTCAGCGCGCATGTCCAAAGCGGTTATCTTATTGATGTATCTAACGCCAAACATGTTTCGTAGTTGGGAATAAGGAAATAACTGTAACAAACAATTAAAAAAACGACATAACCCAGCAAGGTAGATTTGAACTCTACTCAGAGTTTTAGAGTTTTAAACCCCCAATTTCTCACCGTAACAATTTGACAACTCTCTATCCATTATACCATCTGGTTTTTGAACTTGAACGAAATCTAAATTTGTTGTGTGTTTTTGATTTACTCGAGCTAATAGAATATGGCAAATATCTTTAGGAACGTGGAAATACCCACTCAGTTATTAGATCTGTATTGCTCCTAAATAATTCTAGATATTTCTAAAAACATTAAAAGTTTCCAACATTTGTAAATAGCCTTTGAAAATTTCTCGAATCTGGAAAACCGAAGAGTATAGTAAATTTGAGATCTGCAAAATATTCGATGCAACTGGAGACAATTTCAAAAAGTTTGGGATGTTAGAGAGCATTACAGAATACATTTTAAACTTTACGGGTGCTACGTATTTGGTATTTCGTACCGGCATAAAACCTTACTTAAGACGTGTTGTCTCATTCTATTACGTTTATTCTATTTATTTATTTAGGACTCCTTCTGTAGGTTAAACGTGCTGTATTAAACAATGGCATTGGTAGCTGATTGTCGTTTAATAAATAAATGCTGTAATCTTTTACCCTTGTATATTCCACACGTGATTGACTTTCTATGTTGTACCATACTACCCAGACGTTATTGGTGATGTTAGTGGAAGCAAACCTATGCTTTTTTTGAAAGTACCCATTAAATTTACGGTACCCTTCTCACCACTAAATTATGCTTTCCTTCAATTTATTCAAAACTACGCATAATATAAATAATGATAGGCGTAATGATGATATAATATGCACATAAATATGATACGCATAATGGAAAGTTCCACTTATCTCATTAACTGCTAAACTACATATTCTCTTCTTTATTTATGCATCACATTCTCAAACAGCTATTTAGTGGGTACATGTCATTCGTAGATTATCTAGAATTCTGGGAAGCCAAATTTGTAACATCGAACAGGTTAAAAAATATAAAGGAAAGTTTTGTTGCTTGTTCTTCTAGCAACTTAAATTGCCAAAAAATGTCTCTAAATCGAATCTAGATGTACAGATCTTCTGGATAGAAGGTAGAGTTTCATATAAATTCCTTGTAATTGTAAGTTCTACAAATTCTAGAATTTTAAATCGCCAAAAATATTTTAACATCGACTCTGGGAAGTTTAAGAAAATTTCATATTTCTTCATTTGTCTAGGACCACAGAAAATATCTAAATTTTCTTAAATGGTCTCGAGTAGAATCTAAAAGTGTTTTTTTGTGATTTCAAACACTAAAAATTCCGAATCATGCCGAAAAAGGTTCCTTTAAAATTTTGGACGGCTAGAATGGATTTAATATTGAATCTGGAAGTTCTACAGAAGTTCTAAACAAATTCAGTTTAATTTTAGATGCAAGAAAAGTCTTAAATAAAGATTAAAGAGATTTTTTGGAAATTTTCGATTACCGAAAGTACTTTAAAATTGAAAAATTGCTTCACTCTTCGAAAAGCATCCAGAAATCTAGATTTTCCTTAATGGTCTCTGATAGATCGCTGAAGCTTTACCGTAATATTTTTAAACAACACAAAATGTGAATCATACTGAACAAACACTTGCAGGCTTCATTATAATTTTAGCAGTATGGCGAGACATAGGTTTAAAATTGAATGTAGAAGTTTATGGAAATTTTAAACGATTCAATTTTAATTCTGAACGTTAGGAAACTCCGAGAAAGTTGAAATAGGGTTCCATGGGTTCTTCTCGAACCTTTAACATCCAAAACTGTCTCCAAAGGAAATCTAGATGGTTTACGGAAGTTTCAAATAATTTCATTTTAATTTGAAACGTTATACCGAATATAAAATAAAGATTCCAAATGTTTTTCTAGAATTCCAAATTATCAAAAGTGCCTTAAAATAAAATCTATGAGGTTTATACAAGTTTCGCCTTGGTTCATTCCCTGAGGACCACGGCGAAAATTAATGTTTTCCTAAATAATTTTAGATAGGTTAGAATGTCTCTCATGTTGAACTCTAGAAGTTTATTTAGAATTTCGGAACTCCAGAATGGGTTAAAATTGAATCTAGGTTTATGACAAATTTGAAACATTTCTATTTTAGCTCTATATGTTATAAACCATAATAATCTAGAAAGAAAATTCCGCAGGTCCTTCTGGAAACTTCGACGTTTAAATTAGTCTACAAAGGAATTCAAGGTGATTTGCGGGAGTTATAAATAATTTCATGTTAGTTAGTTCATTTTAGTAGTAGTTGTAGTAGTTAGAAAAAGTCTAGAATACAAATTCCAGTGGGTCTTCTAGAACTGAGTCTAGTGGCCAAAATTACCTTAAAATCGAATGTAGAAGTTTTGCGTTAGTTTCAAAAAAATTTTAGTTCTTCCAGAACCACAGAAAATCATTGGATTTTCCTGAACGGTTTCAACAAATCTTCAGGTTTTATAATCAAAGCAACCTTTCAAATTTTACGTGTGTTTGAAAAACATAATTAAAAGTATTTTTCAGATAAATACAATTTTAACTAATACATATATAATGTTCGGTATTGGTTGTGAACAGTGAATCAGTATTATGAAAATTAGAAATATGCCATAAATTCTAATGCAATTTGTAAATATGTTAATGCCAGAAAATGCCAGAACGCCATATTGTACTTTGAGTAGTTTTATTGCCCCCCGTGCTGCAAACTTTAATAATTAGTTATTAATGGCTTTAACACCCGTGGGAAAATTGTACGGAGTATGCTAGCTCAACTAATAAATAGTATCTTTTATAGCATCATTACTTAACTCGGATTATATTAACGAAATTAATCGCTGGTATAAAAATGCCATCTTTGTGCCAATCTACCTTATTACACAGAAAACGCAAATTACATGTTTCTTAAACGCCGTAATTTCGCTGTGAATTAGGGTTATTACGAATATTTCATGAATGATACATACGCGAAATATTTTCACGTTGTCTGATCTAAAAATATATATTTCGCGTTTATTCGTGTGAAATCCTCCGATATTTCCAGAATTCCAACAGAGACGTTCTCGCATACTTGCGCTAATAGTCTTAAAATTTAATTAGTCGGTAAACAAACAGACATATTTAACACATGTACTTGCATCGTGACACGATCGCACAAATGAGATATTTTATAATTAATGAAGTTACACGCGATGAATTTTCAATGGGTAGTTGTAGGATTGGGAATAAGCTGACAAATACATGAGCTGGGATACTGGCAATGTGGCTCGCAAAATATGTTCCATAAAAATGGCAAATTATGCAAGTAAATAGGTGTATATTTGTGTTCACATACACTTATTCCAAATAGTCACTTATATATTGTTCTAATGTGGAAGCTCTAAATTAGGCATATAAAATACCGTATGCAGTAGTGGGTTTGTAGCTATACATGATGTCCCATAGATTTCATCGTGTTGCAGACAGAAACTGGTGATCAATGAAATATTTTTTTAACCTTCTTGAAGATCCTATGTATTGGCTTATGCCTTTAACGGTTTTTAATTTAATCAGTGATAAAATGAAGACTTTGTGGATGAAGAATGCGGAGACTTCATTTTTATTTATGGCTGCTGTAAAGGAAACAACCGCAAAATCTCCAAAGAATGCAAGAGAAGGTTGCCCCAAAGTCCTCAACCATCGTTCGCTGTTTTATTCAGTACTTCAAAGGGGCAAGGGAAATATGCTACACAGTTCCTTTTAAACGAGTAAAGGCACCACGAAATTACAATATTAAACAGAGAGAAACAATCGTTGATTGAATTTTCCAACGTTCAAGATCGTTCGAACTTATTTATATGTAGGACGATACAAAAGGAAAAACAACATCCGCTCCATTAACACCTCGTACGACCCTTCAGCCTGGAGATGAAGAAACAAGGCGTCGGTTTTGTCGGTGGCTACTGCAACAAAGTAAAGCAGATTCAAATTTTCCTTCCCGCGTAACGTTGACAGGTGAAAGTTCATTTAGAAAATGCGTTGCTATTAATCATCACAATTTATGTTGTGATTATTAATCTGTTTATGTACTGTTTATGGCTTTTTATGTATTACTAAAAAAGTACATTTATATAAAGTTCATAGTTTGCATCTTTAGCATATTTTGTGTGGGGTAAAATTTTTGCATATTTCTTTATATCCTACATATGATGCATAAAATATTAGTATCAGTGTTATCGTTTAACTAAAAAGCATTAAAAATCACAAATCACTTTTATTTTTCCTTATAAAATTATTGAGAGAAATATCTGGGGTGTTATGGGAAATTATCTCTCTCAACTGTTACGTGTTTTCAACCATTTTGGTTGTAGGGACCTGTTTGTAACAACCTTTTTGGTTGTTGGTTTGGTAGGGAAACTGGACCCTCCTAAAGAACATTCAAATAAGCCACAAGCAGTCGAAATGTGGTGCTACAGCAGAATGCTAATGATCTCATGGTTCAAAAGAGAATGAATCTAGAAGTATGTAAAGAAACGAATCTAGAAGAATGGGAGAGGAGTGTGATATCATCAAATACATATAAATACGAAAGCTCCAATTCCTAGAACATATCATGAGAGGAGAACGAAATGAACCGTTAAGGATTAGTATGCAAGGTAAAATACGAGCCGAAAGAAGATTTAAAAGACCAAGAAATTTACGAGAGCGTTTCGGTTGTAGCTCTATTGAATTATTCAGGTCACTTGTGAACAATTGAAGATCGCCTCAATGATATCCGGCCACTAGTAGAAGATAGCACTGTAAGAACTTGAAAGGCTAAAAATTTAGCCGATTACTGTTAATGTATAGTGCTTCAAAATAACATGTTTACCATGGCTGATTGCAGAAAGGTATTTATGTTGAAAAATTAAACTTTAGATTTTAGAAAAAAACATTTTTAGTCATCAGAGGCAAGTATAAGCGTACCAACTTAACTTTCCAGAAAAACAACACGTCATCTCTTATAATGGATTTCTTTATAATTCCAAATTTTCAACTTTCATACTTCTATGTAGCAAAATGTTTCATTAAAAAAGGCATAGCCAGCACCCATCCCAAGGTGACAGCTAAGGATTAATACAAGAATCCTCAAAATTTAACTAAAATTCATTGAAAAATAAAAAAGTTATTGAAGAAATCTACTTACTGTATCCTATTTTTGACAGCTAATTTCGTGTTAAGTAACCCGTAAAGAAATATGTAAGATAAATTATACAAAGGAAGCCTTTTGGCTTCCTTTGACAGACCTCAGGCAGGTCATTTGGTATACAGATGATAAATATATAAATGAAAATATTGAACAATATGTAGAAAAGTAACCAAACGCTTAATGGAAAAAATGTAAATGTTACAACTAGCTCTTTAGATAAATGTAAGGGATTACCTAGTAAGAACAAAATTGGCTAACAATTAGTCTAGTAATGTCCATAAAAAGAAGAGGTAAATTATATAATGTTGGGAAAATAACTAAGATTCTTAAGACTGTGAAGCATGGACAGTTTATGAATATCAGCTAGTCATACCAATAAAAAAAAAAATTAGAAATTAAGAATCACGACTGCCACAAGTCTTAGGTATAATAGAGTCGAATTGTAAAATCGAAAACAAGGTATTGAAATAAAATACGTTTTAACTTTCGAAATTATTTTTTTGTTTTAATTTGTTTTAATGCATTTGAGTTGGTCTTTTTTCTCCCTTCTCGCCCCTTTTCAGCCTTGCTTAGCGAATTATGGGATGCCTGAAAGACGTCTCTTTTTAGTTTTTATCGAGTCTGAAAATAGACGTCTTAAAGACACCTGTGTAACGTTCAAATGGATGCCAAGAAGACGTCTTGTAGACGTCCAGTTTTTTAACAACTGTTGCGTCGTAAAAACTAACCAATTGACGAATATATGGCATAACAACAACAGTGTTTGTAGGTGCTTATGAGGTGTTCTCACAAAACTAGCTTAATTTAGCCTCAAATTGACTTTACCAACCGATTATTAAAGAACCTATCACACCTATCAACGACTTATTAATTTCAAATGTTCCCTATCACATTTCTGGTAATAACTTATAAATGGCATTTTTTAAATTTTTGTACCATATTTTTAACATGTAAATCTGATCTTAAATGGCTGTCAAAATTAATACCCAGTTTGTCCCAGCCCCCTCCCCCCCCCCTATTAAAACCCTTTGTAACGTAATCAGTTCTATAATTTATTTCACTTTAGTCCGGTCTTTTATCCTCATGGCATCCTGGGTTTTATCTGAAATTGAAATTAATTTATTTGAGTTGAACCCACACGTTAAGCTATTGTATCAGTAGATTCCGTATGAATAAGCTACTTCTAAATTTCTCGTGTATAAACTATCGTCGTGTGTCGTTTGCAAATCATATAATTTCTATTATACCTTTATTTGCACAATTTAATATATCATTTATCCATATTGTAAATAGTAATTAACCCAATATGGAACCTTGTGGCACACCTTATATTTATGTGAACTTGTAAACTTGTACAATGCTATACACTTGTCATTAATTTTCTATCCACAAAATAGCTGCATATCAATTTGTTCGCAGCACCTCTATGCCTATATTATTCTTATTATCTAATTATCTCATGATTGACTGACAAATGCTTCAGCTAAATCAATAATTATGACCAGTTCGGGAGTAGTAGTGTCTATCGAGGTTTATAAGAGTTTATAAGTTGACTTTTAATTTCAAAACCAAGATTGATTTTCATATAAGACATTATATTGTTCTAGACCCTCTACAATCGCACAAAATATTACTGTACTAAGCACCAAAAAATCTAAATCTTAGTCATTAGATATAACAACCTTGTAATAATTCATACATAGATATAGGTGCAAGAGTAATAAATGTAATGCCAGAATATATTAAAGAAAAATTAAATTGCGGCACTGTAAACAATAATACAAAAAGTGGTTGAAAGAACTAGGGGAAGAAATTAAGTTTTTAATATTACCATATATATAACCGACAGAAAGTACAAATAGAGTAAGCCTAAATAAATAATAGGGTTTTTAAGCTGCAGTTTTTTACGAGTCTGTTTATATATTTTTTTCTCACTACACCGGAAACGGACAAATGTCAAATTTTGCTTATGTTTATCTATAACTGTTCGTAATATACCCATTTGTCGAAAATATATATAAATATATAATAAATATAATGCTATAAATATATAATAAATATATAATATTTGAATATTATATTTGAATATTTCCGATTTGAATGATCTTTACATTCCTCATACATTGCCCACATATTCTAAAAGACTATGTATATTTTGCATTTCCCTAACCCCCTACTAACAAATATGTGACCGTTACTCGTAAATTACCATTAATTCTGTGTTTTTTACTTCACCTTTAGTAATATTGGCGAGAGTCAAGAGGGAATTCACTTTCAATGAAAGGAAAATCTACAAAGTTCGCGTCAGGAAAGAAATGAAACTTTCAGAGAAGGCCGCTGCTGCCCTGAAATCTGGCAGATTGATCACCCCCAGCGATGAGGCGATGTGCGGAGTGAACTTAGAAGTCGGCAAATTATACGTCATTTCAGGTAAAAATAATCTGTCCCTCACTGTACGAAATACAACAATTATTTCATTTTCAGGAAAAATTTTCAGCCTTAAACCTTACATAAACTTATGTGGGATGCAGGAGGAATGGAAGGACCTTAGCAGGAGACAAAGGAAAGGGCTAAAATTACTGTATAAATTCGGGTGCACTTGCCAGATTAACCCTTGCAACCCCCTCGGGAAGAGGTGCGTCAGGAAGAAGGACAGCTGTAATTGGAGGAACGAGTGTGAAACCAAAGAGGTGAGAAAATGTGCGCCGTTACGCCAATTACTCTTTCCTTTGTTAACTTTCACAACGAATTGAAAGAGATAACGAGCACTTTCATTTGATCTCTATAAAAAAGACAGACGTTACTCCAATTTATTTCTTTCAGGGTATTTGCGTTCGTCACAATAACAAATCCTGCATGTGGATGAAAACGAAGAATCTGGGACAGTGTTGGCGCGACTGGAAGAAGAACGTCACATCGACAGTTAGATACAGCAAAAGTTACGGCAAACATTATTTATACCCCTAATTTTAAGTAGATGAAAGGAAGAAGTGAAACGTGACACACCTTAGTGGAAATTTCAAAATATCTTTCATGTTAAGCACAGTAAAAACGGGAGTATGTGCTTTAAATCCGGCGGTTCAAAATTTATACTGTCGTTGGGAAAATATCCGTTTCCCTACATGAAAAAGCGGGATACATGAATTTTAACGCACCGACGCACATCCACTTTGAAGGCATTTCCGCTATAACGTAATATTTTATTAAAAACCCTCAGGTAAAGATCGACGTGGAAAGTACCACAATATCGCGATATATAGTTTCAGTTCCTTTAAATTAAACCACTGAGGGCTAAATATGGCGTGAAAACGCAAGGGAAAGCTGAGAAAATTTACACGTATTAATGCCCTTCTATTTCACTTTACCCGAACGAATTTATCTTCACGACTCTGAAATATTATATTGTTCCACCTGCAGCTACTTTTATCTTTATAACGCCCTCATTATTTTCTCCGTAGCGCTCTTGAGGAAGTTATAAAATAAAACCCAACAGTATAGGTTTACACTTCACATTATTCTTCACTTTTTCATTCCATTTACTCTGCAGTATATCATCGTTTCACATCATTTCACTTATTACTTGACCTCGTTGTTTATATTTATATCCACCTACTGATTTAATGCTAGGGGCAAGGGAAAATCACCACTTACCATTTCGTTGTGGTCGGGGTAGAAAGTCTGTTCTATGAGAGGAAAGCTGTCTTTTCCCAGTCTTCTTTGGAGTTGTACTATGTGGCCGAACACCCAGGGTTTATCCTACAAATTAAAACGGTCAATCGAATTACATGGATCAAAATCGCACTTTTTGAATAAGTCAAGTATAACGGTAATAGGGAATTGTGTGTGGAACGTTCTTGTTGGCTTTAACTAAAATTTACTTTGGTATTAAGATAATATTAGGTTAGATTAGATGTGTGGATAGCAGACAGAGAATAGGCCTTATCATATAGTCCCATCAGCTAACGGTTTAAGGCAATACCATGTCCATCATCACCAACCGGGCTATACAGAAGTATTATGGCACATATGGCATATTTATATTAAGCTTACTCCAACCATTAACATTTATGTTACATTTTCTCTCGTTTTTACCACCGTCCTATTTATTTTGTGGGGTGTAGACGAAATGTTTATTTATCATTATTGCCAGAAACTGGTAGGGGATAGGAAAGGAGTTATAGTCAGTTATTGTTGTTTTGTCTTTCCTATCATTATAGGTGCACAACAAAATTTCGTCACAAACAAAAATCGATTTTTTTTTTGTTAATGAAAACGATATACATGACAAATGAAAATGAAAGATTAACTGTATTGAGATATTGAAGACGATAAGACATGGTATGGAATAAAAAATGAGTCTTTTTAAATTGAATGGAAACTTTATAGCCCTATAATAGCCAGTGATGCTTTGTAAGGAATTTCTGCAGACATAGTAAATTTATTTTTCTACGCTTCCACACTACACTCGCCTTCAATGTACTCCGTTTTCCCCATGATATGACCCTTGCGAACTGAATCAACAGTAACCACCAAACGGAAAATTGTCTTCGCAATCTCATCTGTTCGTTGAATTAGCAAAATTTCCATTCGCACGAAACGGGAACGGCTGGAAAGCAATTAAAATCGCGCCCATTCGTGAAATTCACTATGTTTAAAGAACAATGGCGAGGTGGAGAGAAGAAATTTTTATTATCTCGGATTAATTTGGTCGAGAGAAATTCTTTAATTGCCTTTGAAGAGCGGGAAGTGCGTCGGGGCGCATTGTAATTTTCGCGACGAGTGTTTAATTCTATGGTTCCTACTTTTGATATGAGACATTTAACTATATGCACTTTGTAGGTGTTCCTTCCACTTCCTACAAATTGAAATTTTTTAAAGGTCATTACTCATTCAAATGAATCTCTATTTATTACTCTTTTGTTGAATAGTTTGAATTCACACACAAACAGACAGGGGCACGGCCCGATAAAAATATACGTACATACTTACTACTAATTAAGTAGATTGTACAAAGCCTTAATAATACGCTTAGTATATATATTTTTCAGAAATTTATACTAAAAATTTATTATTATTTATTCGACTGAATTGTTAGTATTACACTCTTTAACTTACCTGGAAGTTGTATATTGCATTTAAATTATTGATGCTGGGGACTCCCCCAAACTTCAGCGCCAGCAGGAGTTTCTTGTAATCCTCGCAGGCGTCCTTTAGGTTCTGTCTCACCTGAAACACGGACAAACGTCCCCGAAATATTATAACATTTTCCTATTTTATTTTTCCCGTTAAAACATGTATATAGATTTTTTTATTAGATCTTTACTTGGTTAATAGAGTTGTCTTAGTAGCTTAAGCTTTAATTTTGTACTTCTTAGTTACTTTATTGTTGTAAATGTACAAATTAATTATATTTTATTAATAAAATTTTAATTCTCAACTATTGAACTGGTTTAAAGCTGGACCAGTAACAAGTGATTTTTCGGAAATGATCTTCCTTTTATTGTATTTCCGTAGATGAGGGTAACATTTCAAGCTTGGTTCTGTTATTGATACCACAAAATGAAATATACTGAATTTAAGAATTATTTACGAATTATAACAAATTTATAAAAGTGAATAATACGAACAACGCGTCATGGGCCTGTGTTTGAAAAATTTTCCACCAAACCCACGGGGTCGGTCTACCAAATCTAATAAAATATTAACTTGCCTGTGGGCCTCTTTCGGGCCGCCACACTGCTAGTATATGCAGGACTGGTTTCGTTAAAATTTTAAAACACTAAAATGATTTTAAAATTGAATTTTAGGAAGTTTTTGGAATATCTAAATTTTCCATTTAGATTTTTAACATTAAAAATTTAAAAAAATATAGAAAATATATAGTTCTGATTCTTCTATAGACTGCTAAACCGATTAAATTACCTTAACATCTAATCTGGTATATTCAAGGAAATTTAAAATTTCCTCATTCTCCGATTGCCATAAAATACATTTACACGTTTCTAAATGATTATAAATTTCTAAACAGAATCTATAAGCATTTTCATTTTGATTTTTATTTGATTCTGATACCAAAAATCCTAAATGGTGCCAAAAAATACCAATATTGCTTTACTCGTTGAGAAGGTTAATATGCGTTTAAAATTGAATCCTGAAGGTTTACAATTTCATTTTCATCTTAAATAATGGAAAGAATATAAAATGAAGTTTCCTGGGGTTATTTTAGAACTCCAAATTACCGAAAATGATGATCTCAAATTGTTCTACTCTCCGAGGACCACAAAAAAATATGGATTTTTATAAATTGAATACGAAAGGTTTTAGAAGCCTTCTCGTTATATTTTCAAACAATAGAAAGCTTGAGTCATGGACTGGAAGGCCAATCTGATGTCTAAACTTGAAGTCTAGATGATATATGGAAATTTCGGATATTTTCATTGTAATTTTAAAGTTAGGAAACTTCAATAATCTGAAAAGAAGATTCGACAGGTTCTTCGGTGACTTTCAACATCCAAGGCTTACCTTTAAAAAAAATCTAGATGGTTTACGAAAGGTCCAAAGTATTTCATATTCGTGACATGTCATATGCTGCAGCATTGTTTAAAATTCTACCATTGCTAAAACATCTTTCAGTGGGTCTTTCAATTTAACCTTTAATACCTGCTGCATGTGGAATAAGTAAAGCCGTGTTAAACATTAGCAGAAATATTGTGGATCTAATAAACAGCTGGATCAGGACAACGTAAAGCCTGAGCCGAAAATTGTATCTATCTGGCATATGCACTATTTGAAAACATGAACACTGGAAACGTACGGTTTAAGATGGTTGGTTTGATCATCGCCTGGTATATTCTGAAATCGATAGCCTTAGATATCAGTTCCAGTGTCGTAGTGTCTGTGGATAAAGTAGTATATATTCAGAGTAATACAGAGTACATAGTACTCTGTATTCTTATTTTGATTTTCTCGGTGATGGCGTTATATAATGTTACGAGGGTTCCCAAGTATTTCAACTATCTTACAGACTGAAAGTCATAGTTGTCTATAGTCACATTTTAACCGATTCTATCTCTGAAGGGGCTGTGATTAACATGCTTGTACTGAGTTTCATCATCATTTATGACTAATCCATCGATTCCGTAATTAGTCTTTTTCATGGTCATGTCAGTTTCGATATTGTAGAGGAGAGCGGATAGTCCATCTCTCTGTTTTAGACTGTTGTTTGTTGTGCAGTTGTCAGTTGTTTGATTTCCCATTCTTTCACATAGATTGCTATTATTTGTACATAGTATGGTGAAGCTAATAAGCTTTCTTGGTATCCCTATGTATGTCACTGCTATCCAAACACCATCTCGTACAATGGTGTCCTAGGAAGTGAATGAAATGAGCATATATTTTTTATGGATTTTTGAATATTTTCTAACGTTATGAAAATTTAAATTTCCCGCTAAAATATTCGAAAAAAATTTACATGCGCACTATAAAAATATGAGACGATTGTATCTAGAAACTTCAAGAGGGTTTTTTCACTATTCCTTGTGTCGGATGGTTCTGGTGTATTATATACAAATAATTATAAAACAGAAAATAATTGAACTTCTTCCACTGTCATTAAGTAAACAAAGTACATACATATTGCAAAATTTTGGTGGCAGCGCGGTATCGCAATGTTCGTACGCCATTTTATAGTCATTCCTCAAACTTTACCCCATGTTTTACTCCATACCGGGATATCAGGCTATGGAGTAATTAAATGGCGGAATATCTGCCTGTTCGCCAAAGGTTAGAAAATTATTTTAATTATTTTGAATTTTTTAGTAACTTGTCCACGTTAATAGCACCTTAAATATATTTTTCCTGAAAATGTTGTACACCGAGAACACAGAAGCTTAGCTATATTATTCTATCCTAGAATATCCTAGAATAGATCTAATCGAAATTCACTAACTTTTCGAAAAGTCTATTGAGTTTTAGTCAATTTTCTAAGAATCCACCTAAAGTAATCAATAATCGAATCTTAAGGTTGTGTTTTGTACTAAATTCATCCAATTCTCGAAATACCTGATAAACTCTGTTCAACCATTCAGAAATCAATGATACTCGTTACTTTTAATTTTTTGTATGTACATAGTGGAATAGTTTTAAAAATTGTCTGATTCATTCTAGTCAATTTCATAAAAACGTAAATTTTAACGAAACATTCACAAATTCTTCCCAAGAATCACATGAAGTTGAGTCAGTTACACAGAACTGTTTGTTTAAATTATGTTCAAAAATTAATATTCTTACCAATTTCCCAGAAATTAACATTGACCAAATCCATGAACATGGCTTTTGAAATTTAGTACTTTTTGAAGAATATGTTAATAAAAGTCTGATCTCCAAATGTGCCTTTTGAAACAAAATCCATCATATTTTTTAAAAATCAAGCAATATCTAAACGGTTATTCAAAATCGGTTTTTTCAAATCCGTTTCCAAAAATGTGACTTACATACAACTGTTTTAGTCACTATTTCATAAATTCACAATGTTTTGTTGAATCAACGATCTCTCCAGTTAGTTTTCCAGAAAATAAAATTTTAACTATGCACCTGATTCATTAATTCGGAGTAGAAACCAATTTCAGTAGTTCTTAAAGTTCCATCACATGAAGTCTGTTATCCAGAAAATTCCGCATGATTCTGTCCAAGAAACTGATATTGTTATGAGTTTTAGGAAAATGAGATTTTAAATAAAGAACTGATGCAGACCTCTTAAAGAATTTCAATACTTTTCCGAAAACTCTGATAAACTTTCGTCAAATTTCTAAGGATCCACTCATTTTTTATCAAAATTTTGATCTATCAATTGAGCTCTTGATGTAAACACAGTATATTTTTCTAAAATATAGTATATGTATACATGTCCATCTTTTCCAGGAGTATTGTACACCTAGAACCTATCACAATGAAGTCATTAAATTTATATCTCTTGTGTAACGAGCGACAGGCGACTAGTGTCGCTACGTGCAAACCGTTCCTATACAGAAGAAATTTAATTATACTGCAGTAATATGAGTATTGGTACAACGTATTAATATATGAGTACCTATGAAATTTAAAAAATTAAAATTCTCAATTGACCCACTAAGTTTTGCTGAATATTTACGATAAAATTTCGGAGACGTTCTTTTTAGGACCCGAAAAATGTGTCTATGACTGCTTGACTTGCTTAATGGATGCGCTAATGGTCGTTTATAAATGAGATTCACATTCACAAGTTATTTAATATCGACGAACCTGGTTCGGCATATGGCCAGATGAGGCCTTCTATCCGTAGTATAGACGGATGGTTCCGGTATGTTATGCACAAATAAAAACGAAACATCAAATAATTTGACTACCGTCACTGCCACATAATCGGTAAAGTACGTGTAAATTCTGACGATTTGGTGGAAGCGCTTGTAATCAATTTTGTCACGATACTGCTTTGTGAATCCAAGTATAGGCGTTTTATTTTTAGGAGATTATGGTATTATTACGTATTATATTATAATAAAACTGAATTTCATTGTTTTCTCTAAAATCTCTTACCGAGAAACTATTAATGATTCAGTCAATCGATCACTCCCCGAATCAAAATCAGGGTCGCGTTGGGATAGCTGGCAACACTCGGATTTCCACAGAATTTACAGAAAACACTGTATACTGCCCGTAGATAACGTTTTTGGAGGTGCCAGGTGAGGAAACTGCATAAAATGAGAAACATAAATATTTCAATATTTCCATTTTGGCGAATGCGCACACGCGCCGTGCCACTCTTTCGATGTATGGTGAATTCGCCACTTAATTTTCACATCTGAGAAGAATATAAATAGACATACCATCATTAATTATGTAATAAATATTGAAATACTATGGTGTATTCTCTTCATTCTTCAATTATTTTTATATAATACAAACAAACTCCGTCAGTCTAACCTTGACTCTGTACATTCAAACCAAGTCAAATGTATTTATCGAAATATGTGTTAATACTGTAGCCCTGAAAAGGGCCGTTTGTTGACGCTGAAATGGCAACACTTCTTCGGTACAATAATCCTTGCTTCTGGAATGTAGCAAGTAACTGAGCGTCCGAGGAAGTCAGAATCTGCAAAAAGCCCTGGAAGCTCCCAAAGAGCCAAGGGAATACCGCGTTCGCCATTTTGCAAGAAAGTGATGAGAATTTTGACATCTCACATGAAGTATTCCAATGGAACAGAAAAAGTAGTGCGAAAGACACCGTTCCGTGGTCGTAATTGTCGTTTTCCGTGCGTTCCGTCCCTCTATGACGTGAACAATGGCTGATTTGTAAACATTGGGAAAGCAGAAATTCAAATTGTAATTAAATCAAAAGTATTGATTTTCCCCACCTGGGTTAAACACAAATGATATGAAGACCACATATATAGTGTTCCCTGGCAATTTTGTGTAAATCCGGGTGTTGCCAGCTATCACAACGTGGCCAAAATCAGTTGTTTGTAGCACGCGTCCACTTAACTACGTATTGTAAAGACATTCTTGTTCACCCGGTTCTATCCGGTTCCGTGTCAATTTCCCATAGAAAAAATTCACCCTACCGGCCCCTCCCCCTCCCCGAATCATAACCCAACCGATCCAGATCGATATCGCTCGTAAAACTCTACACTTACCAATAAGAAATCCGGCCTGAACGATCTGCCGCCCCTGCCGGCGGCGCCGCGTCCGCCGAGCGTCGAGACGCTGGCGCCGTCCGCGCTCGCCGTCACGTTGATCTCTCTGAATTCGGCCTGTTCGACGCGGATGTCGTAATCGCCTATCTTCCTGCCGCGGAAGTACTTGCTCCAGTCGGTGTTCTGATCGTCGATCACGAGCAGGACGAGGTGGCGACCGGAGACCTGTGGACGGCAAAACTTTGATGAAAAATTCGCCGAATCGGTTTTGTTAGAGTAAGGATACGGTGTTGGGTTTTTGCTTATACTACGTAAATACAAAGGTATATTGAATTTGGTAATTGATGACGTCACAATGACAATTCACTAAAAAATCCATGTTTTCTGTTGAAGGGATGAACTCACATCTGCTGATAAAATTTTAGATGAACTTAACATTCATGAGAATTGTCCAAATTTTATGAAGAGTAATTTTTTAATTTACTAAAACATCAATTTTCAGTATTTTCATATAAAATTTGAATGTAGCAAATATATCCAATTGTAATTTTAGGTACGTAAAAAATATTCTGTGTCCTATGTAAATATACACGCCCGTATATGCGTAAAGTGTAAAAGCGAATCTTTTTGCAAAATTTCTAAAATGCGTTGAAGCAACTTGCAAGACGTAGTGAACATTGTGATTTTTATGACATAAAGAGCATTTATATTCAGTTTTATGACGAGTTTAATTGTTTGTATTCACATTTTAGTAACTTTTCATCCATTCACTAATAAAATTCTATTCATATATCAATAACTTAATATTTCTTTTGTAAATGACGAGCAAATTATTGAAATCCAGATTTCGTGAAACCAATGAAAGTAATCGAATCTTATCAAGAATATGTTTTGGTAACCATTTTTCTTATGGCACTATGAGCTCCAATATGGCAATTTTTATACTAAAAGAGGACTGTATCAGGGTGATGGGAAAAATAATTTTAGCTTTAGGAAACCAGTGAGAAAAAAAGTTTGAGAAAAAATAATATGAGGCAAATTTCACCAAATTTGCCGGTTTTCAAAGTGAATTTTTTAGAGTTCCCGTACGTTATTCTCATGGGTTAAACGATAATAATAAAATTTGATGATTCTACTTTACGCCGATATTCAAATTTTGTGAAAAGTGTGTGAAGAAATAAGTGAAAAAACTATCACAGACGGCGCGGTTTTCGCACCTTTGTCACTTTGAAATTTTAAATGCGGGTGTGCTTAGCCGAGTAGTTGTAGTGGCTAAACGAACGTCGTCACGGATGTAGCATATGTGTAAGAAACTAAAATAGTTAAAGTTATTCTTATTAAAAAAAAGTTATTCTCAGGTACTTCTTGTGTATAAAAAACATCAGTGTCTACATGAGAAAAAAATTTTAAACTTAATTTCACTTACGGAGGAAATGAAATTGGGTGAAATTTATACCAATCCAGACATTTAATGGTCAATGCCAAATCTAAATTTGGAGAAAATATAGCAGTATTCAATTTAGCATTATCATCAATTCAATATAGCATATCGTCACTGGTCGATCCAGTGAAGCCAGTGATGTACTTATTGCTTATTTAGTAAAAATGTTATACTTTGAAAAATTGGTGCTTACCGTAGAAGTTACCCTAGTGGCGCTGGACACGGCCGCCCCCAAGATGCTAGCCCCCTGGTCCCTCGCCTGTCCCGTCAAGGACTGCACCCTTTGGAGGAGACTCTCTCTCGACTTGGCGGGGGAGCTGGGGGCGGAAGTCGTCTTGGAACCAGCTCGCAGGTTTAGCGAGAGGTCACTAGAGGCGCTGATCGAATGGGCCGGCGGCGGAGGAGGAGGTGCCTGAAATGAAAAATAAAGAAATACATTGAAATGACAGTAAGGATTATGAGCAGTTATTTACAGCTCAGGCGGTAAATAAACAAATATCAAATACAAACAGCAATAGCAGATTAATGAATGTATATCTGTAACATGTGTGACTATGAGGATAGTAGAATATAATTTCTTTTTAAAATTGTTTTTCAATATAAATTATATGACTTCCAACTTGTGACAGTTGTTAATCTTCCCAACAGAGCTTTCGAGTACAAAGTTTTCTCTGATGGATAACGGTAACAGAGGTTAGGAAACCTTGAGATGACTGTATCAAAAGTATTCTATGTGCCTGTGGATTATAGTATTTTTTATAATCTTTGAAAATTGACAATTTTATGACATCAGATTGATTCATAATTAATTAGCTAATGGACAAATTGTTGGAGTTTACCAAAATTCACTACTACCATTAACTCGTTTTCATATGGGAGAACCACAGCCAACTTTACCAACCACTATTTGGATCATATGGCCTATTTGACATACAGATATCACAGCCAAAATTTAAATAACGCTGAATTGACATATTCTTATTAGAACCACCACAAAATATGATGTAATTGGTCCAATGAAAAGATATTGCAATTACAAGATTTTATGGTACAATAATTTTCACCAACTTGTGCCTAAGTCCTATTGCAGTTTGGTTCACTTAATTCCCTAACCAAAACATTTAAAGCTGCTTTTAAAATTATTCCCATTAAGCAATGTTCACAGTTACCTGCGGTTGGCTGGTGACCGGCGGCGGCTTGCTGGTGTATGGATCGATGGGGGCGTCAGCATCGTCGCACTCCGAGGACAGATCCCCGGAGCTGAAACGCCTCTTCAGGTAATTGACATTCGAGGTGAAGGACTGTTTGAAGCTGCTGAACGAAATGGTGGGGCCGTTCGGTGGGGGGTTGCAGTATTTGCCGCACTGGGTAATCTTGAAGCCGTATGTGGAGGCTGAGGCGAGACCTTTGGCCCTTACGTGGAAAAATCTGAGGAAAACAAAAGTCGTCGTAAAGTAAGAAGTGTTGGTAGATGAGTTCGAATAGGTTTGTTTATAAATGTTACGCTTCAAGGTAATGTTGCATTGTCTTTTGGTCAACTAAGCCCAAGGGCCAGAAGTGTCCGTATTCCTAAGACGTGGTCCTTAGACTCCAGAACCTCTTTACCCTTATACCCTTTCTCGAACCACAAAAATCCACAGACGTCAAGATCCCAAATACTCCTATTCTTAACATATTCCAAAACATATATAGATATAGATAGCATGTTTTCCTAAGCTTGATGGTAGTGATTAAATGTGCCCTAGTATTCATCTTGTTTAACACCGTTTCATTGGTTGTTCTGCTTGTCCAGCTTACCCTTAACATCCTTCTATAGAGCCACATTTCAAATGCGTTTAACTTTTTGATGTCGTCCTGTTTAAGTGTCCAAGTTTCACATCCATATAGAAGAAGGGACCAAATGTAACATTTAAGAGTACGTAGCCTGGTGCTTAGAGACAATTTAGGGTGGCATAGTAGGTTTCTCATTTTTATAAATCCTGACCTAGCGATTTCAATCCGTCGTCTGATCTCTTTAGAGTGATCAAGATGTTCGTTAATTTCTCTGCCTAGGTATATGAAACTGTGGACATTTTGAAGGATCTGTCCGTTCAAGGTAATATTTCCACCAAGATTTATTTCGTTCCTTGTAAACACCATGGTTTTAGTTTTGGCCACATTCACTTCCAGTCCGGCTTGGTAACTTGCTTCTGTAAGGAGACTCATTAACGTCTGTAGTTGTTCTTGTGTTTCTCCGATTACTACAGTATCGTCCGCATATCTCAGATTATTAATTACCACTCCATTTATCTTTGCACCTTCTGGTCGTTCCTGAAGTGATGCCCTTATTATATATTCTGCATATATGTTAAACAATAAGGGAGATATTAGGCAACCTTGTCGTACCCCTCTCTGTATGTTGATATAATCGGTATTGCCGCTCTCTGTTCGAACGCATCCTTCATGGTTCCAGTAGATATTCCGCAATATTATTATGTCTCGTCCGTCCAGACCTATCTCCTGTAGAATTCCAATTAACTTCGGATGCTCGATGCGATCAAACGCTTTCTTGTAGTCGACAAAACAAACATACAGTTCCCTTCGAACTTCAAGATATCTTTCAGCGATAAGTGTTAACCCTAAAATAGCCTCCCTTGTGCCGGTCCCTTTTCTGAATCCGTATTGCGAGCGGCCTAAATATTTGTCACATTTACCCTGAATTCTGTTATATATAATTCTCATGAAGATTTTCACGGCATGACTCATTAGACTTATTGTTCGGTGGTCTTCACACTTCCGAGCCTTGTTCTTTTTTGGTAGTGCAACATAGGTAGTTTTGAGCCAATCAAGTGGTATCTGACCGCTTTCGTATATTTCATTAAACAACCGGGTAAGTTTACGGATAGTATTTTCGCTTAGATGTTTAAAATGTTCTGCTGATATACCATCTTCTCCAGGCGACTTGTTACTTTTTGTGTCCCCAATTGCTTTCGTAACTTCTTCCAGCAAAATAGGCAAGCTTTCAATTCAATTCAAGATTCAAATATTCAAGACCCAAAAACGGGAAAATCGCTAGGTCCCCTGGACACTTAGACACGTACCAGTGATAATAATGGGACAATCAGGATCCTATCATTCATTATTCCGGATTATTCCGATCATAGGCAGTGAGACATTTTTTTTCTATTTTTCTGTGAAATGCTTTCAGCAATAACAACCTACACTTGATTTTTCTTTTAAATATATAATCATATTTTGGGTCATCATAAAAAGGATGTTCAGCATAAGTAAAAATTATCGTATGAATGTTAGTTGTAAAAATTCTGCAGTTATTTCGTTAACTTTGTTTGATATCGCGATATTGTAGGTAATTTTTGATAATAAACAATACGATAAAAATTGAGAGGAGGAAATTCAAGCATGTTACGATTTGTACAAAGTGTATGGTATTAATTTCCCTGGCTAGAAATAGCGCTAATAAGAAATAGAATGGAGAAAAAATATAAATGGATTCAATAAGGGTTAATGGTGAAACCGCTGTTTAACATTCCTTACGTAGATGAACGTAGATATGAAACCAAGACCGAGTATCTATTGGGGAGAAGGGCGACGAATTTCGGAATAATTGCGGCATCGAAGGAGGTAACAGGTGTGTTTTTATGGATAAATCTGATGTAATAAACCTTTGTTGCTTGTAAAGGACAAGGAATCCCCTCCTTCACCTACAGTGGAGACGACTGCGGTTATAAAGCTAAAATTTTGACGGTTCGGTGAGAGATAAAGGACCACATGCTCCCAGAATCAAGAAGACATCGAATTGTGTTCATGGATCCTGTAAAAGATAGAACTTTTGCCTTGATGGTGGATTAAAGTACATAAGAGTTAGGGTGGCTAGTGGAATTGAGGAAAGAAGAGTGGAAGTAGTAGCGGTTTCAGACGAAGCACGCGGAGAATCAAGTAATACAGGGTTGTCTTCAATAGCAGCGGGAGTGCAAAAGGGAGTGCAGTTTACTCTCAGCATGTAACAGTGTATGATGACGTTGATAACATTTTTGACACGAGGATTGAGATCTGCAACTGAAGCAGTTAATGCAAAGTTTAAGCGGTTTGGTCAAGGGATAGCGTTCCTGAGGAATATGATTCATAAACCTCCTGGCATTTATGAATTAAGTGAGAGCGTTTGCAAAGTGAACAAGAAGAAGCAGAAAGGGGAGAAACTACTAGCGACATGGTTATAGAGCACAAATATGTTTGGGGGAATCATTTCGTTTAAAACCAGAACATGATGACGATGCAGCGTTATCAAAAACATTACAATTACGTTCGAGAAAGGTAGTAAGTTATTCAAATATGGAGGAATTAATCAGAATAATGTCCCAACTTTCAGTAGGTAGTTCATTTATTTTTAAAGGGCAACCATACCTCGAATACAGTCAACGAGTTTTCGAAAATCTTGTGGATCACCGGAATTCAATTTTGGAGAAGAATTTAACGAGTGCCAATAGGCTTTAATAACGTTCCGAACATTATCTGGCACAAGTCCCGCGTAAGATATAGAATAGTCTTTATCAGTTATGAGGAAATTACTGACAGCTTATCTACAGCAAAATATGAACAGCTATTGTGAGCGGTAGAACCGAAAATATCCAAAAACCTCTAAAATTTGGTAATATCACCATTAAAAGTGGATAACTCAGGGAGAGGTAAGATTATTTTACAAATACCAGTGGTCAATGGTTCAATAGGGGTTAGTTTACTTTCAAATAATGAAAAATTAACACGGTTTTGATGGAATAAAAGTCACTCTCAGAAGATTTTCTCCTGGCGTCTTCAGCGTTAAAATGAAATAAATTTAAATAGACTAAAAGCAATAGAACAAATTTATAACAGTTGAATCGAATTCATCTTGGGTGAGAAGGGTTTTAAAAAGGGCCAAGATCCAGCTCGAAGGACCAAAGCATGTATGAAATTGAGTTAAAGTCTGAGCTCGGGTGGAAAGGAAATATAAATAGAATAGGAAGCGGGTGCAAGACTCGGAAGCCTCGGCAGGAGTTTTAGTGGGTGCAAAAATGCGTTGAGAAAACGATAAACATACACACACTTTGACTATTCTGTTGCAAGTGCTTATTATTGCTCACGGACATATGAGCAACGGCATTTTTGAAATACTGAGCAGCGGCAAAATGCAAATCAAAAAATGTGTGAAATGAAATAAACTATACAAATTAGTCATAGTGAGCGGACTAGACACATATTAACAGAATATTAACAATTCGTATTAAAATATACTCAGGTAAATGGACTGGTTCTACCCTATGACAAATTTAAAGCTATTAAGGAAATCCCTCTGGAAATCCCATACAACTGTTTAATGGCCAGTATTTATCCGTAAACGGCTCGATCACAAAATAAATTGAATCCGCCACCATATTGGTAGTAACTATACATATAGCAATCTAAGATAATTTATTTTTAAAAATTGCTAACGTTTTATAAAAACAAAAGATAAAGTGAGGAGTCTAGGTGTAAGTCCTAATTCTTCCTTAATACTTGTGCGGCCTGTCACACGCTGTGTTATACAGGCCTATGTTAAATTAAAATTACCATATTCATCCCCACGATTTCTCAACATTAATCTAAAAAATTATATATGATTCTTTTGTTCTTTTCACGTTCAATCATGGCTTGTCGCATGTGGAGATTGTTTAGCGCAGGTCCCGCCTAAAAGAGAAATTTAGAAAGTCCAAAACTCACGTGTTCGATTAATTTGTGGAATCCATAGGTCAGATCAAATACATCACAAAGCGAATGAAGTAAGTTGTTGAATATGGAAAAAAGAGGGAGAGTGTATCCTGCTCGTTTCTATCACAAAACAATCTATTACAAAATGCCAGCTTATTTACTTTCGATTTGCTTGGAACTGATAGCAATAAAATTTATATCTGTACCTGTTCAATGCTTGGAAAGCCATAAAACACAACCGAACCGCTTTCAATACATGTTCACATTTCGTATTTAAAAATAGGAAAAATTGCCAACATATTGAGTTTGAATATTTATTCACTCGATGAATATTTGAATGTTAGAAAATGCAAGTTCGAAAGAAATAAGAATTGTTAATAATTATAAGCATCCTGGGTGCAATTCTGAGAATTATTTATAGTGAATGAGTATAAAGTGTAGCGCACCCACCAAAATAATTCATAAATTGACACTAGCATACGTACTTTAGCGAGTTAATGTTTAATGTGAATTAAATTTCTATAAACGGTTTTATACATACAGGGTAACAAACATTTTAATACATCATTAGCTTTTATTGGTATTAGAGAACCTTAATGTTTAAATTAAAATTTTCCTTTGGCTGCAGATGAACGGCGCAAAGTATTATAATAAATACAGAAATAAAATTTTAATGTAAACTTTAATGTCTATTTCATTAACATTCTTCAAATATTACTATTCGCGTATTAGTTACAATGTGCGCTAATATGACTGGGGTGGGAGTAACGAGCATATATTTTTTTCGTGTAGAAAGGATAATGGGGTGGTTGGCTCCGCCAAAAAAGCAAACAGGATAGAAATCAATCAGTATTGATGGTTTCTCTAAAATCGTCATACGAAGAAGCGTTCACGCTTTTTATTTAAACAAGAGATACCGACATTAGGCAACTATCATAATACTATTATGGGTGGTTTTGACATTACTCAGATAAGTCGCGACAAATTATGGAAATATTTTTGAAATTGGTTTTTATTTTGTGAAACAGAAAAGCAATTGTTTTTACATGGAAACATAAAATTTTATTTTGAAGGAGATGATATTTATGGACAGTGAAGCAATTTAGGGCAAAGGAAAAGGATGTTTATTTAATTTAGATAGCAATTGGTTAAATGATAGTCATATGGTTTCAAAATGTTGGATGTATGAAAATATAAATTGCAGACTCTAAGCCATCATAGAACGTTCATCGGCTGGTTTTAATGCAACAAAAGTGAAGGGTCGAAAGTTAGTTAGTTACTCACCTTGGTAGCGAAAAGATACTTATTAACAGTTTCCTTGCAATAAATAAGTAAATAGATAACATTAAAGTAAATTCATTTTTCAATGAGAATTTACAACTAAGTCTACAAAACATGAGGAAAAGAAGGCAGAAAAGTAGGTATTTTGTACAAATGTTCGATCTGGTACTAAAAAATGCCATGTTATGGGCTTAATTTAAGAGAAAAGTACCCCGACAGAATACAAATTAAACGACGTACAAGTACAAAACCTGTTGAATGATACTGTGCGAAATGTAACTGCAAATAACTAGACAAATTGCGTACATCATACCTATTAAGTCCTTGTTATGGCAGACAACAACACAATAAATTCAGATGATTTTGATGCGGAAATATTTTAAATAATGCAATTTTAAATTTAATATTTGCTAACAATCAAGTTAAGGGAAAATAAAAATGGCATAAATATTAAAAACCCAAAAACCAAATAAAATTAAACAAGCAAAAAGCAAAACGATGATTAAAAATTCAAACAATTAAAAAATATATAAAAACAATTTTACTTTTAGTCTCACCATATCCAAAAACTGGCCAGTTTTAAACCTAAATAAAGTGAGACCATAAGTTAGACGCAATATTTTAGGTAAAACATCTAACAATTCTAACAGCCATCCCATATGTATCTTTAAATAAGGAATCCTTATCGAGGTTCTAACAATACAGAGTGGTTGCAGTTGTTTAAAACTTTTTTAAACCATCCTTTCGCGTTTCAAGGCGAAATTCGCAAGTGTATTGAAGTCGTTTGCTATCAATTCCAAACAGAGTGTACTTAAGAAAACAATAGATTTTCTTATCATGTACATGACAGTAACATCGCCACAAAGGATTACTTACGCCACCTTTATAGCTACCCGAAGTTATATGAATTGAACAGGGTCAATTTATATAACTTCCAATAGACAAAAATGACACTCATCAAATTAAAACACAATGTTCTGGAATTATTTCCTGATATTACGCAAAAAACTACTAATTTTCAAATGGAACACATTTTGTTTATATTCGTTAATCAACATTTTTCTATATATTTTATTTCATTGAACTATTTTGGTGACTTATCTCGATACGAAGTAGGAAAAAGGAAGAAATATTTACTTTACATTTGCTGTACTTAACCTTAACTATGAAATGTTAAACAGAGCAGAGTGAACAAACCCATGTACTATGCCATCACTGGATTTTGACTTTGTTACAATGCTTATGAATTGTACAGTTTCATAATTACGTATTATTTTTTGTTATGTGAGATATAAAAATAAAGACAATTATTTTTATTTTTTTTTTTCAGCACGACCTGAATTAGTGGTATCATTGTATGAAATAGAAAGTGGTTCTTCAAGCGCTCGAGATTTTGTTTGAAAGTTAGAATTACAACTCTATATAGCGATATATTTCTTTTTCGAATTATCTCAACAGATTTAATGCATTATTATCATTCTCTGCTTTATCGGATTTTGTTACAATCGGTTTCCATTGCGACGAGGCGAAAATCGCGTTTAATAATCCCCATGCGATTTGGCAGGTCTGCAAGATTGATATCAGGCCTTCTGAGTTGTTTTAAATGTATTAATGGATTTTACAGGCATTTCTTAATCCTAATTTTTCAACTGAAATTTTTTCAGCGCTCATTTTTTCAGTGCTATCGCCAAGTTCAGTTTTAGTGTTTCTGGTGCTACAAGATGCTTACATGCAGGCATCACCACGTGGATAAGAAGCGCGATTGTCTTTATTCAGTCTATGCAGATATTATGGTTAACTGTGTATATTTGTGTGCACAACATTAAAACATTTATTCAAATACGTATGAAATGAGTCACAGACGTTTTTGGTTCTGAAAGTGTTAACTAACTTTCCTGCCCATATGTGAGGGGAGAAAGTTACATGTTTCTCAGTGTATGCTTCCACTAAATAAGCTATATATTGATGTAGTTTTCATTACCAGGTTTAATATCATTAAGCTCAAATGCAAGAAATTGCCAAACTTTTTAGGATACAGAAATAACATTCCAAAATTATCCCCAATAAATTTTCCAATTTCATTTTTCAAAAGGTCGCTAGAAAAGTGATCACAATTCCGAAACTCCTATGCAAAAAAAGCAGAAACTTACCGAACTTCCTAAAAATAATTTATTGAACAATGTTACCACGCTATCGATTTTTGAAGATGTCATTAAGACAACTGGTCATTTGGAGACTCTGTCCAATCGTTAAACAATTGGTTTAACTCTGATAATCCTTCGTGGAAAAAGTTGAAACTCACAAAATTTCTTTCACATCTTACATTCGACAATCTTACGGAATTTCATGAAAATGGAAATGCCGTAGTGAAGAACTTTCATTAAGGAAAAGTGGAACCATTTTAAATTTCAGTTCATGATCAGTAAGTTTAGATGCTCTTTAGCAAATAATCTAATGAAGTTAAAATAATTTCTATGTTTTAGGCAGTCTCTTATAGATATTATAAATTTAACCAGTTGAACCTTATCGATACTTTTAAACTATTTATCCCATTCAGTTAAAGAAAAAAATCTCTCCAAACTCTTGTGTTACATTTGCACAGTCCATCCAGGGGAGTTTCAATAAATAAAGTAAACTTAATATATTTTTTACGGGTAACTGAAATTTATAATTAGTTACACTTCAAGAACTGCGTCAGGTTGCCGCATAATCAGCGACAAGTTCGAAACTCCCTAAGTTAGGGAGCTGAAACTTTGTGAACTCCTTAAGCGCATTATCGTTCATCATCTTGCGAAGTTTCATCGATATTGGAGTTGTAACAGATTTTTAAAAGATTTTTGAAATCTGATAGTGGTGGAAATTACAATAAACATATTATGTTGTTGCATAATCAGTCACAACCCCGAAACTTTCGAAATTACAAACTTGAAACTTTTTATACCCCTTAAAAGTACATACCAAAAGCCATCTTTTGGCCTTCCAATTAAATTAAAATTGAGACATTTTTTTCCAATTATTTGAAATATGTAACTATTGAACATTATAAAAAATTCGTCAGGTTGTCGTACAATCATTTACTTCTCTCAAACTTCGTTTCATAGAGATCTGATACTTCTTGAAGTCTTACGTACATTTCTTTTAAATACCGTACGAAGTTACAAAAACTGGTATTGTAGCTCTATTTTAAAGAATTTTGGAAATCTGTGATTGATATTAATTGCATTAAAAGCGTCATGTTAGATTGATCAGCTTAATCAGCCATAACTTGAAAATTAAATACTTCTAAATACTTCAAGTATAATCCAATAAGGCATGATGTGAAATTTCAACTAACATGTTTAAAATATCTTTTTCGTGGATTATTGGAAAAGTGTGATTGGAGAAATTTCTCGAAATGCGTTCAGCTATCAATCAGCTACTGGTATTAAACTTAGCAAGTTAAAAAGTTAAATTTTTTTAATTCCTAAAGTACATTTCGCTTAAATATCGTGCGGAATTCCAGCATCTTAAAATATACACATATGTATACTCTTAATATATAGTTATTAATAATTAATTGATATTAATAGACAATATTACTGATAATTTTTATACTGTGCTTCTCAAATGCGAATTATATTTACATTTATCATTTACTGAACGTGGTTCTTAGAAATAATTTATGGTACTACTCTTACTATAGGAGAAGACGGTATGTCCTGAGAAGTCATTTTTCTCCATAGAACTTATTTAAACATACAATACAATAATTGAGTTAAGTATTGTATAAATAAATTATTGGACGTGAGGACTAGTACAATCTATTGACTTATGTAAAATATTACATTGTGTTTCAAATTTCATTTTTCTACACTTCTTCACATTTAATTTGCACAGAGCATAACTTCATTGAACGTTTTTGGAAAATATTATATTTAAAAAACCTTCTTTATTTTCGACAAGGAATCGATTTCCAAAGTTTTCAAAGGAATGCCCTGTATCGTACAGTAAGCAATCGTGGACAGTTTATGGTACATAACTGAAAAAAAAACAGAATCCCATTTCGATTCATATTAAATTGCTATTTTATTTTAATAACGAGTTAAATTTTAAATGTAAATAAATTTTATCGTATATTTAAAAGTTGTAGAGTTGCGGGTAGGACAGACCACTTCCGCAATCATCGAAATTAAATGTCAAACCTCGCCGTTTCCAGTGTTAGAAATATGAGTTAACCACAAATAAATTGGTATTCGCACAATATCGCGTAACCCGATACCGAATAAACCCAATAAATAAAACCAGCGTTTTCCAGTTTATCACGTGCCTCAGTAAACATACAGATCTGATCGAGTTTTCTCCACTTCAG
Organism: Cryptocephalus primarius; assembly: GCA_963576515.1. Classification (NCBI taxonomy): domain Eukaryota; kingdom Metazoa; phylum Arthropoda; class Insecta; order Coleoptera; family Chrysomelidae; genus Cryptocephalus; species Cryptocephalus primarius. Next base: position 6,331,138 of record OY754938.1, on the reverse strand, counting down.
TGATTTATGAGCTCAATCGCAATGGGAAACCTTCTCTGGATGGATGGTGTTCCTGACATTCCTGACTGTGGATCGAGCCAAAATTTTCGAGCCTAAAATTGGAATAATATGCTAATGAACAGCTAAGACGACGTCGGAAGTTCGGAACAATCTTTTGTCTTTTCTTGCTCTTTTCTGTCCTGCAAGTAAAACATGGAGATTATCTTTGGGTTATTGTGACAGGACGTAAATTACTTCCCTTTTTGTTGTCCCGAACAAATTACATGATTGCCCTCGATTAATGGGGAGTTCGAAGCAATTCCAGTAGTTACGACATCAAACGAGACGTTTGTTTTTGACGAAATGTTGAGATATGTAATTGAGGGTAAATTAAAACGTTAGATTATGTATGATTGTTTCCATAAATAGTTTTCAACTCTAAATTGACTTAGGTCAAAAATTTAATGACCCGTTCATTACGTTCTAACTTTCAACTGGTTTAAATATGTTCAACTTTTTTTTCTGTCCATTATTAGCACTTTTGTTTTTGTAGTATCAAAACTTGTTAGTCTTGTACTATCTAGCACCTGTCACCTAGTATCAAGTTGTCTTGTAGTATCTAGCACCTGGCACATTTGACTGCACTTTGTATTCAACGGTATCTCTTCATATTTTGTATTGTTTCTTTTAGATGGTCGATAGTTTTGTGGTCCAATTTCGATATTTTAACGAAGCTTTTCTCTTAAGTGTTGTGTTATATTGGCCGTCCTCATCAATCCATCAACGTTTCTTACCTCCTGTTTTGTTTTTGTTTTTGACTGTTTTATGCCCAATATTACACCATTAATGGATCACTAATTATCCTCGCTTTGTTTATTGTATATATCCATGTCGTCTCTCCCTTACAGATTATGTGAGAGAATCAGAACGGAAACACTTTGATCCAGGGAAAGTGATTTTACAACGAGGGATTTTACAGAATTAACTGAGAGTACTTTATATGAGGACTTGGAAATTTAATGCTGTCAAATCAATCTATACTTGCCCCTTAATTACACCCTGATTAATCCCTCAAATTTGTCGAGACCCCTTGAACTAATTAGAAATTTCCTCCCCCGGAACCCTGACGGGGATGAAGAAACTTTCGACTGACGAACTTCCGGAGGATTTCATTCGCGAGAAGAGTTTTTGGCGTTGAAAAATCTTTCATATGGATCTCAGGAATTTTCCTCACGGACAGTTGGAAATATTGCTGATCCCCATAGCGACGGTGAAATATAACGGAATATATGCTTGCTAGAAGGGGCGAAGAATCGCATATAAAATAGAGAAAAAGTTGTCGGAAGGCGGAAATAATATATAAAGCATATAGGAGGAATGGTAACAGAGGCCGAGGGTAAAAATCAACGGTTTGGTATGAATTTAAAAGGTAGAGATTAAATGATGCTTCAGTTGAAACCACACAGTTCAGAGAATTTAAAGAAATATTAATTCTTAGAGGAAATACGACCAAAGAGATGTGAAATTGTTGAGTGTGCTACCGCAAAGCTTCGAAACCCGTTTATAAGGAAAGAAAAACAATAACATCTTCAATAAAAGACGCAAGAAACATATAAATATACACAAGAAGGCTACACCAAGCAATTCAACACTGCACTGGAAGACAAAGTTTCATAAATATGGTCAAAAAGTAAATGTAACGAATTCACATAAAACCCCTAGCCTTCACTATGTGAAATAAGTAATGGAAGACAAAGGATAGTAGATAAGTATATTGGAGACCTGAAACAAACCAAATTTCCACACACAAACAAAGGCCAACGGCCCCGAAGGGCCCGAAAGCACACAGCAAATTAATATTTAAACCTATAAACACATAGATTTTTAAACTTTACCAATGTTTAGAATTCAAATAGAAACGTTTGAATTTTTAAAAGAAACTCCTAGAGTTTTCGTTCATAATTATTTAGGGTTTCCAGCCTCTACACTTTAAAATTATAACACGAAAGCGGTGCTGGTAAACCCTGCGTGAACCTTTTAGATTCGATTCTAATGCATATTTGCACATTCGATCGATACAGCAATCATACGAACCAAATCTATCAGATATACAGAAACAGCTGCAAAAATCTGAAAATTTATCCTGGACTAAACTCTGATCACAATCTACTGGTTGTCGAAATCAGAGTGAAATGGAAGAAGCTAAAGCAAAACAAAATATGACGAAAGAAAAATGGCAAGAAAAACGCTGGTTTAATTAATTTTGTCCTTACGATTGTATTTTTTTAGATTTCACGAAAAAAAAATAATTTGTCGTGAATATTACTGCCATAAATCGCGTTTTTGGTATAAATTATGTAAGTAAGAAAACCTTGCAAAAGTTTCAAACCAAAAATACACCATCCATACAAACCACATTACGTTTACACGTTGGAAGGAAGCGGTTCTGATAAATCTGTTTAGTTCATGTTTAGTTTCCAATGGTAGGTTAATTTACGTGTAGCCTTTAATCTACAATGATCCTTGTAGATTTTCCGCCTGGTAATCGTCGCAAGGTTGCTAGGTGGCAACAGAAATTTAATAAATATTACTAGTTGGGAAATATGCGAGTTTTGACACTATTGTGATTATAAGATGCCCAACTTTGAGACGACGGAATACCTTGTTTCATTATGATAGACAATTTGAATTTTACTCCTTCAACTAAGGAAAGTAGAACAGGACCTTTTTTGCTAAGGGGCTTGGATTTTCCTGATGAGAAACCATTTTATTAATGGAACTGTCTCTCCGAAAAATTGCCGTTGGTGGTCTAATTCTAACCTTACCTTTATAAAAAGGATTCGTGACTAATATTCATTTAAAATGAATGTGTGGTGTGATTAAAAACAGGTTAGTTACACTTTTTTTCTTTTTCGACAATCTTTGAATGTCGAATGTTACTTACTATTATTAGAAAAGCAATTCAATTATTTCATGGACGAACTACTAAGAATGTCAATATACAATATGTCAGAGTACATTGGTTGTCAGCAAGCGTTAATCTTCAAAACATTTTCAATAAGAAACTGGTTCACAGATCATTTTTGGTCTTCTAAATCTTCTGAATTTAACCCTCTCAATAACTTCTTATAGGCTTATTGAAACAAAACGTTTACCAGCAGGCGCCGATTCATTTTCCAATATACATTTTTGGAAAGAGGGGATGGCTGTATCGAGGCGTTAGCGAAATTACTAATAATTCAATAATTTTCATTCCCAGTAATGTTATATTAACTGCATAGGTTATTTTGCTATTTGCAAAATAAATTATTTTCTTACATTCATTACATATTTAAAGAAGTTTCAGATTATTAAAAAACATTAAGAAATGAACAAATTATAATGTTTTTAATAAACAAAGGAAAAATTGGTCAGTAGAGAGAGAGAGAGTTTTTATATGCCACAAAAATAAAAGGAAGATCAGTTGGGGATTAATGAAATTAAATTGTCACAACCCTTTAAGCTTATAAATACATACCACAAATAAAACATCTTTTTTTGGTAGTGTGCCGCTAACACAGGCTGTAAAAACAATAACATCTCCCCGACTTAAGAACCCGTAGTGGTCTAATAGGAAGAGTTGGTATAATTAAAAATAACTTTAAAAATTTGTATATCTAAATAATAAAATTTAGTAGGATTAACGCAAAGGGTTTTAGATATATTTATTAAACAATTAAATCATATTGTAATGAAAATCATATAGTTATATATATATATATATATATATATATATATATATATATGTATAACTGTATATTTTTCTTCATTTTCTTTAAAACAGCTCTACTAATTAAGAAAATATTTAGTAATTTGAGTTAACAGTACAATATCTATAATTATATCTATATAATCTATATATTTTTAAAACCACCATAAATGACGACTTACTCTTGAAGATTATTAGTTTTAGCCATTCATATTTTTCTAATCATGTTTTAAAACCTCATAAATAATATGAGACCTTCTGGTTTTTAGTTTTTAGGAACACGTTTAATTAGCTTGAATTTACGAAGTTATAACAAACTTACATTTAGTAAAAATGATTTATACATCAAATTATTGATCATCAAACTGAAACATCAAACTGAAATATAGTGCAAAACAAGAGAAAAATAAACAAATCACTTTTTATTACAAATGAAGCACCATTAACGAAACAATTCTTGTCTTTGGAGAAAGTGGTAATCATTTTCCCAATTCAAAATAATATTTAAGATGATAGTAACTGCGACATCACTGAATGAAATAAAAACTTATTTCTTTTCACAGAAGATATATCCAAGTCCTGTGAATTCAGTGCTCACCATAATTATCAAGTTTCATAAATAGAAGTGATACAGTTTCTGGGTTACTAAAAGCAAATTCAAATAATCTATCATCCTAATATTTTCAAAAATAATGCGGAAAGCTGTTATAAACTTTCGTGCTAAAATCCCTTCCCTTCAATGTTAAATATATTCATATATTTTGAAAATATGGTGAATGCTATCATTACTTTCAAGGCAGTTTCAATTAATTGTAAGTTAGCAGTCAGGAATTAAACTGAGAATGTTCTTTTATTTCCTCGTTTGTGTTATAATTTATTCTTAAAGGAAAATCTTTACATCCGGACATTCGCCATAATATTTCCAGATAACCTGAAAATGAACATTTTGAAACAAAATTACATATATTTAAATAATTCCCTGCATCTAATTGGAACATGGAGATTTCCTCATAGTCTAATGAAATTACAGGAAATTACTCCACACAAATTTATTCACAAATTTCCAACCGAGAGAAAATCTCCCTCTGCGAGGACCTCCTGAGAAGTTTCCCGACCGCACAGTCAAAACTGATTATGTAAGCAACTACTGATCCCGAACCTTCAATCCTCCTATTGATCTCCCCCTAACCTCTAACCAGTTGAATGTACCCCTGCCGAAACAATTTCACTTTCGACCGAAGCAGTCAAATTTTCATCCACATCAACAGAAACTGATAAGTTCCAGTTACATAATTAGAAATACCTCAATTACAGGAAATTACATTAAAATCAATCGATGCGATACTTACTCTTATCACCGTTACGTAACGATCAACCCTCCCACTTGACGTAAGAAGCGTGAGGAAGGAATGAGTGCGGTTAGGACTGTTTAAAATTTTCTCTTGGAGAGACTTCCGCGGAAAAGCTCGCGTCCGAGATGCTCGAGACGAGGGCACGGATTTCACTGAAATTGAGGGTAGTTTTCGATAGCGACGCGTCGCCTCCAAGCGGGATTTAAACGAAACGTCAACGGGTCGATACCTCCTTGGGGTCACTGAGGAGCGAACAATTGGAGAATGAGACAGGGTTACGCCAAAAATTTGAAAGTATGTCCAATAAGAGAAATTCATTAATGGGAATTTGATTTACGGAGACAACGCTCAAAGAGTCCAAATTATTTTCTCTGATAATTATGTCCCCTATTAGCATAATAACCATATTATTTAAAAGAATTATTAACTGCAACACTGTTAGAAGCAGTGCTGCCGTTTAACTACAACTATACTAAATTCAGGACGTTTTGGTTACGTTTTGGTTTTTGTTAGGTTAGGTTTTGGTTAGTACGTTACTAGTAGTTTTTGAGTACTCACACACTATTTTCATTACGAAATCGACATAGCTCGAAAAGTGCGCCATCTACTAATGGTACATGTTTTAAAATAGATGACTCAATTACGTGACAATATAAGACGGCACTCTGAAGGTTAATCACATGGGCATAAAAGTTAAATACCTGTATGAGCAACACAAATTTTGTTGAGGGGACACCCGAAAAATATGGGAGCTAATACAAAACATAAAAAAGTTGGTCACAGAAAGCGCCAAATGTTACTGTATTGTATGTTCTGTGATCAAGATTTTGTCTGTGAATGGATATTACTATAGAGTAGCTAGTGTCAAAACAAATAACTAATCCCACTGCATGGAAATAAGTGGTGCATTTGGTAACTTATAGTGGCCTACTCTACTCCTCTCTGGCTACTATAGGGGCATTGCCTCGAATATCACTAGTCTTATTAAAAGCTATTTGACAGGAAGTACAATCTTATATAGAACGAAGCAATTTTCAGTGACTAAAGAACTAACAGAAATGATCTCTTGATGGCCAAGTGTCTGCAGATGAGGACTATATGGCAATTCTATTGAGTGAGCCGAGCAGGAAAAGCTTAGAGGCAACTGTATCTATACGTAGGTGCATTCTAGCACGTTGAACTCACTCCTAAGCTTCGAATTTGTTTAATCAAAACAAAATACCTGGTATTTTCCATGATCTCTTCAAGTAGGAATTCAGTTATTAAACTTTGTGGCATATCCGTGGCACGTGTCCCGCACTACAAGTAAAACTCTGAATGGGAAACTACACCTTTCATACAATTTGTCATTACACTTATCGAAAGTGAGGACATTTTGTGCAATTTTGTGCATAACTGTGCAATTTTCGGATTCTCTATTCCTTTGTACAATTCTGAGATCATAGGTTGACCATGATGACTTGCCTGTGTGCAGTTTAAGGTGCATACAGATCGACAATAAATGAGACACTGTGCGTTCTTGCTAAATCAGTGCCCATTCACCTGAATCTCGAATTCTCCAAGGCTGTTTTCTAGGGCATCATGTTGTGGCAAATTTTTCTTACCGTAAGACAAATTAAAACGATGTCTGGTAAATAGAGTTAAATTCCGGATACCCATGGGTTCATTACAGCCTTAAATTCGTAATTTCATCCAATCTATGATGTACCATTATATATGGACACGACTTTTTCTGAGTAATCAGTGTAAGCCATACTTACATCTTGTAAGAATTGGAAAAAGAAGGAATCCAAATTGTTACATGGATATAATGTATTGAATATAACTTAAGCTATTCTTGGAAACTGTTGGACTTGCTCCCATTACACTTTTTTTAAATATAGCAAAATTTACGATTCTCTGTCCCTGGAGGTGTCTTGAGGTACCTCAGAGAGACACTCACTCGATATGGCAGGCGTTGCTAGCCTAATTTGGAGACCCACTCCATCTTGAGACCACAACAACCTATTTTATACTAAATTGTTTGAATTCTTTTGCTTCTCTACAATATTCTTGGATCCTTCCTTCAAGAGGCCTGATCAGCAATTTTGGTAAGTTCCGGAGTAATCCAGAAATATTATTAGCTTGGAAAACGGTTTACAAAATACCACTAATCTCAAAAGTTGCCCTGATCACTCTTAACCATACTATGGTTCCAAAATTCCTTTTCTCATTAAGGAACGTACTGGTATATCAGATAGCCAACCCAACCATTCATGAAAATGATTACCCCTTTTATTGTGATGAACTCGAAAGAGATCGTAAGGTACCTCATAAGTAGTGTTTCTTTTACCAGAGTAAAATGGTTTTTGAAACCAACTAATTTACGTCAGTTCGAGTTGTCTGAAATTAATAAAGAAGATGAATCAATGTAACAAATTACGAAGGGTGTTGAAGGATAACTGGTTCTCTCTACAGAGAGTAATTTGCATAACAAGGACAGATTTGTGTTCATAGAATGAGGACAGATTTGAGTTCTTAGAATGAGTTCATTTAGTTCTGAATTATTTTATGAAGAGACGAAGGAGACAAACACTGGTTTTGGAGCTAATAAAAAAAATGTATTGGCCCAACCAGGAAAATGCACCGCAGAACGAAATGACATCAACTAACGAAACGACTACAACTATGTTCCACTATAAATCAATACTAGAATTGTCACAAAACAATAAAATCAGTTAAATAAGAAAATAAACTTGAGAGTCTCTCTCATTACGTCTGAATTTGGGGTATGTGTATGAGGGTAACGATTTGTGAAGGGTGAAAGAAACCAGTCCATTGCACCATTGGTAATATTTCGGATCAGTCGCTTGAGTTTTTGTAGACCCAAAGTTATACATGGAGTCGTTTCAAGCTCCAGAATTGAAGACACGATAAACCATACCTTATTTCAATAGTTAGTTCAATAAAATTGCAGATTTTTAATGAATGCTGACTTGTACCCTGAACCTTGTTGAAATAGATCCTTGCTATCAAAATAATTTACAACGCATTTATGGGTTTAAAGATTTAAAGTATATGAAAATAATCAAACGAATCATGCTCTGCTGTTTATAATTAAAGCTATCAGAAAATAATATAAACAGGTAGTGGTGTATCATATTGTTAAACATACTGCCAGTACCCTTGTGTTGAAAAAGACTATAGTTGACGTTTTCAACGAGATGTAAATTGGTAAATGTGCTTGTCATTGTTTGTGACTAAGCTTCCATGTAAAGCGGCCATGTAAGCTTTGTTCTCCGAAAATCAAGGCTATCAAGCCCACTTCACTCCATTTTTAATGAAAACCCTCTAGTGTCCTATCTTCTAAGGTACATTCGCAATTGCTTGTTGAGGAACATCACCACTTATGAACATCGTAAGAAGTGAAAATTTGAATATACAGAGGCGGCTTATAATGTGGATCGACACAAGTCACGACATACAAGTTGTTATCAAAATCATCGCAAAGCCATTTTAACTATAAGGACTGATGAAAAAATGATAGTTAGTATAGCAATGCATTTAAATTGCAATAGGAACTAACCTTCAGATCTGTTATTGATTTATCTTCCTCTGCAAGATTTGGCTCATGGACATTCCATATCTCCGATGCAAAAGGGAACGGGATACTTCGAAAACGAGCGCCTTTCTGTTGGTGACCTACTCTTCTGTAGATACCATTTACATACTTGCTTTCGAAATACGCTTAGAAGTCCGAGTATACTGCTCCACTAGGATGTGGAGCCACCAACTTATTGAAATCCTGTTGTTGAAAATATTTATTCTGTAGGCCTAGTTCTTATACTTTTCTGTAGCTACTTTGACTTTGGTGGTAAAAGCAACCCCTTATTGAAACGTCTTCCCCTAGACCGATTTTACAGCATTTATGGAAGCTTGTTTTAAGTCCATATAAATTGATAACGGTTTCGGACACAAATTCATCTGTTGACGTTCCTCTAGTATACAACACAGCATTGCTTCATATGTCCGTTCGGTTTTCTGTTTTTGTCTGCAGAACTACATAGGCTGCCATTCATCCCATGCCATCGAAGTTACCTTTCATATACCAGACCGAAGGACTAGTCCGTTTTTCTAATGGTTTATCAGTGAAGAAGATAGTTATTCTACCCTTCCCTTTGTTTGCGCCAAATGTTTTATTGTCTACGAGAAGAAATCTTTTTTTGGGGACCACCGATTAAAGTCCAGCTTCCTGTAAATTAAAAAAAGAAATTAAGATTAAATCACATATATCAAGAACGCTTCTTTGTAACGGTGAATATAATTACAGTCAATTGATAACTTCTCCAAGGTCATCAGGTTTTGGGGGTTTCCATGTGGCGTATTATTCGCAAAGTTCTTTTTATATATTCTACTTTCGGTATCCTAGTTCTTACAGAATCTTCAATATTTAAACCTTTTTTGTTGAATACTTGCGATGGATTTGATAACCTATCCTTAATCCTTTTCTTTATAGCCTGCTCACTTTTTTCTGCGTGGACAGAACCTTCATCGGCTGGATGACTACGAGGAGTCTTTACAACAGGAATATCATTTTCTAAGGATGACGTAAGTGGTCCTCTGCATTATAAAAATCAAAATCCCAATATGTAACTGGTAAATAACAGGATTGTGAATCACCCAGCATACACTAGCGTCTTACCTGAAATTATTTGCGTTTGTTACAGCCAGCTTACACGACAGCGTAAGTTTTGTCATCATTTTTCGTGTAAACACCAAAGCACTTTTTATATTATTACTATCATCAAGGATACATAAATAGAAAAGTTTACCGCGGGTTTACCTTAATTTGTTATAAAGAAGGTAATCCTTGGAATCACCTTCATTTTATTATTTCATATCTTTTACCTACACATTAACTAACTTTAAAGTAACATTTTCCAAGAAGAAACATTTCCTTGATAATGAAATGATTTCTGCTTAAATAATGTGCTCAAATAATATTTCCCTTTTTTTGACGTGACTTTGAAATGATATTTTCAAATTTATCAATACCTTACTTACTTGACTAAGGCTACACATCCTAATCCGTGTTGGTGCCCGAAACATTTTAATACCTTAACCAGAAACATTTTGTCAAATGCTATTTTATTTTGGACGACAGGACAATTAATTTAATTTACTTCTAAATTTTAGAATTGGTTTTTAGCCCTTATGCGGTTCTATATGTTTGTGGAAATGTCTGATAAATTAATAAACAATAATCTGAACTAATTTTATTGGTTTATAAATATATTTACAATTTATTTTTCCGTCAAAAAAAACGAATAAATTCATGAACGTAACTTTTGTAAATACATAGTCATATAAACATACCTTTGCACCGTCATAAAAAACATACATTTAAAATAGTCTCCATTAAACGAAACATATTTTAACATAATAAATATTTATAGTAAGTTCAATTTATTACTAAATGTTTTTCTAAATTACAAATATTTAAATAACCAAATATCTTCTGTCGCTTGATATATTTTTGTAAGCAGAAAAACTGCGTTTTACATCTATGAAAGTAATTGGCGCGTAATTTAGGAGACATATTTGAAGATTTACTGAACCCAATTCATATCCTTCATGGCTATCGGGAAACTTGCCATTCAGGCCGTTTGAAACATTACACAAAATATTAAGTCCATCATTTTTTCGAAAACGTCATGTAATTCTGGAAGAACCATGGAGGGATAATTCTTCTGTAGAATAACCTACCTGCCGGGCCAGTTAACATACATTTGCAATATTTACCTGCTTGTAAAACTACAATTTATATCTTAAAATCGGTTTAAAGGTGTGAGACAATATTCTAGGCAATTATTAGGATTTATTTTCAGAACTGTAAAGTACCTAAAACATGTATTTATCGAATTTATTTATCGTTGAAATAACGTTATTCTTGGTAGGAACCGGGACTCTGAAAACTGTTTTCCAAAATTCGAGATATCGGGTTATCGAGATTTTGCTGTAGATATGCCCAGAAATTTAATAAAAAGGCGCGAATAAGCAGTTTTTCCATAAAAAGCAAGAAAGTTAGGATATTGACGAAAAAGGTTAAAAAGGCGATTTGCCTAAAATCCGAGCCCTAGTAATAACTAAAGCCCCGATTTTAGATAAAATTCCACAGAAGTGCTATAAGAGCCTTTCTTCAAATACTTTTGTTATTCTTTCCTGTTTACAACATAATTCGTTTATTTTCTAATTTCAAGGTAAACCTACAGTCCTACAGTGTTGAGACGACCGTAGTGTTGAAAACATTACTTATTTATAGAATTCCCGAAACCAATGGTATTTACAATCCCATCATTGTTATTTGTCCTTTTCAATTTCTTACGACCCGACCCTACCTGCGGCTCATCCCTGTTAAGTTGGGATAATCATCACAATTGTTAAACTGGGGAAACTCTTGCTTAATACCATTTCTCATAAATGAGATACAAGTTTCAAGAAAACCATTTATTGAGGACCATGTCGATTTGCCTGGAATTTACATGTTTATATTGCTTTAGCCTAACCATTGTAACTTTTTTTCAATAATCGCAATATAAGTTACTGGCGGATTTATGTAAGGCTCTTTTAAAGGCTGATATTTCACCGTAAAAATTGAATCAACCTAATTTAAAAGCATTTCTTCATAATACACAAAAGAAAATATTCCCGATGAATGACCACCTAGGAAGTAGTATTTATACGGACTGGCTTCAATTAAAAAAGAGTTTGAAGACAAATGTATTTGTGTGTCCAAAGATGAAACTACAGATGTACTTAGAAAGAATACAATATTTCAAGCATACTGCTCCAGATTTACCTCTTCAAACAGTTTTGACAAGATGGCCATGTTTCTTACAGAAATTTTTCAACTTAAATAAAATAAACTAACTTGATTGCCAGACGTTATGTTTAATTCTTATTATAATTTATTTTGTTTAGATGAGCAACGTGCATTTCTGCGGCCCGCTAATACGCTCAACACTGACAGAATACTAGGAATTATAAACAGCTTCTGTTAGCATTAGCAATAATATTTATAGAAAGGAAGCCATATCAATGAACTTTGCTCACTGAAAAGCACACCCCAACTAGTTGAAAACGTCAATACCCGCTCTGTAATGAAGAAATATTCTTTTAATTGAACAATTCCATATTGGTGTTAATACTATTTCAAAATTATTGGGTGCATCTGGTATAAAAGTAGTGTTAATTAAAGAAAAAAGTATATGAGAAAAGGTTTTTGAAAGTACAAAATTGAGATGACTAAGTTCTATATTGTCTAGAGACAAGAGCAATTCGCTAATCACGAATGATCATTCTCCTGCAGAAATAGTTAATTTTATATTAACTCACTTGAATTTTGTGGGTGTAGATCGAAATTTCTCAGTATTAAAGCAAATCTTAAATGACAACTGGCACATGTCGTTTAATAATTAAAAAAAAACATAATTGTTAAAGTTAGTAGCAGTAATGCATAATTGGCATAAGTAATGATTGATATTTATTTTAGAAAAAATTGTTGTTATTAATCTTATTACTTAAATAAATATATGTCCAAAAAATGTCTCTTTTGGAGTTGTTCTTGAATTTTGTCTGCCTATATTAATATATTTTTAGTGCTTTAAATCCTTGCTATTGTAATAATAAACTTCATCCCATTAAGCATGCTAACAATATGAAACAATTGAAATCATTATAAATGAGATAATTTTTTTAACATTATCATTATACTGCTACAAATTTTATTACAACTTTCACGAATTATTTTAATCCTAAAGGTGCTCTAAAGTGGCAAATACATGCATGTAATGTTTTTTATTCATATCGATCCTCGCCTTCATCTATCATTTCTTCATGTTATATCCTGGTCATGTAAGAAATCTAACAAATTGTAATATCACAATTTGGGCTTATAGTTTTCTGGGAAAATGTTTTATTTCCTTCACAAGATTTATTCAAATTCGCGACTAATTTTATTTCTTTCTTATAGGTTGCTCCGAAATTATTAATTTCCTTCTTCACAAAACCTTCGTTTGCGTTTTCGTTGATCTATGGATGTTTTGTCTTATTTTCTTCTCATATAGCCTAACAATTTTTGATGTATCAAGTTTTCAAAAAGTTGAAAACAGATTTTCAATAATTAATAACTGACAAAGTAAGTATCCCATGAATGAAGTTCTTGCACTATTGGGGTTGGGGAATTCTTCTCCTTCGTTTAATATCGAAGGATCGAAAATCAAATTTTGGACCCGTTTTGGAAAAAAAATCGCGTGTGCGTAAAAACCTTTTTTTTTGTCCCAAAAGAGTGAATTTTCGAATTTTGCAATGAAATTATAAATTTTTCAAAAGGTAGGAAGTTTTTTAATAATTGCTAACTCGGAAAGTAAGTACTTGTTATCGGAAAGTAATTGTTATCGTCTTCTATCGTTTACCATTTACATTCTACTCCAAGTCAGTACATTTTATTTAATTTAGTACAAATTTGAAACAGCTGTGTATACGTTTTCAAAATTGGGTGCGGCAGCATTGGTAGGCAGTATTTTCAATTAATCGTATGTACGATATCCCGTGAATTGAGTTTTCCTTCCAAATCAAATAATAAAATGAATAAAGCTTATGGGAGCAATTTCCAAAGCAATTTCCAATTTTATTTTCAATTCAAAGCGACTTTTACGAACTATTTCGAGATTCTGAATTCAACGTTTGAAAAATTTTAATGTTATGACAAGGATTTCATAAGACGATTCACTCGGTTTACTTTTTTACAAGGAGGGTTTTACTACATTTTCACTTGATTAAAATAAGCAGAAAGTAATTTTTCGTAAATTTATAGTTAGCGACGCAGACTAAAAAAACAATCCAGAAGTATATGACAACTAAGCCAATCAAAATTTACACAGAACTTTTCTTTGAAATTCGAAACACATGAAAATTCGAAAGGACAATAATTTAAACGAATGCCTAGATCTCTTCCTATTCCATCAAGGACAACTTTTCCATCTTCCACCTTTGAGAAGGCGTATGTATGTTTAAACTCGTCTAAAATATACTCAAAACGGATCAGTAAATCTGGTTTCTGAAGCTAAACGACTCAAGCTTACTTTAAACAGCAGCGAACTCAAGCTGTTAAAGAAATGTTAATGCAGAATGGAGCTATTTTAATAACACTTTTAATGGCAAATATTATCCATAAACTTCTTCAAGACATCTTCAAGCTGCTTCCTGATTTCTTCAGCAGTTCGAACTCCATGTACAATTTATTTAACATATATATTTAGTGGTTTATTTTGCGCCATTAAGTAAACACGTCGTTAGTAAACAATATAACATTTTTAAAGTTTTTGTTAGCTTCTTCTATCCATAGGCACTTTAGATACGATTAGATATAATGGTACTATTTACTTTCTTCATTATATTAAAAGATGCAAATTGGAAAGATATATAGCTTCTTACACTTTCATGAATTCCATCTATCCTGATAATTAGTTGGTGTGTTTTTGGGACAACCTGTATGATGTACACCTCAACAACCTATAAAACTGTGTTCACTATATTGCAACTACTGCATCTGTGAGCAACGTTCTTTAAATTCTAGAAGACTTCTCCATGTGTACATTTTCACAGTTCGTCACACTTTGGAATAAATCTTGTTAATAAACTTAATTGGCGGAATTATGAAATATTAACTGCTTGCAAGTTAGTCTTTGCCATAGATAACTTAATTTTAATAAATAAATGTGTAACTATTTCTATTTCATAGAGAGTAGCGAGGCTTTGGTGTTATTCACGTAAAATATTAGTGGCTTCCAAGACAATTAGGTGATATATTGGCAATGTAAATTTTTTCCCGATTAATTATTTCCAAAAAGTGTTACTCACCTCTTTACTAATATAGTAATGTAGTAAATAAAAGTAAACCATAATTAAATTATTTCTTAATGTACTATCAAGTAGAGATCTTCATCAACGACTTTTAAATTTTTACTAAGCTTTAAATTAAAAAAAAAAAAATTAAAAACAAGGAATCGTTTGAAATTAAAAACCGTCGTGACAACCGTGTAGACATATAAGTACTCTTATTGTAATTATACCAGTATTTTCAATTGTTATTATTAGTCTTCCTTACATTGTCATCTGTACCAGTTACTTTAATAATTTCGAGGCAACACTCACCAATAGCCTGCAAATTAAAGAAATGATTAATTGTTAATTTTCTGTTTACATCAAATTTAGATAATAAATATGCAATTGAAATTTTCCAATTCATCGAACCTTGTGTGGCACTTGGCCCTACCCCTTGAAACTCGCCCCTACACGTAGTGCATTGATTTATCAATTGACACACATACGCCGTTTTATACGTATAAAGCGTACAATACCCCCTCTAGTTTTACTTCCCTTCAGGTTTCCTTCGAGATGATTTACACCGGTGGGTAGTGAACGGGGTGAAAATTGAATCCTACAGGAGGGAAGAAAAATCTGATATTAGAACAGAGTAAAATTAATGATACCCTTGTAACTCT